>JBBBDQ010001000.1:2467500-2995000 GCA_037127315.1 Ascarosepion bandense
TGGGGTTCCAGTCCATTTAATCGCCTTCGGATTCCACTCCGTCAAACACCATCGAGGTCCTACTCCAGTCCAATTTACTATTAAATAATAGCATCGAAAAAATCTGTATTTCTGCACTCTTCGGTGATGTGGTAATTTACTAAGCGAAGTTTAGATGTGGCACAAGGATCAAAGAAAGGGACACCTAGCGAGGGTCGAAATCATAACTCGTTTGCAATTGATCTCGCGAGAGTTAATCATTACATCGTATCAAAGTGCCCCTTTCCGATGATATGGCTCTGGTTTTTGGCTCTTTCTTTGTGGGTTTATTACAAAAGCTAAAAAGAAAATCATATTGTCAGGGAAATAGAAAAAGAAATTATAAGATTGCTAATTGTGTGGGGTCAGCATCCACAATGGCCATCATAATTAGGACCTCATCACTGTATATTTGTTCCAAAAGATGTGAAGGAAACCATAAGCATTGGAAGAGGAAAAAAATATTAATTATTGCATGGAATCATTATTATGAGTCCCTCAGTTGCTTCAATCGTTCGGAGGCCTCTGAGGGCAGAAGAAACAGACGAACTCCCCCAGATTCATGGGTATGACGACATAAAATGTAAGGAGATTAGAGCATGGAACCTCTTAATTGTTGTTTCCAGTTTTCCCGCAGTAGGTTGCCATTACTTTCTGTGGTAAACTGGTTACCAACCAAGGCTACAGAACCCAATCTGTTCTGTTATTTGATCCATAACTGGAGGAAAGAGACGGATTAATACCTTTTGCAAGGGTATTTGTGCGCAAGTGAATGCAAGGAATTCAACTGGAATTAGAACCCGGATCCCCGATTTATCGTTCCGAGTCGATATCCACTGCACCAAAACGCACATGTTCCAAATAGTTCAATTAAATTTCGGCATTAAATGACTTATAAGGCGTCGATATGCTGTTAAGCAACCAAACTAATCCAGCAACCTTCTCCAGCACAACCTGTTAGTTGTTGATCTCAATATTTCCGGCATTGTCATGCCCGTCCCCACTTTGAAGTTGTCTGACCTTTTTTGCATTTCCGCCTTCAAGTGTGCCTTGCATGACTTTTTTTTAAATCATATCACCCCGAGCAAGGTGGTAAGGCCACTGATGTGCAAGGGGTTACGTAAGAGTGAATAGATTGGAAAAGAGAAAGCCGGAAACCACGTCCTAAACAGGGAACAAAGGATGAGCCTCTACACCTGTTCAATAGACGTGGGTGGAGTGTGAACCGGGCGATATGCCTTTGTAGAGGCTGTCATGGCGTGAGATGTGGCTAAACAATGACATCTTCCGACGCTTAATAGTGGATAGAAGAGACTCTTGTCAGCCCACGATACTTTTGATCTTGCCCCTTACACTGACATTGGTTTCTCAGGCATTTGTTCTCGAACGTATAGAATCATTTGCCTGCCTCCAGCAGGACTGTCTAAGTCTCACACCCGTAGAGGAGGAGGATGAATACGACCAGCGATTTTCAGAGGTTTAATTTGATGTGGAATTTGATGTTGCTTTTCCATATTCTTCCAACCAAGCTGTTGTCTGTTAACCATTACAGGCAACCTCTCCTGCCTCCCATAAGCATGGACCAAGCGATTCTCCCTGGGAGCAATACACTACGCCTCCTCGGCCTTACCCTGTCCTCAGACCTCAAATGGAACCACTATATTGAATCCATAGCAAAATCTACTGCTAAGAAGGTGGGGTCACTATGTCGATCTAGGATGTTTTTTCCGCCTGAATCCATCCTGCATATATACAAGTCAACCATCCGTCCGTGCATGGGGTACTGCTACCATTTATGGTCAGGCGCCGCTGCCGTTCTCCTCAGTGTTCTTGACAGGCTCCAAAGGAGAGTCTGTAATGTGATAGGTACTGATCTGGCGGCTCGACTGCAGCCACTTCCCCATCGTCGAAACAGGTGTTTACTCGTGCAACCAGACTGGCAACTGGGTCCCACCCATTCACAGTCAGGTTAGCCAAATGCAGACGACAATTCTACTCCTGCAGCTTCTTCTCTCGCACTTCCCGCCTGTGGAACTCGCTCCCATACTCTTGCTTTCCTGTCGGCTACAACCTCCAGGAATTTAAATGCAAAGTCAATACTCATCTACTAACCACTGAACTCTAGCTCTCTCCCCTCCCCCGTATAACCTTCCCTTTCTCTCCACCTATGTATCTGTCATCGCACCTGCATTCTCAGCTTTCTATTGCTCCTTTCTAACTAGTTTGTACTCCTTACTCTTTTCTAATTAATCTTTTTACAGTTATGTAGCCCCCCCCCCCGCACATCAGTGGCATTTCTGCCTTGCTCGGGGTGAAATGATTAAAAAATAAATAAAAAAATAAATAATAAAATGATACTATTTTTGAAATAAGGATAACTCTATTTTGTAAATAATTAATATTTTCATTTCAGATTTTTAATATAGAAACAAATTTTTAAATTGCTAATTACCTTGGAGTCGTTTCCTATTTATTCATTTAACTGTTTGTAAGGATATTTTAACTTCAGTTTCTTTTCCGTCGCCATAATATTGTTTTCCACTTTCTTTTCTTTAACTAGGTTCATAGCAATTGTTCTGGTGAGCTTTCCTCTTTGGTCCCTAGACTTTTTGAAGTATAATACTAGGTTGGCAGCTAGGTCTCATCAATTTACATTAGAAATACTAACAGTTTCTTCTACCGCACTTCTCGTTTATAGAATTCTCTGCCTGATTTTTATCTCCCTGTCAACTTTGATTTTTAGAACTTAAATCTAATATCATTTGTTATAACCTATTTTTGTTTTAATTCCTGTTTTTTTTACCGTCCACTCTCTTTAGTAATGTTTTCTTTTATTTTTCATGTTCTTATAAATGTTATAAGAAGAAAGAGACTTGACATCACATCAAGACTAACAGCCACTTTTGGCAACTTTTAAATGAGTTGATGAAAATAATTTCGAAACTCTTGGAAGATTGCAAAGTGTACGAACAACAGATCAGTATGATAATTAATTGATCAGTATGATAAAAGAATTCGGAGAGGATAGAATTAAAACAGTTAAAAGGTGCTTGCAAGATAGCAGAAGAAACAGTAAATACGTTGCTTGGTAAAGTTAATAAAGAAGGTAATTTTATAACCTGAAGCATGTCACTTACTCAGCTAATATACAGGAGGTGATGGATAACTTGTTGTCTAAATGACGCAAAATTGAAAATAACGCTGATATCTCATTTTAACAGATATATTTACCAAAATGACACAAACATATCTTGAAATATTAAAAAGTAAATTTATTCAATAAAATCGCCAATGGCTTCAACCATGGCTTCCAGACGGAATCTCTTGAAAATCTTCTGGATTGTTTCTTTAAGTTGCTGAATGCTGCCATAAGCCTTGCCTTCAGTTTATCTTTGGTCTTACAAGGGGTTTTATTGGCCTCGCACTCAACTTCGCACCACTTATAATAATCAAGGGAGTTGCAGAATGGAGAGTGAAACGGCCAGATGCAAGGGGGAATGTAGCCGCAAAAATTGCATGACAGTCATGACTAGAATCTCTTGCTTGTATGGTATGGTGCAGAGTCCTGTTGCCAGGCAGAGGGTCTTCCAGTAGCCACGAGCAGCAGTACGTTCTCAAGGCACTTGAATTCGTGGGAGAATCTTTTTTATTTTTAAAAATAGTGTTCAAATTAAAAAAAAAAATACAAAGGTACTCACGTGATTTCCAGCAGCGCGCAACATGTGGAGGCTTGGAATGAACGCTCCTATTAAAAACAACACAAAAATAAATTACAATGTAACAGTAGAAGTGGCTGGAAGCGTTTGGAACAATAAAAATTATGGAACAAGTAAAAAGTGCTGGAAAAACTTAAAAATTAATTAGATTTTCCTTATTTTCCGTATTTAATGACAGATGTTTTAAAGAAAGGTTGCTGCTCAAATTATATATAATCCCGGCCAGAAGCAAGTGGATGCGTCTAGCCACACTGATGAGCTGTGATACAGCGAAACAGGCTTGTATGTGGATGACTAATATATATATATATATATATATATATATATATATATATATATATATATATAAAACATGCGGTGTAGATATAGAAGAATCTAAAGGAGTATCCTGTACATAAAATGGTAGGAGAGCTCTAAATATATATTTATATAAATACATATAGAGCAAATATATGTAAAAATTAAGACAGACACGTTATTCCATGGTTAAGCGGAAGTTTAGGCCTATTTCAGGCGAACCATCATCAACTTCCGTCTTTATTGTACAGAAGATATATATAATTAGAATATTTGGTATTTAAGTAAGGTAAATTCCGATAGAAACGAACTCAAAAGAAATCAATGTTCAATTTATTTATTTAATTTAACAGAGTAAATATAATCTAGAAAAAAGTTTTAGATATTCTACAGTTTCATGGGTAATACGTATTTTGCAGAAAAAAAACCCCCAAAAAAAACCTGCTGCTCGTCAGACCCAAAAGATACATCAGTTAATATCCAAAATAATCCAGAAAAGAATTCAGAAAAGAATTACTATTCTAGATATGGGCACGTGAGTGTCTTTTCTGGATTATTTTGAATATTAACTGTTGTATCTTATGGGTCTGACGAGCAGCAGGTTTTTTTTGTTTTTTTGTGTGTGTGTGTGTGTGTGTGTGTGTGTGTGTGTGTGGCGCGCGCGCGCGCTGCGAAATACGTTTTTACCCATGAAATTGTAGAATATCTATATATATATATATATATATATATTAAAAAAGGATTAATTCAAAGATGTTGAATAGCCATTTCGATATGAAGATCCCCACGGGGGACGACACATCACCTCAGCAACAGAAAAAACCTTTCAGAAACTGGAGAAAAATTAGTCTAAAGGTTTTTTCTGTTGCTGAGGTGATGTGTCGTCCCCCGTGGGGATCTTCATATCGAAATGGCTATTCAACATCTTTGAATTAATCCTTTTTTAATATATATATTTGCTCTGTAATATTTTATTACATGGAGCTCTCTTCCTGTATCATTTTTTAATATTAAAATAAATTTTTAATATTAATTAGGATCGGTTTTTTGGAATTTACCTTCCTGCTTTTTTCCCTTGGATTGAAGTATCTGAATTAAAAATATATATATATATATATATATATATATATATATAAATTTTTTTTTTTAATCGTATCACCCCGAGCAAGGCGGTAACGCCACTGATGTGCAGGGGGCTACGTAATAGTGAAAAGATTGGAAAAGATAAAGCCGGAAACCACATCCTAAACAGGTAACAAGGGATGAGCCTCTTAACCTGTTCAATAGACGTGGGTGGAGTGTGAACCGGGCGATAGATAGATCTATCTACTCCAAATATATATATATATTGTGTGTGTGTGTGTGTGTGTGTGTGTGTGTGTGTGTGTGAAACAAACACTGTTTACACCTAAAAACGGCGATCGGTATATTACTGAAGGATAAAGTGTTTAAGGTGGGACGCTTTTGTAAATAAAGTGCTCAATATTAAGAAATACAACATTAATGACTTATATCTCCCGACTCAGAGTTTCGCAGAAGTAAATCCGCACATCAGGGACAAGATGAAACAATTAAGAATTGATTTCTATTTAGTAGTGTTAATTGATGACAAACAATTAACTAAAAATGTAATTAACAACTACGTTAAGGGTTCTAATGCCTTTCCACAACAGGAATGTAAGACAAATTGGTGAGAGATGTTGACGGTTAAGGAAGGTTGTTGAGAGGTTACACCAGGGGAAATCACTCTTCATTTACTTAATAAAACGCACAATGCAAAGAAAAAAATATTAGATTCCGTGTTTTCATAAATATTTTTCATCGACCTTGAAATGATTACAGCCTAAAAAGATTGAAAAATTTGAGATATGCACGTGAAATAATAATTAATTCAACATCTATTAACTTTTAACGTATGCATTCATTTGCGATATAGCAAGGTTTTAAGAAAGTGTATTACACAAGTGTGGTGCAGTGGATATCGGCTCGGAACGAGAAATCGGGGAGCCGAGTTCAAATTCCAGTTGAATTCATTGCATTCACTTACGCGCAAATACCCTTGGGAAAGGTATTAATCCGTCTATTCCTTCCAGTTATGGGTTAAATAACAGGACAGATTGGGTTCTACCGCAGAAAGCAATGGCAATCTACTGCGGGATAATCTTCTGCCCAGTCAGTCATGTCTCTTTCGAGACATGATCGCCCAAGCGTGTTTCACGTATGGCACTTAACTGACTGATTGCACAAGAGAAAATATCAAAAATATAGATCTCTAGCCTTTAACAAAATTCCCTTTGACAATAATGCACGGAGTGTTTAACATTTCATTACGAAACTTTGTGTTCTTAGATGAAACATTTAACGAAATATTTAGCTAAAGTGTATGCAGTAAATGCATAAAATTCAAGTATTTAAACAACACCTTACAAAACGAATTTAGCTTCTCGAAAAAGCGTCTTGAAAAATTGTCTTATCTCAATTATGAATGGAATTTTTTTTAATCATTTCACCCCAAGTAAGGCATTTCACTGCCACTATTGCGCAGGGGGTTACATAGGAGGAAAGTTATGTGAAAGAGTGGTTAGGGGGTTACACAGGGGAAAGTGATGAGAAAGAGTGGTTAGATATAGGAAATGTCAGGAGTGTGATAGACGTGTAAGGATACCGAGTATGAGGGTTGGGTAGATGGGAAGAGTGTTTGAGAGAATGGGTGCGAGTTAGTGTGTTAGGAGGTGTCTATTGACCTTACATTTAAACTCCTGGAGATTGTAGCTGTCGGGGAAGCAAGTATGTGGAAGGGAATTCCACAGGCGGTAAGTACGAGTAAAGAAGCTGTTGGAGTAGAAATTGCGGTTGCATTTTATCGGTTTCACTGTAAAAGGGTGGGACCTAGTTGCTAATCTAGTATCTCGTGCAAATTCATACCTAGGGGGCACCAGTGATCTAAGTTCATCGGAGCAGAAGCCGTGAAAGTATTTATAGTAGAGGCACAGGGAAGCAACGTCACGCCAGTGAGAGAGTGACTGCAGCCGGTCTGCCAAGTCGGTATCGATTAATGAATAAATTGAACTATTAATTAGGTAATTAGGTCATTGATCGTTAAAGTACCCGTCACACGGAAATTATGTGGTGTGATTCTTTTTAATCAGTAAGGTAATAAAATATAGGTTTCTTATAAAATCTTATTGGGGTAAAGATTGGTTGATATCCCCACTGAGTAGACAATAAATCTGCAGCAATCCTGATTAGTAAAGGTACTCGCGAAGAGACCCCTTTCCTTAAACACCAACTGAGGCTAAAGATCACCACCATCATCTAGTGTAACTCGTTCATTCATACCCGATGCTGAAAGAAAGAATGGCCTGTTCCTTGTATTATAAAAAAAATATTTAATTCCTGCTTACATGCTTTGTTTTTATAAGAATCAGATGAGACCAAGAATGGCGTATTGCTTCCTGATGCTACACAATCCTTACTGTACAGTCTCGACAGAGTTAAAATGCGTTTCTGCGGCCTTCTAGGTAATTAATTATTATCCATCCTTTTACGACAGACGAAACGTCGCCAGCCCCTCACAATTATATCGCTGTAATAGGCAGATGTTCGGACGAGTTACCTCCCTTAGTGATACCAGCTCAGACCTTCAAAGCTAGGATCAACTATACTGTGTTCACAGTGGCGAGCCAGTCACATTCCATTCCACCCAGACAGCCTTTTCCTCAGAACTGCTACTTTATGGAGAAAAAAAAAAACAAAAAAAAAAAACAAACAAACTGAGAGAATACTTCCCTACCAACTAAAATCTTGGTCAAGGGCCAACCTATACACGTATCATACACGTCCTCATTATACTCCGTTACTTGCCCCTTTTCCCTGTCCATAACAATCACACTCAATAACCTTCTATCTCGAGTGGTCATTGAGACTTGTACTAAAAATAGATTGTGTAAATATAATTACGAAACTTACATTCTTAAAATCCTTTAAAATTCATCGAGTCCAGAAAAGACCACACTTGTACGTTTATAATAATAACATAAAAACATTAAAATAAAAGTACAACACACACAATATATATATATATAGTATCAAATGTGAACATATGAGTGTACATGCATGTAAGCAGCATTTCTTTATTAAGAGATTGATATATATATATTTTAGAACATGTACAAAATTTTATATATCCACTACAAATCGTACATTTGTTTCGACATTGAAACTACAATGTCTCCTCAAATATTCACAGCTCTATATATTATATATCGAGCACTTTTTTAAATTAATGCTTTGGACGTTGTAAAAAAAAATTTTTTACTTCGTCCCTCATTTACTCGGATATATATATATATATATATATATATATAGAGAGAGAGAGAGAGAGAGAGGAGGCGGGAGAGAGAGTAAAAGAGAAGGTGAGTGAAGAAGACGATTCTGTTTTCCTTTTTATCTTTAGAGGAGCTAACCATAATGACAAGACTCGTTATTGAAAGTGAAATTTGTAAAGAAACAAAGGTTTATTAAACCGAGAAAATATTTTTACGATATATAAATTGTAGAAAATGCAACATATGCCTTAGACAAAATTTCACTTTTGTGCTTTTGGTCTATCAAGGCAAATTTTCACTTCTTTGCAAAACAAATTTTTTTCTCTTAGAAAAGAACAGTTTATGAAAAACAAGTTTTTTACTTAATAATAAAAGTATTTTAACAGCTTTTAGAAGTAAATTTCTTAGCAACAAAAGAAATTTACTTACTTCGAAAAGTTCACAAATTCGATAGTTCAAAGGTCGAAAGTCAAAGTAGAGTCAGAAAAGGATGCCTACCTCGGACGACGCTGCTTCTGTGGGTTCTTTAGACAAAATATTCAAGGTTTCGGAACAGCGTTCTCAAATATGAGATAAAATCTGACAGGTTTAGAAAAGACATTCTAATGAGCTAAGTCTAGAAAAGACATTTTATATCAAATTGAGAAGATTATTCTTCCTCACCAGTGACTGTAGTAGTAATAACTAAAGCAATCTTTTATTATTCCAGGTTACAGCTTTTCTTGTCAGAGTGGTGGAATTCATTATGCCCAGATCACAATTTCTCACACAGGTGTGGTCTTTTCCTCCCTGACTTTTATTGGAAATATTTTATAGATAAATGAATTTTCTCCCTTTGTAGGGGTCATGATTACCAGACCCTGGTTTGGGCGAAAGCAGCCTATCAGCTTCTTTTTTCCTGCGACTCTGACGAGTCAACACGGACAAATTTAGCTCCGTGAAATTCTCACGGAGCTAAATTTGTCCGTGTTGAATTTGTTCGTGTTTGACCAGCAGTCACATGGTGTCCGAAAATGGAGCGACCTAGCAGACAACATAAGATCGGGGATGTCCCAACGGTTGCAGCAAAGTATCAGAAAACTGAATCCCTCTTCAACCTGAAAACGAATATATTCTAACGTCGCAACAGAAAATGAGAACTATTAAAAGAATGAACTATACTGCTCCCAGTTAAGTCTTCGCAAAAAGTTTTTTTTGCAACCATTTTAAAACCCTATTTTGTATCTTCCCTTTCTTTCTTCCTCTTTCTGTTATAAAGCCTTATTTTTCCACTCAAGTTTGATATTGTCATGTTTTCTCTCACCGTCAATGCTCTTTTACCATTATTTTTTACAGAGGACAAATTAACTGGTCACTAAAATTCTAAGAAGTTTAAAAACCCGCGTACTTTGCTAAAAACAGCATACTTTACAGTGAAAAAATCCATTTTTTAAAGTGACTCTAGCCGACATTATTTGGAAGGTTTTATATAACATCAATTTGGAGGCTTCTTATTTTCTGTTTTTTTACACATAAAGTTTTATTCGTGTTTTTTAATAAACCCTCTTGCTCAATTTTGTCGGTTTCTTTTCAAAAGAAACCGTGTTATTAATATTCATACGTTCCTAATTATTTTTCCATAGAATTTAATATTAACTGTTTTATTAAAAATAATTTTGTATTAATTTTTACGTGTTCAAACAATTTCTTAATTTTTAGTAGAATTTTAATATTTGTTTACTAAAATAATTTTTACAATTAATGTTTACACATTATCATCATTTTAATTATATTATTCTCATACAGTTTTAATATTTTTTGTGTTTGTTAAAAGAGCTTTTCTAGAGTTTTCGCATTTAAATTATTAAAGTGGTCAAGACATACAGTATTAATAGAAAAATACGATTGCTGAGAATAAATTCAATATTTTTTTTTATAATTGTATCACCACAAGCAAGGCATTATACTACCACTGTTGTGCAGGGGATTACATAGGAGGAAAGTTATAAGAGGGATTTGTTTATACTTCTGAAGTATTGTAATTATTTAAATTATTCGGACTGTTGTTTTCATCTGTATTGCTATGTTTGTGATGTTTTGACCATTAACAAAAAGAAAAAACTAACAAAAAAGCAAAAAACTAACAAAAAACTAACAAAAAAGAAAACACTAACAAAAACGAGAACAAGAAACTAACAAAAACGAGAACAAGAAGCAAACAAAAACGAGAACAAGAAACTAACAAAAACGAGAACAAGAAACTAACAAAAACGAGAACAAGAAACTAACAAAAACGAGAACAAGAAACTAACAAAAACGAGAACAAGAAACTAACAAAAACGAGAACAAGAAACTAACAAAAACGAGAACAAGAAACTAACAAAAACGAGAACAAGAAACTAACAAAAATATTACTATAAACTCTACTAATATGTCAGTGTCCCGGAAGACCTAAGCAAATCGGTTTTCATAGCACTGCCTAAGAAGCCAGGTGGAAATAAATGTGAACTCCACCGAACAATCAGCTTAATGAGTGACATAACAACTCATCATCCGAATTCTGATAAATAGAGCACGCAGTAAAATCAGGCCAGAGATAGGACAATAAAAATGTGGTTTCGTCAAAGACACTTTTTTTAAAAATCATATCACCCCGAGCAAGGCGGTAACACCACTGATGTACAGGGGGCTACGTAAGAGTGAAAAGATTGGAAAAGAGAAAGCTGGAAACCACATCCTAAACAGGGAACAAGGGATGAGCCTCTACACCTGTTCAATAGATGTGGGTGGAGTGTGAACCGGGCGATAGTTTAGTCTATCTACTCCAATTGAAAAAAAAAAAAGAAAGAAAAGTGAAAAGATTGGAAAAGAGAAAACCGGAAACCACATCCTAAACAGGGAACAAGGGATGAGCCTCTACACCTCTTCAATAGATGTGGGTGGAGTGTGAACCGGGCGATAGTTTAGTCTATCTACTCCAATTGAAAAAAAAAAAGAAAGAAAAGTGAAAAGATTGGAAAAGAGAAAGCCGGAAACCACATCCTAAACAGGGAACAAGGGATGAGCCTCTACACCGGTTCAATAGACTGGAACAAGGATCGCAATGTTTATGCTCAGATTTCTGTTATCGGAATGGTCAATACAAATGCAGAAGGATATTTGTGTTTCAACGACTGCGCAAAGGCGTTCGACAAAGTATGCCACAAAGACTTGATAGAGATTCTCGGCAACCATGAAATATTCAGAAAGGACATTAGAGTGATCAAGAACCTATACTGGCAGCAGGTCGCCTGCATATGGACAGGAAACAACTCGTTAGAAAGGGTGTAAGACAAACGATGAGTTTTCTTCCCGGATTTATTCAACCTATACTGCGAGACAATTCTGGGAGAACTAGAAGCTCCGCTAGGAATTGTCATCGGAGGCAACAATCGGAACAATATCAGATACGCAGATGATACAATGCTGATAGCAGACAAGACACGGAAATTAAACTACATGAGCGACAAAAAGTAGCTAAAGAAAACGAAAAGACTAAACATAAACTACAAGAAAACTGAACGCATGGTCATCAGTAAAAAGAGGAGCCCTAAAGGCCAATTACAAGTCGGGGAAACTGAAATCAAGCAGGTGCAGGAATTTAAATAACTGGGAAGCGTTCTAACAGAGGATGGAAAGTGCGACACTGTGATCTGACGACGTATTATCATGACTAAGGATGCACTCCAAAGACTGAGTGGAGTATTGGGGGACGGGAAAATTTAGCTGGAAACAAAGAAAACAGTACTGGACTGTTACGTGATACGTGGCTTCGTTATCGCAGCGAATGCTAGACAATCTCCTCAAGGATGAAGGAGAGATTCGAAGCAACAAAATGTAGTTCTACAGAAGGATGCTGAGGAAACCATGGACCGAACATGTGAGCAACGACAAGGTTTTGGAGAGGATGCAAATAAAAAGGAAACTTATACTTAGGATGTGCGTTGTGGTGCAGTGGGTATCGGCTCGGAACGAGAAATCGGTGAGCCGAGTTCGAATTCAAGTTAAATTCATTACTTTCATTTACGCGCAAATACCCTTGGGAAAGGTATTAATCAGTCTCTTCCCTCCAGTTAAATAACACGACATATTGTGTTGTATAGCCTTGGCTGGCAACCAGTCTACCGCGGAAAGCAATGGTAACCTACTGCGGGATAATCTTCTTCTTTCGAGACATGATCGCCCAAGCGTGTTTCACGTATGGCACCTAACTGACTGATACTTAGCATCAGGAAGAGACAACTGAGTTTTCTGGGGCAGGTGATGAGGAAAGAGGGCCTGGAGAATCTAATACTCACAGGACAGATGGAAGGAAAAAGAGACAGGGGAAAACACCGCCAGACATACTTGATCGGCTTGAGCAAGGGGATGGCGGAACAGGGTCTGGGGTAGATATCAAGAGAAGAAAGGATAAGAACAACAAGAGACAGGAGAAAGTGGAAGTCCATGATCGCCTACGTCTTGAAGAGACACGGCACATAAAAAAGAAGTATCTCTACGAGTAAGAGACAGATAAGTGGAAAAACATTTTAACGACGCGTGTTAGATTCGGCTACTTTAAGTTGGCGTGAAAGATAACACCGTGTAAGGAAAATGCGTTGCTATTTTTGAGGATAAGAAGGGCAATAAATAAAATTACCTTATCACATCCGACGACCAATGACCAGAAAGATTTTTGTCTATTTTACATGTATTAGAGCTGTTGGTGTTTGTTGGATTTTAAATTAGTTCTTATACCGCCTGGTGATACTATTGCTTTTGTCATGGTCGGTGATATAATAGTGGCTAATTTTCCCTCTTGGCACAATCTGCGGACATCGCCACCGCTGTTTGGTTTGTATGTTTTTACTCTACTGGCTTATCGTCGAGAATTGAAAAATTCCTGGGGCGCTCCATGATCATCCACAATCCATTTCTGCTTACTGTGTCAAACGCTTTGGTGAAGACCACAAACGTTACGTACAATCCTTTGTTCTGCTCCCGTCATTTCTCTTGAAGCTGCATGAGGACGAACATCATGTCTATGGTGCCCCTGTTGGCTCTGAAGCCATACTGGTTTTTTGGTAGGTGGTACTGCGAGGGTGGGTACCAATCTGTTCAGGATTACTCGCGCGTGATCCCCGGTAGTTGGAGCAATCTGACATTTCTCCCTTTTAACAAAGAAAAAAGAAAAGAAAAGAAGAAATCAAGAAAAGGAAAAGAAAGAGGGGGGAAAAAAGAAAAGAAAGTTAAAAAGAAAGCATTAAGAAATTAACTCCATTATAGAGAGAATAGAAGGAAAAGACAAAAGAAGAAGAGAGAAGTATAAATAAAATTTCACTGATACAAAAGAAGGAGAAAGTGAAGAAAAGAATATCTGAGTAAATGTTGAGAAGAGTTAAGCCAATGAAATTAAAGAGGAGAATTCAAATTTGAACGGAAATCAGATGCTAACAGATATTATCACATACAGTTATGTTTCTTTTCACATTTTAGGCCATTCTTAAATGAATTGATTTTACATACGAAATTATTACGCTGCATGAACACACTGGCAAGATATGATATTAGATATCCTTCACACCGACAAAAATGTCAAGAAAGTCCTTCGATTGCAATTTCATCCACAGTAAATTTTCATCTTGTCTCTTACACTTCAATATTCCTGGCAGAAATTCTATTATCCCAGTTTAGGATGTCTACTAACAAAAGTGAAGGCTTACGGCCGATCACGTTGAATACACGATTCTCGCTCGATCACCGAAGTTAAACAACGTTGAGCCTGGTCAGTACTTAGATGGGTGACCGCTTGGGAATACCTGGTGTTGTAAGCGTTTAGTGAGAGATGTGCGTGCTTACGGCCATATCACGTTGAATACACCGGTTCTCGCTCGAATCACCGAAGTTAAGCAACGTTGAGCCTGGTCAGTACTTAGATGGGTGACCGCTTGGGAATACCAGGTGCTGTAAGGCGTTTAGTGGCGGATAGTGCGTTGTGGCGCAGTGTATATCCGCTCGGAAAGAGAAATCGTTGAGCCGAGTTCGAATTCCAGTTGAATACCCTGCATCCACTTAAATACTGGTACCCTTCAGAAATAATTAGTTTTGTTTGCAACTTATTTTGGAAATTAGGTTTGTGATCTTTAAATAAAATGTATGCATCTGTGGTAGATACTTTACCTATTCTATCAGCAATTTTTAATTCATTAGCAAATATGGCTGTGTCAATGTCTATTTCAGATAAAGTGTTGTATTCTCTGTCTATTTTATATTGGCTTGTCATTTTATTTTTAAGGAGGTTGGTGTAATGGGAAGGTTCACATTTATAAATATTGTTAGATTTATCTGACTTAACCCATAGGTCCTGAGAGTTTTTTAGAGTTTTAATATCCGTTTTTAGTAATTCTTGGAAGTCGTTTGGGGATTTCCGTTAATTAATTTTGGGGATCAAGTTGAAGAGGTCTTTTTCGAAAGAGTCCCGAAATTTGCAAACAGGTGGTATCCTTTGGGTTTTGGGGTTAAAGTACTCCGTAGGACGAGACGAAGAATCCGTGGACTGAAGAAAGAAGTGGGCTTTCCATCGTAGCCTCCTCACAAAATTGTCAATTTTATCTATGAGGGGGATGAGGAAAGAACGAAGGTCAGGATATGGTATATTCTTCAAGGAATACTCCGGGGTAAGTCTCTCCATATTGAATTTGGGATGTTGGATAATCGATAAATTTTATCCGGAAACAAACCGAGAGAGCTCAACTACCTAGGGCAGGAGCAATATATATATATATATATATATATATATATATATATATATATATATAGTCATCCGCAGACAGATCTGTTTCGCTGTATCACAGCTTATCAGTACGGTTAGACTCCGATTGCCTTCAACCCAGGATTGAAACCCGACTAAAGTGGCGTCAGTCGGCGATTCTAGCTCTGGGCCATGGGCGCTCGGTAGAAGAAGGCAAACATGTTAGCATGTTTATTATCATTATACACGCCTAATAGCCAGAGTACTCCAATTAGTGAATGAGCGATGCGTACATTCCAGGGCAGCTACTGTTTTTCAAAGCCTACCATTCTTCCAAAGTGCTCAATCAGGGCGTGAGAGCATAAATACTCATCCACAACAAATATATATATATATATATGTGTGTGTGTGTGTGTGTGTGTGTGTGTGTGTGTGTGTGTGTGTGTGTGTGTTGTGGATCTTCGTCGCCAATTTGTTGTTACAAATTTTAACGCAAATCTTCATCGCAAATTTGTTGTAGAGTTGTTGCGGCGAAACTTCGCTGCAAAGTTGTAGTGACCAGTTTGGCTGGAAGTAATACACGGAAGACAGAAGGTAGGTTCGAAACAGTGTATTTGTATAACAAGAACAATATATACAAAGGAAGTGTTGGTAATAAATAAATAGAAATAAGTCGGAACGGTACAGTTACGCTGCTTATTGCCTGACTAGTAGCTGACTTTAACTGCGTACTAGCTGTCCTTAATTGCTTGTTGTCAACTGCTTTGAGCAAGTCACGCAGTTAATTATATATAAAAAGAGGAAGAGTCCATTCCTCGTAAGAGGGCACCACAACAATATACATATATAAAGAGAGTAAGAGAGAGTTCGATGGGTAGATTGTCGCCATTTTATATATATTCATTTCGCGCATGTGCGTAGATAGGTTTGGATTTAGGTGACTGCACGGCATAATAGGGTCAGTTTGTGAAAAAATAGCAGAAACTTGGAAACAGCATGCTGTGACTCTCCCCAGTTGTTTTTCGTGACGACGCCCAAATCACCGCGACCGATCGATAGTCGATCACTTCATTCCAAACTCAGTCTTGTTCCACGCTGTACTTGGTTGATCACAAAACCAGTTTGGGTTGAAAGTCGCCGAAAATCCGCTACATCGATGACCCAGAAAAGGCCGGTGGTGTTTTTTTTTTTTTTTTTTTGCGGGGGCACAATTAGAAAAAAATTTGTTGGCTCTTGCTTAGATTTTCTGTCTTTGCTCTACTTTCGTATTGAGCGCTTTAGTGTTAGGGTTTTCGTCTTGGGTTTTTTTCTTTCTTACGAGTGCTTGACTTTTTGTTCATGTACTTCGTTTGTTTCTTTTTTTACTTCCCCTTCTTTTCCCTCCGAGTTCGTTCTCGGTGGGTTATACAAGATGATTTAAATTATAGCTTTATTAATACTAGTTTCGGCAGAATTAGTTCTGTTACTATTGGTATTGTTATTACTATAATTAATATTATATATATATATATATATATATATATATATATATATATATATATACGTTCTGTTCGGTACAGTATTTGGAGTAATTTTATTACTCTTGCATGCAGACAATTATAATTCCACCTCACAGCTTCTATAGGATGCAAGACTTTATCTAAGTTAGTTGATCTGGCACCAGGCTGAAGTCGGCGGTTCTTCTAAGAACAACACGTCTCTCGTCTTAACTCGACCCGTGCCGGTCTTGAATTCGAATGAAAAACTCTCACTCTGTAACTCAAACTGTCTGACCCTCCCCCCCCGATCCTTGCTTATATTGAGGCTTGCATCCTTAAATCCGTAAGTCCGTAAATTTGTCCATCTATTTTTCTTATGTGGTCTTTTTTGAATATGCCTTCACCAAACATCGTTTCCTCTCTGCTCTAACCCCTTTAGCGGACGAAGAAGAAAAAAAAATCTTCAATTACATTTTTTTTCGGTATATCGATCGGTCTATCTAAATAACTTCGATCCTTTTTTTTTTTTTTCGGTACTAGATGCTCCAATAGAAATATTTCAGTATGTTTAGAGTGATCACTAGTGATGGCGACGTTATGCCTCCATTCATCTTTTCACAGGGCCTCAGACTCAACACGGAGGCTTACATCAAGTGGCTTGAGAAGGTAATTCTATTCTGGGTTAAGAAGGTGGCTGCTGGAAGACCCTGTGTCTGGTAAACAGGACTCTGCACCATACCACACAATCAGGAGAACCCAGTCATGACTGTTAGACAATTTCTGCCACCATTTTATCCATTAAATCAGGCCACCGACCTCCCCAGACTTCATTTCCCTTAATTATTATGTGTGGGCCACAGTTGAGCGAGAGACCAGGGAAACTCCTTGTGACATGTAAGATGAACTGAAGGCAATGAATATAGTAGCACTCACCAACTTAAACAAGGAGACCGTCCAGAAGAGTTACAGGAGATTCCGAATTCGTCTTGAGGCTCTGGTTGAATTATTGCAATTTTTAATGATGGGCATTTCGTTGCTCGCATCAGGACTTTCGTATTTCCCAAAAAAATGAAATGCAGAGGGAAATACCTATAGAAGTAAATGAGGATTACCCTTTTTAAAAAATAATTTTATCCAAGGTAAGGTAATAAAGCCACTAAGACGCAAGAGGTTTCTAAGTGCGATAGAATATGAAAAAAGCAAAAAACATAATTAAGGAGAGAGAATAATTTCAAGAATAGAAATCAAGAAGACAGGCGATAATGATTGACATTGTATTTAAATTTTTGAAGATTAAGGTTGACTGGAAAGCAAGAAGCTGGAAGAGAGTTTCACTAATAAAAACTGTTAGAGAAAAAAACTGTTAGGATAGAACTTCTAGTCTTCTTTTATGTGCCGTGTACTTTCAGAACGTGGGTGATCATGGACCTCAACATCTTCCTGTCCCTTGTAGCTCTTAAAGTGTTTTGTCATTTTGTTATTTCTCACAAACTCTGTTCGACCATCAATTTGCTCAAGCTCCCCAAGTACGTTACACGCTGCTTTCATGTGGCCCTCAATTTGCCCTGTGAGTATCAGGTTCTCCAAACTCCACTTCCTATTCGTAAAGTCTAGGTACCAAAGAGAAAAGCCTACCAGAACGATTAACATGAAAATATTTCGAGAGAAGGCATGAACAAGCTAAGTTGCACCGGTGAAGAAGTGACTGAAACCGAGATGCTACAACAGGACAAATAATATTGCACATTTTTATTGCATTTAATAAAGAATTTCTCAATATATAGCAGAAGCACCAGCCCAGATATGATAGTAATGTTCAATGCGTGGACGAGAAGTAGAGTTATAAATATACAAGAGGGATTCTGGCGAGTGGAATTGTTTAGCACGACACAGTGAACCAATTTCCCAGACCAAGATCGTAGATCATTTAAGCATCGTGATTTTTAAGGTGAAAAAGAAATCACTGTCCATCGTCTGTGGCAGCGTTGGTATTGTCATAGACGATGGATGGTGATAATTACGTTGACTTTTTCCTCCTTAAAAAAAGGACGATAATTTTTTTTTGTCTTTTTAATCGTATCACCCCGAGCAAGGCGGTAACGCCACTGATGTGCAGGGGGCTACGTAATAGTGAAAACATCGGAAAAGTGAAAGCCGGAAACCACATCCTAAACAGGGAACAAGGGACGAGCCTCTACACCTGTTCAATAGACGTGGGTGGAGTGTGAACCGAGCGATAGTTTAGTCTATCTACTCCAATTGAAAAAAAAAAGTGAGGAGATTGGAAAAGAGAAAACCGGAAACCGCATCCTAAACAGGAAACAAGGGATGAGCATCTTAACCTGTTCAATAGACGTGGGTGGAGTGTGAACCGGGCGATAGTTTAGTCTATCTACTCCAATTGAAAAAAAAAAAGTGAGGAGATTGGAAAAGAGAAAACCGGAAACCGCATCCTAAACAGGAAACAAGGGATGAGCCTCTTAACCTGTTCAATAGACGTGGGTGGAGTGTGAACCGGTCGATAGTTTAGTCTATCTACTCCAATTGAAAAAAAAAGTGAGCAGATTGGAAAAGAGAAAACCGGAAACCGCATCCTAAACAGGAAACAAGGGATGAGCCTCTTCACCTGTTCAATAGACGTGGGTGGAGTGTGAACCGGGCGATAGTTTAGTCTATCTACTCCAATTGAAAAAAAAAAGTGAGGAGATTGGAAAAGAGAAAACCGGAAACCGCTTCCTAAACAGGAAACAAGGGATGAGCCTCTTCACCTGTTCAATAGACGTGGGTGGAGTGTGAACCGGGCGATAGTTTAGTCTATCTACTCCAATTGAAAAAAAAAGTGAGGAGATTGGAAAAGAGAAAGCCGGAAACCGCATCCTAAACAGGAAACAAGGGATGAGCATCTTAACCTGTTCAATAGACGTGGGTGGAGTGTGAACCGGGCGATAGTTTAGTCTATCTACTCCAATTGAAAAAAAAAAGTGAGGAGATTGGAAAAGAGAAAGCCGGAAACCACATCCTAAACAGGAAACAAGGGATGAGCCTCTGAATTAAACTACTTACAATTTTCTGACGATATTTTCTCTGAATCAGATTCATCGGATGAATTACACGTAAATTGCATAGAGAATTTTCTAATGTAATTTGAAAAAGGAATAGAAATCAAACAAAAACACGTTCGTTACGATAAGATTATAAAAATCGCCAGTGAAGAATGACATGAACTCCAAGAATTAATCATCTTAGGACGGATGATAGGATTAAACAAAGACAAGAGGAAATGAAATGAAAAAATGTTTTACGATAAAAATAGGAAGCTTTTAAAAACAATCCAAACATCATGAAAATAGCGTTGCCGTTCTGCTTAAAGCGTAAATTGTTTTATTGGATGTAATGGCAGCTTTGAGTCACGCGGTGCGAAGCAGGAAAATGGAAAATCGCTTGAAGACAAACGGAGAACTGCGAAAAGCTCAATGAAGAAAGCAATCATCGTGATGACTTTGAAGGACGAAACGAAATCAATCTGGATTATGGAAAAGATCCAGACATATAATAAAAAAGATTAACCAAAAAAATGATGACAGCGGACCACATGAAACGCAGTAAAAAGAACTTTCTTCTTTTCTTTTATGTACCTTGTCCCTTCAGGGCGTAGGCGATCATGGCCTTCCACGTCTCCCTATCCCTGATGGCTCTTAGCACGCTTTCTTCTGTAACGTCTCTCAGACCCCGTTCTGTCATCCACCTGCTCAGGCCTTTTAAATATGTTATCCACTGCTTTCCTTTGTCTCTTTTCCCCTCTATCTGGCCTGTTAGTATCAAGTTCTCCAAGCCCCCCTTCTTCATTGCATGTCCCAGGAACTCCAGCTGTCTCTTCCTGATGCTCAATATTAATTTCCTTTTCGTTTCCATCATTTTCAAAACCTCGTCATTGCTCACATGCTTGGTCCAGGATATCCGCAGCATCCTTCTGTAGAACCACATTTCAGTTGCTTCAAGTTTTCCCTTCATCTTTGTTGATATTGTCTAGCATTCACTGCCATATTGAAGAACCGACATCACATAGTAATCCAGTACTCTCTTCTTTGTTTCTAGTGAAAGTTTCCTGTGTCTTAATACTTTACTCAGCTTCTGGAACGCGTTTTTCGCCACGCCAATTCGCCTTTGGATTTCTGTGTCGCACTTTCCGTCTTCAGTTAGAACACTTCCCAGATATTTGAATTTTCGTACCTGCTTGATTTTAACACCCCCACATCTGTATTTGGCACTTTGGGCTGCTCTTTTTGCTGATGACCATGCATTCGGTTTTCTTGCAGTTTATTTGTAATCCCTTCATGTCACTCTCTTCAGCTATCTTCTGTCGGAAGTCCTGCAGTTTTTTTCCGTGTCTGAAATCAACACTGTGTTGTCTGCGTCTCTTATGTTGTTCGGGAAAAGAGAACAGGTAGAGAATAAGGTTGCTTGGGTGATATCCGATGGAGAAGATGGAGAGATGAAATGGAAAGGTTTGTTGGTAAATTTTAATATAGATTAGAACTGTCATGATTGTCACCGAAAGGTTTGGAAAAAGCTTTTCTTCTAACGACCTAGCAATGGTTGCTACTGGTAATATGTATAGGACAATGCGCTTAACACTGAGTCTATATATAAGACACTATTTCAAAAACCACAATACACATCAAACAAAATATGGTAATTCCACAAAAGACCCTAAACATATCAAACTCTTCTATTGCAACCAGATGCACGATAACTACAAACAGGATGAGAAAATAATAAAAAATCTCATTCGTACTAATATATCTCACGTTGGTCCTAATAAAAAATTAAACTTAATAATATATTATAAAAGGTACAATACGACTGATTTGATTGTTCGTAATAATGTCTTACGTAAAACCAACATGATCTATCAATTTAAATGTTACTTGGGAGAATGTATCTCCGATAAAAAAAAAACAAAAACAAATATATATGTTGGATTTACAACAACCACATTAACTGGATGTCTTACGTTACATTTGTCTGACCATTCATCCATTTGTAGTGCAAGAAGACGTGTAAATTTTGTTTAAAGTGTAGATTTATTGTGGCTATTATCATTGTTAATATCACTTGCTTTTTGTATGATATATTAAGTGTCCATAACGGTATTTGTGTCGCAACACGAGTTTCGAGTCTAAAGTTAACTCTCTTCAGGTGAATAAACTTGTGACTGCATATATCGAGATCCGTTTGTTTTTCTGATGGCCAAGGTATCGTGTATAAATAGATAAGTCAAGTGGCAGGCAGGTCAGAGAGTTCATATGCGTGCGTGCGTGCAGGTTTGTTTTTTTTTTCACATTCGCACGTGAAGCTTCTCCCGTCACTTTCGTTGACTCAAAACAATTTTTTCACTAACTTGCGAAATTTGATTTCGTCTTTATACTTCAACATTGTTTTCAGCGGTTTGGATTCATTTCTAATCTACGGGTGCCCTAGTTCTTTTTGCTGTTTTGGGGATACTATTTAAATTTCGTGTGTGTGTATTTTTTTTTTTCGCGTTTGAATTTCGTGTGTCTCTGTGTGTGTCTTAGGTTTTTCATTTTGTTTTGTTGAGGGAAAATTTGTATTTGTTTATAAATCTTTCTTCCTGCATCGTGAGTGTGTCATAATCTGCATTTTGGTAGATGGGCATCACTCTGAATTTACCTCCACTGCATTCAACCCCTATTTCTGTTTTTAATATATATATATATATATATATATATATATATATTAAAAACAGAAATAGGATTTCTGTTTTTAATATATATATATATATATATATATATATATATATATATATATTAAAAACAGAAATAGGATGTGCGTTGTGGTCCGGTGGATATCGACCCGGAACGAGAAATCGGAGAGCCGGGTTCGAATTCCAGTTAAATTCGTTGCAATCATATACGCACAAATACCCTTGGGAAAGGTATTAATCCGTCTCTTCCCTCGAGCTATGGGTCAAATAACAGGACAGATTGGGTTCTATAGCCTTGGTTGACAATCAGTCTACCGCAGAAAGCAATGGCAACCTACTGCGGGATAATCTTCTGCCCTGTCAGTCATGTCTCTTTCGAGACATGATCGCCCAAGCGTGTATCACGCATGGCACTTAACTGACTGATATATATATATATATATATATATTGCTTGACTTGAAATAATTACAATATACTTGCTATATAGCCCGGCGTTGCTCAGGAATTTTAGTGGTGACGTTGAAATCGTAAGGTCTAGTGCTTATTCAAAAAAGCTCCTGTATGAGGTTGCCGTGATGCGTAAGTTTAAAAAATGCGAAGTAAGTATTGGATTTTATTGTATTTGTAAAACGGGACTCAAGCTTGGTCAATTTTACCAATAAACGGGAATTGGAAGAACGGGGTCGGGCGTTACGGATGCCTGTAATGTGATGCGATGACGTTGCGACGCAGAAGTGGATGCATTGTACTTGCAACGTTGGAGGGGTTGGCACCTTGTAGAAAACGTGTAATTGTTTATGGCATATGATAAGGTAAAAGTTACTAAAAATACCCGGCTTTTGTTGGAATACAATTAAAAACGTTTCGGAGAAATAAACGATCGCAAAAAGCAATATTTCCCATCAATTTTTACCGCACTCCGTGTGTCAATTGAAATTTTTGTTCGCATATCAAAGCATCAGAGTTTGATTTACCAGTGGCACGATTTTGGTAGAGTTCGAGTGAAGCGTCTTGGAGAAATACATAAAAGTGCGCAAAAGACCACCCGAAATTATGTTTGTCACATATTTTTGACGATCCCTGTATATTGATTCGAAAAGTTTTGTGTACATCAAAGGTTCGGACATTGATTTACTAGTTACCCGATTTTGGTAGAATTTACATCAGGCGTCTTGGTTGAGAAAAATTCGTAAATTATAAGCGTTTCAGTGATTTCTGTCGTACCCTGTAAATCGATCCGAAAAAATTTTGCGTGTCTAAAAGGTTCGTATCATGACCCAATTTTGGTTTAAATACGAAATGTTCACCACTTACATGCTGCCCAGGGTTCAACCTTATTGGCCATCAGTCACTAAGTGTAATATAACAATCTGGCCCCACCCGAGGAAGTGATGCAAGCGATGGTGTTTCCCGTCGGTGAAGGGGGCGGCGAAACGACAAGACAGGTGTTTGTGAAATACATCCTGTCGAGGCCGGAGCGGATGTCGTTTGACCTTATTTCCGACAGCGGCGGAAATGACTACGGAGGCAAACAGATCAGGTGTCTCTTAGAATTACGTGGGCGTTGCGTGGGCGAGGTAAAACCGGAAGGAAAGTCCCGGTTCTAGAAGACTATATAAAGACCTCGACACACGGATTCGCCAGCAGAGAACGGCCAGTGGAAGCAGAGAAACACCACAGGCAAGACTACACTCCCGTCAACCCATTCTATATGCGCCCTCACCCTTCCGTTCTCTATTCCACACGGTTCGTCGTCATTAATAAAAATATAACCTTATATTTTTATATATGCGTGTTTGTTGTTTTGTCGTTGTACGGCGATATATAACATACGCAAATTGGTGCCCAGTGACTTGCTGTTTTAAGACAACAACAACAACAAAACTGATAGATATGTACCACCCCAACGGTCGTCCTAGGAATTTCTCCGGGCGGCCGTTCTCCACGCTGTGATGTTGCCGGATTTTTGTAGAAACCGTCGGACGAACAGCTGGGGGTACAAGATTGACTATAAGGAACGAACTTCCACAATTTGGATGAGTGGAAAAGAATGCTTTATTCGTTTAGAGTTAGCCTTGTCTGTTGGGGCAGGCGAATGTGACACACAGCTCTAACTCCAATTAATGGAGATCAACAAACCCAAACTGAACGAAACAAGCTCGCACCCGGCTGACTCCCTTCACTTCTCTCGTCTTCTTAACTCTCTATTTATTTAATATGAATCCGGAAATGCGGAAATCCGGAAATGCTTTAGACCACCGGTGACAAACACCGGCGACTGTAAGTCTGAAATTTCAGTTATCTTTTTTGTTTATCTTAATAAGGCTTCCGCCGGAAAAGGCTTAAGTTGTGGTCAAGATACAATAAAGGACAGCCTTTGACCGGTCATCGCAAACCTACCCGCTGACCTTTATCACTGAGTCAAATATTTACCGGGTCATCGAAACCCGCTGACCTTTATCACTGAGTCAAATATCGGAGGACAATTTTCCTCATAAAAGAAAAAGCGTTTATTTATTTTTTTTCTCTTCTTTTTCACTTTTGTTAAATATGTTTTTAAACTATTTTCTATTCTAATCTATTTTCTATTTTAATCTATTATTATAGTAAAATACATATATATCTAGTTATCGTGTCACAGATACGAGCTTGGTTACCACGGCGACAATTGAAATTCAACGGAATTAAAACTACCAGATAGAAGACGAAAATAGAAAGCAACCGGACGACATCAGCGAAAGGTAGGTGACTTTTGATTCGATCTTGTGTGTGTTCTGCTCTTGTTCATAAGTTATATTTAAAAAAAAAAATGGAACAGCATACTTTTGCCGATTTTGTTCAAGGTCTGACCCTAGAATTGAGAAATGTGGCTTGTTCGGTGTCGAACACTTTAAGGGGAGAATCTTTTTTAAAAAATATACAGCCATTAGCATGCAAAGAAGATGGTGGTTATAGTGCTTGGTTGGAGGATATGGAGAGGTATTTTAAAGTTGTGCGCGTGGCAGAAGAAGACAAGTGTCAGGCAGCTCTTCTCACAACAAGGGGAGCTGTTGGACACTATGTAGATAGACTAATCTCTAGTAACCCACAACTCACATGGAAGGAGTTAAAAACTTCTTTAAAGGAATATTACGGATTGGTTTTAGACCCCGACGCACGGTTAGTCGAATTAGTGAACATTAAGCAGGGTAGAACGGAGGGGGTGCAGGACTACATGCAGAGAGTAGTACGCCTAGCGGAGGGCGCATATGTTGGGGTTGACGGGAGGAATGAAGTTGTGACAAAACAAGTTCTAGGATTTTTCATAAAAGGTCTAAGGGATCGGGAAATAAAGATGGCAGTTATGAAGGATGAGCCACAAACACTAGAGGCTGCCTATCAGAAAGCGTTATCTGAGTTGAGATGGAAAATTCGACTCGATGCAAACTCTGAATACGAAGAGGAGCCTATGGAAATTTGCCACTCTCGGAGACGGGTACCGATAGAAGCCGTAAGCCCCGCTGAATCTAATACTAATAATAATAGGAATAAGAACAATAGAAAAGTTGGTAATAGGGGAACTAAATACAAGACTCGTGAGCGGGAGAAGAACGGGAGCGTTGTTAGGTGTTGGAATTGTGGGAAAGAAGGCCACATAGCGAAATTTTGTAGACGCGCCCCGGGAAACGGCAGAGGTCCGTTCGTGCGACGCCCAACGAACGGAACAAGACGGTACCAACGCACATAGTTGGTAATATGGGCGCGCCAAATTCCATCTTTATTAGAATAGAACGTAGACCTTATAGGGCATTGGTAGATATGGGAGCAGAGGTATCGGTTATAAGCTGTAGGGTATTTAAAAAATTGCGACTGGGACTTGAACTGCAAAAGAGGGACATTAAACTTCGAACTGCGAATGGATCCCCGTTATACGTTGAAGGCCTTTGTCGTCTACAGGTCCAGATAGGAAGTAAGTCCATACCCCATGATTTTTTAGTCGTGAAAAATCTCAATAGAAACGTTATACTTGGCCGAGATTGGCTGATGCAGAACGGGGTGAGAATGTATTTCGATTTGGGGGCATTGAAGATTGGTGAAGAATACGTGGCATTGGAGGAGGATGTTCATATTTCCTCTATTGTTAGGTTAGCTCAAAAAGTAACATTAAGACCTCAACACCTGCATGCTTGTCTGGGATTAACCAGGCTGAGAAATGGACGTGGTAAAGAATATGAAATCGAACAGCTGAGTAGTGGATATGTTAGCAACTTATGTGGTATATCAGTAGCCAACGCAGTTGTAAAAATGCCAAAGTCTCGTAAGTTTCAGTTGCTGATAATGAATAACACTAACCAGACAATCACTTTGAGACGGGGGTGTCCGCTGGCTAAATTGGAAAGGGCAGGTGATATTACTGAAATTACTATGCCCGATAAACAAAATAATAAAAGTCCTGATGTAGATTTGGAACAGGTACATGTACCGGAGGAATTCAAGCCTGAAATTAACAAATTGCTAAAAAGAAATAGGGACATGTTCGTTAGTGACGACAAGAACCTGGGCAGAACCGATACTGTGGAGATGCGTATCGATACTGGAACGCATGAGGTCATAAGAAAACGCCCATATCGCACACCACTCAAACAAAGAAAGACAATGGATTCAGCAATCGACGAAATGATGCAGGCAGGTGTAATTGAGAGATCCAATAGCCCGTGGGGTTTTCCAGTAGTTTTAGTAGAGAAGAAAGACGGTGGTAAGAGATTTTGTGTAGAATTTAGAGCAATTAATAAGATTACAAAGAAATATGCTCGACCTCTTCCTGTCATCGATAATATACTGGCATCACTTGGTTCGGCAAGGTACTTTTCGAAGCTTGATTTAAAATCAGGGTACTGGCAAGTTAAGCTTCATGATGATGACAAAGAAAAAAGTGCATTCACCTGCCACAAGGGTCTGTTTCATTTTAATGTTATGCCATTTGGACTTGCAAACGCACCCGGCATCTTCCAGGAATTAATGTCAGTTGTTTTACAGGGACAGGAAGATTTTGCTCTGGCATATTTAGATGATATTCTGATATTTTCAAATACGGTGGAAGATCATTTAAGACATATAGACACAGTCTTGAGTAGTCTACGTAAGCACAACCTTAAACTGAAGCCAGCTAAGTGTGAGTTCTTTAAGAAAGAGACCCAATACCTGGGGTTCAAGATAAGTGAAGAGGGAATACAACCAGACCTCAATAAAGTCAAGGCTATAAAGTCAGTTTCTACTCCAACCACTGTTAGGCAAGTAAGAGCTTTTATCGGGATGACCTCATACTATCGCCGCTTTATTAGAAATTTCTCTGATATAGCCGAACCGCTGGTCAATTTGACAAGGAAATATGCACGATTCCAATGGGACGATGCTTGCCAAACCGCTTTCGATACACTAAAAACGAAGCTCGCGGAGATGGTAACACTAGCCTATCCCAACCCAAATAAGGCGTATAGGTTATATACTGACGCATCCGATCAATCGATTGGCGCATGCCTATCCCAGGTGGTGTACGATAAGGAAAATAGGAAGGATGTAGAAAAACCAATTTATTTATTGTCCCATAAATTAAGTGACACACAAACGAGGTGGTCAACTATAGAGAAAGAGGCTTATGCCATACACTATGCTCTTCAAAAACTGAATCACTACCTGCATGGCGCAACATTCACAATATACACTGATCATAGGCCCCTGGAGCACTTACTTAACTCGCCCATACAAAATAAGAAGATACAGACTTGGGCTCTGAGCATGTCTGGCTACAATTGCAGCATACAGTATCTTAAGGGTAAGGATAATGTTTGCGCGGATCTCTTATCACGCGCTGTTGATGTGAACGAAGACCATATTGCTTCTCCAGTAGATATAGATGATAGAAATTACTTGGTTAGTGTTATAAACTCCAACCTAATGGAGCCGGAAGAATTAGCAGCCCATAAAAATGTCGGAAATTCATCAGAGGCACCCGAACGGCCCACATTGAAAGGAATAGACATAATCAGGGAGCAAGAATCAGACAAAAACATCTTAGACCTGAAGATTAGATTACGAAATGGTAGGGCTACCAAAGCAGAACAGAAGAGATATATAGTAATGGATGAGGTGGTGTACTATTTGTCTCAACCTGATGATGAACCCCTCATCAGGCTGTATGTACCATCTCACCTTAGAAAAATGGTGCTAGATCAATACCATGATGACAGTGGCCATATGGGGGTGGATAAGACATTCCACTCAATAAAACAAAAGTATTTCTGGCCTTGTTTACTTAGAGAAATAAATGATTTCGTAGGTAAATGTATCCCGTGTCAGACAAGAAACCTAAAGAAGCAGCAACCCCACATACAGGAATGTGACTTCCCTCCTTTTCCTTTCGCAAAGGTTGCTTTAGATGTCTCAGGACCCTACCCAAAGACCCATTCAGGTAACCAATACATAGTTACATTCATAGATATGTACAGTGGTTGGCCGGAGGCATTTGCGGTTCCTAACAAGAAGGCAGAAACAGTGGTGCATCTCTTAGTTGACGAAATTTTCCCCAGATTTGGGACACCACTTCAGCTTTTAACTGATAATGGGCCAGAAAATGTCAACAGGGTAATGAAAAAGACATTAGAAGACCTAAATATACACCATGTGACAACTTCTTTTTATCACCCCCAGAGCAACGGTAAGATTGAGAGGTTTCACAGAACAATGCATGATGTTCTAGCAAAAAAAATCGGCAACAACGAACAGTCGTGGGATATTTACATTAACCAAATGTTGGCGGCTATCCGGTTTCATGTGAGCGAAACCACTAAGTTTTCACCGTATTACTTGCTCTACAACAGGGATGTTATTTTGCCCTTGGACAATATACTGAGGCCTCGTCGCATATATTATGGTGATGAGCATCACCAAATTGCACTACAGGAAATGCATCGTAGCTTCACTTTAGTTAGGAATAATATAAGAAAAGCGAGGAGAGTCGCGATAGATAAGTCGCGTGGTAAGACGAAAAATACAACTTTTGAAGTTGGTGATTTGGTGTACTATAAGAATCACCAAAAGAAAGGGAAGTTAGATGTGCGCTGGCGGCCATATTATGTGATCGTTGAAAAGACTGGCCCGGTCTCTTATAGAATTAGAGATCAGTTAACCGGTTCAGTCATTAAGACGCATGCTGAGCATCTTCGGGCAGCGTCCATTGATGAATGGAAAATCCCTACTTCCGATAGGCCGTTACGAAAGATTGTATTGGCTGCTCCAGTAGAATCCAGTGATTCGGATGACGAATCCGGAGCGGAACGGACCGACTTTCCAGTGCACAAAAATCGACACCAACGTGTGGAATCAGACGATGAGTCTGATGTTCCATTAATGGAGCGTCGCATCATGACGCGACGTAAAATGGCGAATAAAAACGTGTCAACTATTGATAATGATGATAGAATCGGTGGTATAAATAATGTTTCATCCACGTTCGAGGATGATTGCTCAAAGTGTGAAACGACTGGATCTACTCATGTAGATCAGGGTTTTTCTAGGGAATCACCTAGCAGCGAAGATGTCCAAATGAGGCAAACGTCTGTTGGGGCAAAAAGCACTGATCGACCTGCAGATTCCACGGTTGATCGGAACAAAAAGAAAGAACAACTGAAAAGTCTTGTAGACTTATTGGCTGATATGCTATAGGATTGGGAAAGAAAGCAGTGGGAGGATTAACGATAGTTTAAGTGAAATAGTTAGGTCACCTTCCTTATAGCAAAACATGCGGAAGATACAAACTAATGAATTAAGAGTCACGGGTCCATTTTTTTTTTAGACTAAATTAAGATAGATTAAACCTCTAATCCTCCACAAGTAAATTGCATGCGGATTAACGTTGGAATCAGGGTAATTTTCTTCGTTTTCTATTGAACATTTCTCGGTCAGACTATGAATGATATGTACTGCAGATAATGGCAGTTTTTCTGTGTTCAAACATAGTATGTTTGAAATTAAATTAAATGAAATGAAGTTACATGTGTAACAATAAACTCGAGCGGAAACACGCATGGTATTGGTCAAAGGTCATTTACTCGATGTCAGTTTAGAAACTGGGGCGCGGTTACCGCCTATGATCATATGGTCGTGCATCGAGGCGTCTACGCGTATGGACAGAGTCGAGAAAGGAAACGAACATTGAAAGTTACAGAAACTTAAAAAAAAAAAAAAAAAAAAGAACGATGAAACATCGAGCTGGGAGAACATTATCCTCTGTATAAGTCCCAAGTAATTCTATCATCACTTTTGTGGCAGTCTCATTCATTTTGGCTTCCAACACTGCATCATGAAGCATACGCAAGAAATTCTGTGTTTTTTGTACAGGAAAATTCCACAATGGACACGAACATTGTTGGGTTGCCGATGTAGGCTCCCCCATATATTTTTTTTTGTTTTGTTTGTTTCGGCGTGCACATGTTTTGTTGTTTCGGCGTGCACATGTTTTGTACAATTGTCGGGCTTGTGTGGCATGGGGGGTGTGTGAGGGTGTTGCGCTTAAAATGTTCTTAGGTGAACATTTTGGAAAATGGGAGGGCGAGGAGTGTAATATAACAATCTGGCCCCACCCGAGGAAGTGATGCAAGCGATGGTGTTTCCCGTCGGTGAAGGGGGCGGCGAAACGACAAGACAGGTGTTTGTGAAATACATCCTGTCGAGGCCGGAGCGGATGTCGTTTGACCTTATTTCCGACAGCGGCGGAAATGACTACGGAGGCAAACAGATCAGGTGTCTCTTAGAATTACGTGGGCGTTGCGTGGGCGAGGTAAAACCGGAAGGAAAGTCCCGGTTCTAGAAGACTATATAAAGACCTCGACACACGGATTCGCCAGCAGAGAACGGCCAGTGGAAGCAGAGAAACACCACAGGCAAGACTACACTCCCGTCAACCCATTCTATATGCGCCCTCACCCTTCCGTTCTCTATTCCACACGGTTCGTCGTCATTAATAAAAATATAACCTTATATTTTTATATATGCGTGTTTGTTGTTTTGTCGTCGTACGGCGATATATAACATAAGGGCAAAAAGTTTCGATTGTGCATTAAGCACTTTTTTAAAATGACCGTCTTTTGGTATAGCCAGTACTGATAATGATAATATACACGCTAAAAAGTCTGTCTCCTTCCACCGAACGCCCATAGCTCAGGGGTAGAATCGCCGACTGACGCCAATTCGGTCGGGTTTCGATCCTGGGTAACAAAGCAATTGGATGTCTAACCGTACTGATGAGCTGTGATACAGCGAAAAAGATCTGTCTGCGGATGACGATATATATAGTCTTTTTTTTTTTTTATTTAAACTCAATTTTTATGATTAATCTAATTCTGCATATTTAACCTTAATTTTAAAGTTAGGAAATCACTTTTTTCTATAAAACTTTTAATAGGTCACAGTTTGTGGTATGGAATAGGTAAAATTTGATGTAAGAATGTTGTTAATATTATAAAGGTTTATCGTCTCTAAGGGTCCTAACTTTGGCTTTTTTAGTATTTTTAGCAAGATTGTAAGGTTAGTTCTTTAATGTGTTTGGAGTTTACGGTGGTTTCATGCCTCTGGAACAGATTCTTTTCACATACTTCCCACTTGTGGAATTCCCTTCCATATACTTGCTTCCCCGACAGCTACAATCTCCAGGAATTTAAATGTAAGGTCATAGACATCTCCTATCTCACTAACTCGCATCCATTCTTCCAAACTCTTTTTTCATCTACTCCACCCCCATCCTCGGTATCCTCATCCGTCTATTACCCTCCTCCGTCTATTACCCTCCTCCTGATATTTCCCATAACTAACCCCTCTTTCTCATCACTTTCCTCTCTATGTAAACCCCTGCGCAACAGTGGCAGTAGAATGCCTTTCTTGGGGTGAGATAATTAAAAAAAAATCCTGTTGCTATTCATGTATTTAATGATTTCAATTTTTTCTTGAAGACAAAAGAAACATGGTTCCTTTATTGATTTAGATTTTTTTGCTTGTTTGACGATTTTTCATTTAACTTTAGGTGTTTTATTTTCGTTTTTTAACTTCCAAAAGTATTTGGAAAGAGACGTCATGTTTTGTTTTTCTTTGTTATTGAAAGATGAGAGGTGATTGCAAAAGGGCTTTTTAAATATGTTCATTGTTTCCGATATAAATTTTCTCATCTTTGGGATTCTCAACATATATATATATCAGGGATTTCGTTAAACATTTATTAGGAATGGGGCATTGGTTTGGTATTTTTCAGTTACAAAGGTTATTATTATGGGCAGACTGGTACGAGTGTTATTTTTGGATGAAAAATGAGGAGTTATTTTTGTTGTATGCTTTTAATATCCTATTATGTAATTCAATTATTTTTTCTAGATTGTTGGAGCAGCTATAGCTTAGTTTGATTGTATTCCTATTGAAGATTTTGCTTAGAGGGTTATTTTGGGGAAAATGCTTATCTATTAGTTTAAGAAATTTATGTCCCAGTTTAAAGTTAACTAACTGATTAAAAGGAAGGTTATACCATATGATTTTTTCTGTTTGTATTTTTTTCTTTTTGAGCTCCTGAATTTTTCCACGAAGTTAATTTTGGGGGATTGATATCCGCTGTCTTTAAGAATTTTATCGTAAATTACTTTGTGTTTATCGAATATTTCTTTATTTGAGGAGTGTATGTTAATGCGGCGTTCAACAGATGATGGAATATGCTTGATAATAGATGGTGGGTGATTAGAGTTGGGGTTTATATAGATTGGGTTAGCATTATGTTTCATGTAAGATTGGAAAGTGTTAGATACTAAGTCTAATGTTATGTCTAGGAAGTCGACTTGTTTTATATTAGGGCTAATTATTACGTTAAGACCAAAAGATTTAAAGACTTTATGAATTAATTTTCTACTTCTATCAACCTTACCTCCAGTAGATTTATTTATTATCATGAGTCCGTCATCTCTATAGAGTCCTATATTGTTAGTGTCATTTTCTTTATACAATAGGAATAATCCGACTAGATCCGAAGATTCTACAGGGTTTCCATAGATAAATCAAAATCATCCGTTGAATTTTTTGTCGACTGTTCGTTGTGGTTGACAACTGATTTTCTGCAGTTCAAGATTATTTTGATTTCATCCTTTAAGTTCTATATTATATATCGAGCACGATTTTAAATTAATGTTTAAATTAATGTTTTTTGAACGTTGTAAATTTTTCTTCGTTTTTATTCACTCGGATATATATATATGTGTGTAAATTTATCACAATACTCGTTTCGAAAAACCCTCCGAGTATATACGCGGAAGGAAAAAATGGATGTAAAAAAAGAAAGAGCTAAGCACGTGAACATCAGTCAAAGTCAGTCAGTTAAGTGCCATACGTGAAAAACTCTTGGATGATCATGTCTCGAAAGAGACATGACTGACTGGGCAGAATATTATCCCGCAGTAGGTTGCCATTGCTTTCTGCGGTAGATTGGTTGCCAGCCAAGGTTATAGAACCCAGTCTGTCCTGTTATTTAACCCATAACTGGAAGGAAGAGACGGATTAATACCTTTCCCAAGGGTATTTGTGCGTAAGTGAATGCAATGAATTCAAATGGAATTTGAACTCGGCTCCCCGGTTTCTCGTTCCGAGTCGATAATCCAAAGTACGTAGCCCAAAGAAAAAAACCTGAGACGAGTGATCTATAACAAAAAAAGCGCTCAATACGTAAGCAGAGCAGACAAAATAGGTAACCTAAAGAGCCAACAAATTTACCTTGATTTCACCTAACCGGATCTCAAACCAGCCTACCCTGAAGATCCGGTAAGGTGAAACCTAGTTACCTAGTTAAGTTTATTGGCTCTTTAGATTTCCTATTTTATATATATATATATATATATATATATAGTCATCGCTGGCAGATTTGTTTCGCTGTATCACAGCTCATCAGTGCGGTTAGACATCATGATTAAAACCCGACCGAATTGGCGTCAGTCGGCGATTCTACCTCTGAGCTATGGGCGCTCAGTAGAAGGAGGTATATATATATATATATATATATATATATATATACTCTTTCAGTGTGAATTATGTCTGTTCGCCTGCGCACTCGGAGAGCACATCTTTATTCTGCCTCTTGAATCAGCAGGGTAATTGACACTATAATTAAATATAAAACAGGGCATCTACATAAACATGGGTATCTATGAAATAACAGTAGTCGGATACACAAAGAGGGAAAGAAAGATAGAAATAGAGTGAGAAAATCGACTTTAATTTATTTTGGTGGTTTAACGTGGAAACAAATTAAAAACCTTGTATCTATATGAGACGTGTGCGTATGAGACTACAAATGAAAAAGAGAAATGACTTAGTAAATGAAGGCCGCCCCGACTTTAGCAAAAGGCAGCATCAAAAATGGCTTCCCTGTGCCTATTCTTTAAATACTTTCACGGCTTCTGCTCCGATGAACTTAGATCACTGGTGCCCCCTAGGCACGAATTTGCACGAGATACTAGATTAGCAACTAGGTTCCACCCTTTTACAGTGAAACCGATAAAATATGACTGCAATTTCTACTCCAACAGCTTCTTTTCTCGCACTCCCCGCCTGTGGAATTCCCTTCCACATACTTGCTTCCCCGACAGCTACAACCTCCAGGAGTTTAAATGTAAGGTCAATAGACACCTCCTAACACACTAACTCGCATCCATTCTCTCAAACACTCTTCCTATCTACATCCTTACCCGTCTATCACCCTCCTTCTGACATTTCCTATATCTAACCACTCTTTCTCACCACCTTCCCCTATGTAACCCCCTGCGCAATAGTGGCAGTGGAATGCCTTGCTTGGGGTGAAATGTTTAAAAAAAAGTAAGGTTTAATATGCATAATTAGATTAGAAATTTTTCTAAAAACTTAAGAATTCTATAGAAAAAATCATTTTACTAAATTCTAAAGTAAGGTTTAATATGCATAATGAGATTAATTATAAAAACTGTCCTTAATACTCACATTAAACTTCACCTTATACCTTAAATACCAACACACCTATTACCTATTCACCTATTACCTTAAATACAAACATTCAATCTTTCCTCCTACATTAAATTTTACTTATTATGTACCTATTACCTATTTACCTATTACCTTAAATTTTTAACATTAAAATGTACCTCTTACATTAAATCTTACCGCAAACGGTAATCTAATTAAAATTTAAAATTTAATAGAAAAAATCGGTTTCCAATCTGTGACCTAATTAAAATTTAAAATTTGATTGAAAAAATCGATTTCCTAAATCCAAAATTAAGATTAAATATACAAATCAAAAAAAAAAAAAAAAAAAGAGCAGCCAAAAGGAAGGGGTTTGCTTTTTGACAATTTAAAAGTCTCGTTTGGTTAGTATTGTCCGTTGACTGTCGATCTTTTCCCGGATACTCAGGTGCAGAGAAAGAATTTTTTTTTATTATGATTATCCAGTGTCATCCACACACACACACACACACACACACACACAAGGGAGGAAAATACCATCAAAAGGTTCTAACTTAAAGAATAGAGCAATGGCAGGTCGCATCGTTAATAAAGGGCCAACTTTTTGTATGTTTATGTTTACTACAAAATCTGTAACAAGATCATATCAACTTTAAAAGAGGAGAAGAAAGAAAAAGAGTGTGTTAATAGTGTGGGGGTCTGTATCCATAGTCACCGTGATAATATCTTGTTTTTCATGTTCTGTGTTCTTTCAGGACGTAGGCGATCATGGACTTCCACTTGGCTCTGTCTCTTGTCGCTCTCAATATGTTTTTTCTTTTGGTATCTCTTCCAAGCCCCGCTCCGTCAACCATTTACTCAGACCTAATAAGTACGTCTCGCACTGCTTTCTCCTGTCTCTTCTTCCATTTATCCGACCTGTGAGTATCAAGTTCTTCGGGCATTCCTTCCTCATTACGTGTTACAGGAACCTCATTTGTCTCTTCCTGATATTTAGCATCAGTTTTCTTCTCGTTTGCATCCTTTCCAACACCTCATCGTTGCACACGTGCTCTGTCCATGGTATCCTCAGCATCCTTCTGTAAAACCACATTTCTGCTTCCTCAAGCCTCTCCTTTATCTTTGATGAGATCGTCCAGCATTCACTTCCATACAGAAGGACAGATATCATGTAGCAATCCAGCACTCTTTTCTTTGATTTTAATTAGATTTTCCTGTCTTTCAGTACTCGAGATAGCTTCTGAAATGCGTCTTTGGTCATGCCAATGCATCTTTGGATCTTCGTGTCGCATTTTCCATCCTCTATCAAAACACTTCCTTGTTATTTTAATTTTTTCTTGTTTTATTTTAGATTCTCCAACCTGCAGTTGGCATATTGGTCTCCTCTTTTTGCTGATGGCCATACATTCAGTTTTCTTGAGGTTTATGCTCAATCCTTTCTTTTGCTAACTTTTGTAGAAGGTCCTGCATTTTCCTTTCTGCGTCTGCTACCAAATACCGATCTGATATATTTGCGATAAAAGCTGCAAAGATCATGTCAACATTGACAGAGGAAGGAAATAAAAATATTTCTATTAGTGTGGATTCATCGATCACACTCATTGTTATAATGCTAATCTAATTTCTGTATATTCTATATTATATTCTATATAAAAATCTAAAAATATTATCATATCAACATTGAAAGATGAAAAAAAAACAAAACGTTAATAATTTTTACATCAAGTAATAATATCGTTGAAATAATGCTTTATAATGGGATGCTTATCTTCTCTTTTTCTGTTTGTAGTGAAGTGGGAGTCCTTTCTAGTGAAGGGTAGCTGTATACTGTTGCAGGTTAACGGAAGATAGATAGCCCACTATAAGTCATAAAATGATTATAAATCAAGAAAGACAATTTGAGTAGAAAATATCATTTTATATATACACATATCAATTGATGTTTTTACAATTAAATACTTGAATATAAGTCCAACGGAAGTTAAAATATTCATGGCAAATAATAAGCTGAAAGAGATTTAAGGCTTAGAAATGTGGGGAGCGTGTAAGTGAGGAATGTCTTTGATGTAGTCGCTCCTTAGGTCAGTAAGTAGTTTTGAGACAGGGGAGAAGGAAAGAGACAAGCGTAGTAGCCACTTGAGGATATTGATTGCACTCTTATCCTCGAGATTTACCTGCTGGGGTCTGTCTGTATCCGCTTTTTATATCTTCTTTTTGGATCACAGCAGCTCGTTTGGGATTTCACACTTGTATTTGATTCTGGGCTTCCCATTGGCTGATAAATAAAATTCGCATAGGCTCGCGAAATGGAAATTTAATATTTGATTAGTTTTTATTTTTCAACCGGAACATCTGCGCGGATCCACCTGCGCACAGACGACTTTTGGTCATCTGCTTTCTGGTCGTTATAGAGCAAACATCCGGTTCATCGCTTTTGCTCGGTATCACCACAGCTTCACGAATTTTGTAAAACGTCGGTATTTAAGCTGAAATCAAAGAAATCATTTTATATTTTTTTAAATCAAATTTTTTGACACGTAAGAATTTTTTAATGTGAAAAAATAGAAACGAACAAAAATGAAACATAAAAATGCAGGTTCAAGGCATTTCACCACTTTTGATGTTTGCTTTTTTAATCTTGCTGAGGAAGTCGCTTGCGCCTTTGAGTCATCTTGAAAGAGAAATATGAAGAGGGCGGCCATGACACCACCGATTGCACCAATTATCGGACTGAGTATAAGCATAAAAATATTCACGTTGATTCCATAAGCAATCTGAGGAGAAAAGATTTTTAAAAAATTACTTGCGAATAATTATAATTTCAAATCCGTAATTAGGGTTATGGGTTAAATAACAGGACAGATTGGATTCTCATAGCATTGGCTGGTAACCAGTCTTCCGCAGAAAGTAATGGCAACCTACTGTGGGATAATCTTCTACCCAGTCAGTCATGTCTCTTTCGAGACATGATCGCCCAAGCGTGTTTTACATATGGCACCTAACTGACTGACTGAAGTACAACTTGATTTAACATCGAAAATAAAAACTGACTTTGATGGCCTTTAAAGTGGATTCACATAAAAACAAACAAACCACAACAGAAATTGTGTCAGTCGCTTTTCATAGGATTGTGTTGTTTATTTCTACTTATTTTCTTATAAGTTAAACTTATTAAATTGATGATGCAATTGTTACTGTTGACGAAGATGTAAATACTATTTCGAAATAGTCGCAGGTATCTCTCTTAATCTGTTAGTTTCTCACTAGAGATAAAGAATATTGGTTACTTACCTTCCCGATCCTGAAGTTGGGCGGACAGGCTGAGGAGACCAGTGTACCTCTCCGCTTATTTCTGAAGGTTAAAAATCAGCAAACAGTCCGAGATTCAGTCTGATATGATATTTACCTCTTCCCCGCCCCACTAGGAAGTGGATGCGACACAAGGTCTAGGTTTTCTGTGGGGAGCCCAGACGCGTACGAGCGGGCAGGTCACAAAAATTCCCCAGTCCCCGCAACCGCCGGTCACGCTGGCCCTGGTGACGAGCACCTGGTCCACCCCTTTTGTACACTGGGGTAGCGCGGCCTCGGGACACTGTTCCCCGGAACCGGTCATCTCACTATATTATTTTTCTCAATTGCATGCCTGTCCTCGGATAGAGATACAACTGAGTCGCACTCTGTCAACTGAGAGATGATTTGGGATCCCCACCCACCACAAAAAAGGGACTGGTATAATTATTTTCCAGATTCTGAAGCTTTGTTGTGTAAAGACAGGACTTAAAGCTTGAAGGTTTGAGGTGGACTAAGAGACAACAGAGATTAGTATGTCTACCTTACAAATACTAAAGGATAGAGGTACGCAAACAGGCCGAGAGGACTGGCATACTTTCTTGATTCTGAAGGTTTGGCCGACAGGTCAAGAAGACATCTACACTTAGTCAGTAGAGCATCGGTTCCCAACCTTTTTGCTGCGATTACCCCAAAATACAATTTCGCTATTATCCATTACCCCAGTGAACAAATACCCGTAATATAGGAAAGGAAGTAATTATATTTTCATGCATCAAAAGCAGACAAAGTTAATGGAAATTATTCAATACAGTACCAATCTATAATAATCAGAGATATAGTAGCCGTAACCTAGCCGTCATTCTTAATGTGAATGTTGAGCTTGTATTGCCTGTGCCAGTTTATTTATTCTTGGCTTTGTGACTGAAAGGTTTATTCGGGCGTCGTTTTCCACGTTGAGTCCGTTACGTTTCTTGGGCTTCATTCCAGGACACAGTGTGAAATTATAATCTGATTGTCTCTTCCCAAACCAAACATCCATTACCCACAAAATATGGGCTCATTATCCCACTGGAGTAATTTACCCCGGGGTTGGGAACCATGGCAGTAGAGCCTGAGGTTTTAAGGTGGGCCTGTAAGGAATAGAAAATCTGTAATATGTCTGTGTTTCAAGCAAACAAAATTTTTGACGACAACAGGTATTCTCTGGTTTCCGGGTCTTTCCAAAGTCGTCGCCGTCTTCGTCGTCGCGGTCTTCTCGCTCACGCACTTCGTCTACCGATAATGTTCGAACTCACTCAAATCGCCGCCTTTCCTTGTTTTATGCTTTTTCTTGGCTGCTTATTTGCATACGAATTACAACGGGCGGCTCGTATGTCGACATGGCTGCCGCTTATTTGCTTCTCTTTTAAAACCGTGCACCTTCTCACCGGAACAAGGCGTTAGATCACCCGGATGACCACAGGGTCTACGGGTGAAAGAGACTGGTACACATGCCTTATTTATTCAGGAGATTTGAAGTGTGATAAAAGGTCGAAGAACTCACATGTCTCCTCTCCTGCTACAAAAGATTGGAAATCGGTAAACAGGCCGAAGATTTGGTATATCAGCCTTCTTGGTCCTTGAGGTATGAGGTGGGCCCACAGGGTGAGGAAATTTCAATACCTATTCAGTAGAGCCTGGAATTTTAATGTTGGCTCAAGGACAAAAGAGACTCTTACACTTACCCTATCCATCCAGTTGTCGTGTGAAAAAAGGTCGAGATACTAACATATCTATTATCCTGCAATTGAATGCTGAGAGACAGGTATGCTTTTTTGCGAATTAAATCTGCATTAAGAATTTTTTAAGAATAGCAATAATTTATATCGGATATAAGCCCTGCTAGTTAACCGATAATTGGTAGAGGAGAAGGATTTATACATTTCTAAAAAGTATTTGTGCGTAAATAAATGCAACGAATACGACTAGAATTCGAACAGGTCTCTTCAATTTCACATTCTGAATTTTTGGGACTTTTAAACCTAATATCCAGTAACCCCTTTTTTAAAATCTTTTTTTATCAGAGTTCATATTGCAGTTTTTGATGTTAATGGTTTTCTATAGTATTTTTGATATATAGTGGATATAGACGTTGGTTAGTTGTAAGTTCAGTACCAGGCTACAGCAGTGGTGAACAAGTAACTTGCAGGGTTAGAGGGATATAACTCATGACTTCCAATCGAGGCTTTACGCAAGGAATGAGGATGATATACCCCAGTGATTGTAATAAAGGGTTCGGTTCAAAATTCCTAGCACCTAAAGAAGGCCGGAGCGTACAACGGCCGAAACAGCGTACAAATGGCAACAAAGATGAGGACAATAGTCCGAATAATGTAAATACTGGAATCAATCAATTATATAAATGCTTTAAAAAGGTACAGTTCTGTGACAGATCCGAATAGCTAAGTCGAATTACTCTGTGACTTATTGCAAAGTGTAAAATATTTACCATTCTGAGATCATCATCTGCATCACCGTCATCAGTAGTCCCATGATCGGGTGTGGTCATAGGATTGCTGCGGAGCTGAGTACCTGACCAGTTCCCGCTAGACATCTGGGTTGAAACCAGAGAGGTATTCATTTTTCCCAAAACCTGACGAAGATCATCCCTCTCCACGTAAATCTACAGTCGATATCTTCTAACTTTAATACTCAGCTTAGTTACGGGCACGTGACTGTTGATTCTATCGAGAGAACCCTCTGCCCCAATCGGCCCAGCGATACAGTGTCGTCACCTCACTAGTAGCATACATAGCTATGTAGCCATTGTGCGTCGATCCTCTAAGGTTAATATTTCTTTTAATCCTGTTGTATGTCTGTTGTATCCCGGGAGGGGATAAACAGAGAAAGAATAGCGCAAGAAATAACTCTTATCACTGAGGATATATAAATAGAGATTGATTATACCTCAGTACAATATTCCAAATACAAGAACACCAACGAACAGTTAACATGAATAACAATTAAGAAGGCAATGTCTCTGTATAGGACGTATGCGTCCGTCTTGAGAAGAAGGCTTCCGTCTAGTGACGTCTAACTCTCGTCTAAGACCGATGGCTCTCGATCGCTCTCGTATAATGACGAATAATCTCGATCACTCCCGTGTAATGACGAAGACTCTCGTATAGTCACAAACACCCTCGATCAATCTGTAGTTCGTTTCCGTCTAGGTCTTTTATAACCCGGGCCATACCCATTCCTGGGTAGGACAGGATATTCCTCCACAACAATGTCTAACCACTTTCATCTCAAAGAAAGGCCTGGTGGTGGGAATGGTTTAGGTAGTATTGGTTTAAAGGATACTAGCAGTACGCGTAGATATAAAAACGACAACAAGCTTTTACCCGCGATACCTGCTTGGCCAGTTGAATCGATAGGATATTTCTGGGAAGTTTCATGGCATTATTTATCCCGAATTATGTCACTGTGTGTAATGTATCCTTAAAAAAAGTTGGAATTAAAAAAAACAAAACAATGGAGGCAAATTTCATAGGTACTGGATTTTCGTACTTAGTAGTTTATATAACTAGTAATTTCTTCGGACCTTGGGCAATTATGGCACTCCCCAATTCCCTATCCTTTGTTAGCACTCAGTCAGTGATCCACTTAAGTGTGCGAAATACTGTCACAGCATATATGTATGTGGAGTGTGTGTGGGTGTGCGTGGGTGTGGGTGGGTGTGGAAGTAGTAATGGGACAGCGAAAGTCCACGCTCAGCTGAAAAAGAAACGAGGTCCTACTTATCGCACATTCGATCAAACATTGAAGAAATCACGAAAAAAAAAAAATCAGGTCGAGGCGCAGGTTTCACACTTGAAAAGTTGCACAAATAGCTGAGCAGAAACCTCAAAATAAAGTTCAGATTTGTGTGGATTTTTTAGATTATGGTTTTATTTCATAGCATTTAAATGTATGCCCTCTAAAAGTTTTACTAAATGTGCCGTGATATTTTTTATTTGATCCTAGGTATGCCGTTACTTAAAACCCTTGAGAAAACGCTGTGTTAACCGTTGTATTCCACCCATAGCATAAGTTGGGACGCTTTTACTCTACAACCCCCTACTTCGAGTGCCCCACCCCTGGCCTTGCACAGGATGAAAACCAAATAAATAAAATATCCTGTAATAAAGGTGATCTTACAGAACTGCTTCTCCCGTAGATCATAACAACCTGATCGGGTGATTTTCCTTTTTCCTATTGTCGAAAGTTTTCGTCTTTTTAGAAAAGATGAGTACCAGGATGTGATGCATTGGATACCGACTTGGAACGGCAAAACGGGGAGTCGAGTTCGAATTCCAGTTGAATTCCTCGCATTCAGTTACGCACATATACCCTTTATTTTAACAACCTGATTTTTCTGTTTCTTATTGTCGAAAAATTTCGCCTTTTTAGAAAAGATGAGCACTTTTTGACTTACCCTTCGAATCTCAGATTCTATTTTATAAAATTCAAATTTTGTTAAGTGTGCCGTGATATTTTTATTTGCTCCTTGGTGTGCCGTTGCTTAAAAACCTTACACAGTTTTGTTGGTAAATATAGTGTTTTAGAACTAAATCTAAACTTTAAGCGTCTGCGTGTGTTCTTAGCTAGGTTTTCTGTCGAAGTACTCCGATAAATATCGAAATTCGATAATCGAAAAAATCGGGAAGGAGTGGTCCGATTTTAATCAAATTTGATACACTCATAGACAAAGACATAAGAAGCGATATTCAGAAGTTTCAAGGTTGCACTTCTTACAATAGTGCAGAAAATCGATAATATATATATATATATATATATATATATATATATATATATATAAAAGGCAAGATGTTTGTGTGTGTGTCTGTTTATCTGCCTGTATGTCTGTATTTTTTTCAGTCCTTTTATTTTAGGTTTTGCTTCGGGTTTGGCTCTAAGTAGGTATAATTGTAGTTCTTAGTCTCAGCCATGATACCATTTACTCAGAGGACTTATTTAGCCTTCAAAATTCAGTTTACGTCGAAAAAAACTTATTTGATATCGATACCGGGAAATCAAAATTTGACTTACATCCATTCATTTTTCTTTCAGTCTACGGTTTCGCTTTAACTGGAAACAACTATTGCTTTTTAGTCTTTCGTGCCAACGTCCAAAAAGTCTGAGCTCCAGGGCCATAGATTAGTTTTAAAGCTTTCATTACACCCGAGCAACGCCGGGCTATACTGCTAGTATATTATATTTGAGATCGTCAAATGCTTGTGTGAGTTGGGTGTAACAACAGGGATACAACATTCAGGTGGAGTACTAAGATTTGAAAAACAGCCTTGGTATCTATTTTACCGGGACCAGCAAAACAGCCTTGGTATCTATTTTACCGGGACCAGCAAAACAGCCTTGGTATCTATTTTACCGGGACCAGCAAAACAGCCTTGGTATCTATTTTACCGGGACCAGCAAAACAGCCTTGGTATCTATTTTACCGGGACCAGCAAAACAGCCTTGGTATCTATTTTACCGGGACCAGCAAAACAGCCTTGGTATCTATTTTACCGGGACCAGCAAAACAGCCTATGCGTTTGTTTTTTTATTTCTAATCATAATTAGTTTTTTTGCGGATTTAGATTCCACAAGTTTATTTTTGTTTTCAAACACTGACCAACAAAACGGATAGAGACGCTTCGACAGAGGAGAAATAGTTCGATTCTCACTAGGTGCCTTATTCTTGTAGCCTTGTGCCAGACAAAGCTTAGTGAATATCCACCAGCACAGATGATAAATCTTTAATTATATAATCGACTATAGTATTTATATTTACTTTTCGGCTTCAGTCACCTCCCCCCCCCCCACCACAGCCGTATGGGTTTTTTTTTATAAATATTTTCCTGATAATTGTTCCAGTGAGTTCTCCTCTTTGGTACCTCAACCGAATGAACTTAAGCGCAGTACTAGATTGGCAGTTAAGTTTCATACTAGATGGAACCGTAAGTCCTATTCTAACAGTTTCTTCTCTCGCAGCTTTTTGCTTTATTTTTCTATGTAACTGTAACATCAATAATCATTTTCTGTCTCCTTAACCCGAGAACACTAACCATGGTTATATCGTACCCGGCGCAAATGATGCCATTTTAATTACAATTTTCATTACCTGATTTTCTTATCTAAATAATGTTTTTCAGTTCCTATTAATATTAACTCAAAATTTAAAGTACCTGCATATAAAATATTTCAAATAAAGATTTATATTTAATATTGTTTTGATATTTCATAATATAAAATTCTAATTGGACATAAATTGGGGGATCAGTTTTCTATTGCTATTAAGTAATAAAATGATCCCCACTTTGAATTACTATATATGATAAGACCTGGGTAAACTAGCATTAACCCGAGAACACTAACCATGGGTATATAGTACCCGGCGCAAATGACGCCATTTTAATTATAATTTAATTACAATTTTCATTACCTGATTTTATTACCTAAATACTGTTTTTCAGTTCCTATTAATGTTAACTTAAAGTACAAATTTTGAAGTGCCTGCAAATAAAATATTTCAAATAAAGATTTATATTTAATATTTTTTTGGTATTTTCAAATCGGGTATGATATATCTATGGTTAGTAGTGGTGTAACTTTAATTGATGGTTAGTGTTTCAGGGTTAATTCATGTTCTTTTATTGTCCTTTATCTCCAGTAAAGATTCATTAACTCTCAGTAACGTCTTGTGTTTTAGTGGCTTTATCCCCTTGCTTGGGGTGAAACGATTAAAAAAACAGTTTTTGTCTCTTCACGATACTGGAATTAGTTAAGATCGAACTCATAACACTTGCAATTAGTTGTGAAACGAGACTCTTCGCCTTTGCGCTATGGTTAGCTCCCCTGTTTATCATTTCAAACATTTCGATTCGAACGTTTCTATGCCCACAAAAAATATGATTTTCTTACATATTACATCCGAGACTTTAGTGTGGAGAGTTTGTCTTCATTTTTAAAAAAATTTTTTTTTAGTTAATTTAGCTTAGTTTGGAAAAAGATCAAATTGGTCTTGCACTCAGCAAAAAAGTTAAACTCACTATGAAATCAGTTTATTAAATATCGCGCTACGGCAGGCACTCTGTATAGTCAAGAAACAAAGTTTTCTGATGATTTTCCTTTGGAAAGTATATGAAGTTAATTTTGGAATATACTCACGAAGAACTTCGAAGCTATTGACTTTGCTTTGAAACTAATCGTCATCGTTTTATTTTAGTGAGCGTTCTTGTACCGTCATACTGTTGGCATGAATCGCTTAATTAACAATCAAATCTCACGTGATTGAGAGAAAAAAAAACGGTATAAAGGCGGGATCTGACAAGTAACAGCTGCGGCATCGGCCATCTTAGTTGTATTCACACGACCCACGCAATCATTCACAGCTGCAATCAGTCAATTAAAATTTGCATTGTTAATCGGTAAAAGGGGGAATTTTATAACCTAGACATATAACTAAAATAAAGTTTAAAAAGAAAATAATAAAAAATGCAATTGGGAAATGCTAACGTCCACAATCTTTCTCAGATATACTTCAATAAAAATTATTCTTTCAACGAACAACTTTATTTTTGTTGTTGTTACCCCAGCGTTTTCAAACTTGCATTCCCATCTTCTATATGCCATGTCCCTTCAGGATGTGAGCGATCATGGCTCTCCACAATTTCCTGTCCTTTGTAGCTCTTAGTAATATTTGTCATTTGTTATCTCTCCTAATCCCGGCTCTGCCAATCATTTGCACAAACTCGTTAGATAAGTTTTGCGCTGTTTTTCTCTAACTCCCTTTGCTTCAATAAGTCCTTTGAGTGTTCACTTTTCCAAACAATCTTTCCTCATTATGTACCCTAGAAATTTCAACTGTTTCTTCCTGATATTAAGTATAAGTTTCCTTTTGTTTCTATTTCTCTAAAACTTCATCATGGCTCACATGTTCTTCAGCATCCTTCTGCAAAACGACATTTCTGTTGCTTCAAGTTTTTATTCATCTGTGAAGAGATTGTCTGACATTCACTGCCATAAAAGAGGACTGATATTAAATGAGAGTTAAGTACTCCTTTTTTTTGTGTTTCTAATGAAATGTTCCTGTTTCTTAATACTTTACTTAGCTTTGTACAATGTTCTGTATTCTGTGTCATATCTTGGCCATGTCTCCTTTCCATTATATCAAGAGATTTATCTATCATCTGTTCCTTTTTCCTTGTCTAATTTATTTTGGAATGATCTGGTTTGCTGAAGTTATAAAAGCTTTTCTTAAAGTATCCTTCTCCTTGTATCTGCTTTTAATGTTGTCCGTATATTTCTCTTTCAAGTTCAGGAGACTGTCGTATTGCACTTTCAGTGCTAATTTTAATGCTTCCAAAATGAAGCTGCTATCTATTAGCCATCTATTAGCACTCGCTCCTACCCACCCCCATTAACAGAGAATAGAAACATTACGCCTCCTTGGCCTCACACTCTCAGCGGACTTCAGGTGGAATGACTATATCGAATCTATTGCTAAATCCGCGGCCAAGAAGGTCGGTTCACTGAGCAGGGCCAGGAAGTTTATCCCGTCTGAGTCCATCCTGCATATATATAAATCTACCATCCGCCCGTGTATTGAATACTGCTGCCATATCTTGTCGGGTGCCCCTGCTATTCACCTCGGGGTTCTTGACAAAATCCAATGGAGAATCTGCAATGTGATCGAGACCGACTTAGCAGCTCGGCTGCAGTCGCTCTCTCACCGGCGTGACGTGGCTTCCCTGTGCCTCTTCTATAAATACTTTCACGGCTTCTGCTCCAATGAACTTAGATCACTGGTGCCCCCTAGGTATGAATTTACACGAACTACTAGATTAGCAACTCGGTCCCACCCTTTTACAGTGAAACCGATAAAGTGTAACTGCAATTTCTACTCTAAAAGCTTCTTTTCATGCCCTTCCCGTTTGTGGAATGCCCTTTCATATACTTGCTTCCCAGACAGCTACAATCTCCAGGAATGTAAATGTAAGGTCAATAGACATCTTCTATCTCACTAATTCGCATCCATTCTCTCAAGCTCTTTTTTTCCATCTACTCCATCCCTATTCTCAGTATTCTCATCCGTCTATTACCCTCCTCCTGACATCCCCTATAACCTCTTTCTCATCACTTTCCCCTAAGTAACCCCCTTCGCAACAGTGGCAATAGAATGCCTTGCTTAGGGTGAGATGATTAACAAAAACTTGGCTTTCTTCAATTTCTCTAGTTCCACTCTAATGTTACGTATCACTTGAAGGTGGTCACTCCCTCAGTCGTTACTTGGGTATATTTCACAGTGCAAAACTGTATTCCTGAATTTCTTATTGATCGCTAGGTATTTGATTTGGTTCTTTGCTTCTTCTCTTGTACTTTTCTTTATCCATATACGTTTTGGGTGTTCATGAAACCAGGTGTTGGTAACTACCTGTTTATTGGCCATATACCACTGGACCCATCTTTTCTGTGTCCATTACAAAATGCTAGTTTCAGTTTTACAGCTATTTCACCATCCTTCTCAATGCCTACGTTGGCATTCTGGTCTAACCATCACAATTGTAATCTTTTGCAATTTGCAAAGGGCCTTGGCATTGTCTAGCATAGAGTAGAACTTTTCAATTTCTTCTTTCGTACTTGGGCTGTCGTTACATATACAACAAGGAATATATATGTTAAAAGGTTTTTCTTCATGCTCTTTCTGATCTATATCAGTGATCTCCCCGATGCCATAACATCCCAAGTAGGCATGTACGCCGATGACACCACAGTTTACTCTCGCCTCAATCAAAAATCTGGTATGGACGACAAGGCGAACCTCGCTGCCGAGCTTGAAAAGGAGCTCCAATCCGTGGTGGATTGGGGTAAGAAGTGGCTCGTAAAATTCAATTCTTCCAAAACGAAGCTGCTATCCATAAACCACCATAGACAACCGCACCTCCCTCCCATTAACATGGAACAGGCTTGCCTCCCAGAGAGTAAAACACTACACCTGCTTGGCCTCACACTCTCAGCGGACCTCAGGTGGAATGACTACGTCGAATCCATTGATAAATCCGCTGCTATGAAAGTCGGCTCTCTGTGCAGGGCCCGGAAGTTCTTTCCGTCTGAATATATCTTGCACATATATAAATCTACCATCTGCCTGTTGAATACTGATGCCACATCTGGTTGGGTGCCCCTGCTATTCTCCTCGGGGTTCTTGACAAAATAAAACGGAGAATCTGCAATGTGATCGATACCGACTTGGCTGACCGCCTGCAGTCACTCTCTCACCGGCGTGACGTGGCTTCCCTGTGCCTCTTCTATAAATACTTTCACGGCTTCTGCTCTGATGAACTTAGATCATTGGTGCCCCCTAGGTATGAATTTGCACGCGATACTAGATTAGCAACTAGGTCCCACCCTTTTACAATGAAACCGATGAAATGTAACAGCAATTTCTACTCCAACAGCTTCTTCCCGCATGTGGAATTCCCTTCCGCATTCTTGCTTCCCCGCCGGCTACAACCTCCAGGAGTTTAAATGTAGGGTCAATAGACACCTCCTAACACACTAACTCGCACCCATTCTCTCAAACACTCTTCCTATGTACCTTCTTACTCGTCTATCACCCTCCTTCTGACATTTCCTATATCCAATCACTCTATGTAACCCCTGCGCTATAGTGGCAGTGGAATGCCTTGCTTGGGGTGATATGATTTAAAAAAATGTCTTCGCTTAATAGAAATCCTACTCCTCTCTCATTTTCTCTCCGCCTGCATATATGACCCTGTGTTTGTCGCTGACGAAAGCCTTATTGTAATGTTTACCAACCGGGTTTCGCATACACATAAAATATTAACGTTAAACCTATTCATTTCTTGTTTTATTTTCTCTAACTGGCCATATTGATTTAATGTTCTTGCATTCCATGTCCCTAAAACTATTTTTGTTTGCTGCAAACAAGGTGTTAGTGTGAGCAATATTTATAGTTGCTCTTCAGGAGACTAGCGTCATCCATTCCGTTGGTTGGCAGCAAAGTTTGTCTGTGGTGGTTGAAGGAGATCAGTTTTATTTTGGAGCCATTGGAATTTACGAGCCATTTCTTACCTCATTCAATCATAAATTAACGAGTATGTGCGTTGTGGTGCAGTGGATACGAGAAATCGGGGAACCAAGTTCGAATTCCAGTTGAATTCTTTGCATTCACTTACGCACAAATACTCTTGGGAAAGGTATTAATCCGTCTCTTCTCTCCAGTTATGGGTTAAATAACAGGACAGATTGGGTTCTATAGTCTTGGCTGGCAACCAGTCTACCGCAGAAAGCAATGGCAACCTACTACGGGATAATCTTTTACCCAGTCAGTCATGTCTCTTTCGAGACATGATCGCCCAAGTGTGTATCACGTATGGTACTCAACTGACTGAGCCAGGTTTACTTTTTCAGACGGTGCAGATTTCTTATTGAGACGTGTGGGTAAATGGTGGTGCCATCTGCATAGATGCCTACTTGGGAACTGATTTGTCTTGTTTACACGATAAAGAATATAACTTGGTAAAAAACGCAGAAAAAAACAAAGTCGACAGAAGTGGCACGCTGATCGCTAATCAGATCAATCGATATTACGTTTTTTTTTATGTTGGTCAAGTTTCTGTCTTACGTATAACTATGTAGTTTCTGATAAATATCGACCTGGTATTTCATATCTGAGGATGTGCGTGTGTGGTTCAGTGGATATCGGCTCGGAGAGCCGATTTCGAATTCCAGTTGAATTCCTTGCATTCACTTACGCACAAATACCCTTGGGAAAAGTATTAATCCGTCTCTTCCCTCCAATCATGTGTAAAATAGCATGACATCTCGGGTTCTATAGACTTGGTTGGCAACGAGTTTACTCCTGAAATTAATGGTATTCTACTGCGGAAAAATCTTCTGCTCAATCAGTAATACCTCTTCCGAGACATGATCACCCAAGCGTGTATCATGACTGATTCCACACCGGAAGAGGTTAGTTTCCACGATGTGGCAGGGTTCTCATCATCCAGTTAGTTAATTGCCATACATGATATACGTTTGGGCGATCATGTCTTAAAAGAGACATGACTAGCTAGGCAGATTTTCAACCCATAGCTAGAGGGAAAAGAAATGGATTAATATCTTTTCTTTGCAATTTTCCATCCTTCTCTGACACGCTTCTGTGCAATGCTGGAAGGATTCTTCTTGGATGCTCCACATCGCCACCGTTACGGCCCTCTTGGTGGCATCCACGCCGCCAAAATCTATGCTTTATGATCCCTTTTAGACTAAGAGATATTTTTAATTATTTATCAAGAGTGCACAAATCGTTGCGAGGGTTGGTCAACAACAATCATATAATGAACAGTTCGTATTTGTTTTCCAGAAAGATATTGGGGAGAACAGAAAATTTATGTTGCTTTTGTTAAAACCTGCACATATACAAATCTATCATCCGCCCGTGCATTGAATACTGCTGGCATATCTGGTCGGGTGCTTCTGCTCTCCACCTAGGTGTTCTTGACAAAAATCCAACGGAGAATCTGTAATGTGATCGACCCCGACTTGGCAGCTCGGATACAGTCACTTTCTCACCGGCGCAATGTGGCTTCCCTGTGTCTCTTCTACAAGTACTTTTACGGTTTCTGCTCAGATGAACTTAGCTCACTGGTACCCCCCATACATGAATTTACTCGAGCCACAAGATTAGCAACTAGGTCCCACCCGTTTACTGTGAAACCAATAAATTGTAAACGCAAATTGTACTGCACCAGCTTCTTCTCTCGCACTTCCCGCCTGTGGAATTCACTTCCGTTTAACTGCTTTCGAACGAGGCCTTTCCCAGCTGTAAAATAGCATTAAAAAAAGCAAGTCCATTAACGTTACTTTGCAATAACTATTATTTTCGTTTATCTCTTTCCGGGAAGATTTAGCAAACAAACGCACGAGAAACGATGCAACAAAAGACGGTTTTCTCTTGACATCGAAATATCTGCATATTTCCCTTAAGTTTTTATTGTTTTAAAAAGCTATTTTCAGTATTTTAATAAAACCAAAAGATATGAAACTGGATTTTTTCTCGAGAATTGACAACAAAAATAAAAACAGAATTGCCCACTTTCTTCCTTAGACTTTTATTTTAGTTTTAATTGAAAGCTAAATGAATCAATTCACTATTTTTAGTAAGCAAAATACTCACGTGCATTTCAAACAGAAATTATATTAATTGGAATCTAAAATTTGAAGATTTTTCAAAATTTTTTAATTTTTCGGCCATTTTTGAGCTAGCAACACGTTTGGAAACAAAAGTTAGTTCTCGTTTTTAAAAATCTTGCGAAAATATAATATATATCTGTGGCACATTATTTTTCGAAAATTAGCAAATTTAATGTTAAATTACTTTCATTTATACACGTTTTACTTATTAATAGCATGAAATTTAGAATAATTTTTTTTATTAAACACAGCGTTAATCTTACTGACATTTTCCCAGTATTTGACACGTGATGACAGCTAAACAGATGCGAGATAAGTCTATGGCAACTGAAATTGACAAAATTGTCAACACTTTTTTTGTAAGGGGAAGAAACCGTGGAACACAAGATCTTTTAATGTACATATAGAAATTACTATTCAAAAAATACTTCATATACACAAAAAATATTTTAAAAATACGATATTTCGATCATTTGTATTAAACTTTTGAATGTTCGATCAGTAAACATAGTCTTCACTTAATAATTCAATAACCTAACGTGTATACCTCTTTGAAATCTTTTAAAAATATTTTTGAAAATTTATAAATTATTATATTTAAAAAGAAACAATTCTTTTTAAAAATTTTCAGACTATAATGTCTTTAATTTATATTAATTAACTAAATAATGTCATAGTTATATTGCATTTTTTTTATTTTACTATTGAAAGAAAAATTTTTGAAAAACGGCAAAATGGTTGAAAAAATAATACATGATTTACATTCCCTAATGAGTCCTGCGTTTAACTAATAAAACCAATTTTTCCTACAAAATTTAATTTCTTGAAATTTCATGAATTTACGTGGAGGTAGGGGAACTGATGTAAAAAAAAATATTTTTTTCAAGATGTTTTAAAAATAATGATTTAAAAAATAATTTAATTTATTTGTGAAAAAGTTCTGAAAGTTTCATTAAAATCCGACAATTATTTGACTTTTGCAAGAATTTCCAAACTAATGTGTTTGTCACCACTTACGTAATATCACACTTTTCACTTTAAACACTGTCGATCTCAGGACTGCGTTGCGCTGAGTTGGGAAGACCGAGCCTCTACTCCATGAGAAAGGCTGCTAAAACACGTCCGACGACGTTGTCGGGAAGAGACAAAAGTTCAGTCAACAGTGAACTGAGGAAAATAATATTGTCCGGTTGGGACACTATTACGGTGCGATTCACATCATGAAACCAAGAGGAGAAAAAGAAAGATGATATCCTTTCCGGAAGAGGAGTCATAAAATAGCACATGTGATTAAAAACGCTTTCCGGTTTCTTTGTAACTTGCATCATGGGAAATTTTTTTTATTTGTTATTATTATTTTATTTATTGGTTTTAATTAATTTTTCTCACTTGTTCACAGTGATTTGAATAAATTAAGAACGTTCCATAATCATTTCTTTATGAAATAGAAAATTATAAATATTGCATTTTAATTGGCTCACATATTTTTACAATCTTGTAAATATAAAATTATTATTTTTAAATAAACAGTTTTAATATTTTATTGCAAAAACTCGAAAATAAAAAAGACAATGTAAAGTTCCATATGTTCGAGTTTTATTTAAATTTTAAAAGTAATTGAAATATTCTTAACTCATCTAAACTTATTTATAAATGGAACTTTGTGTGTGTGTGTGTGTGCGTGTGTGTGTGTGTGTGTGTGTGTGTGTGTGTGTGTGTGTGTGTGTGCGTGTGTGTGTGTGTGAGTGTCCGTTACTCCGAAACAGCTGAACCGATTTTCTTGAAAATTTACAGTTTTACAATAAGCGTCGGCGAGTGTTCTTAGCTAGGTTTTGTGTCGAGGTACCCCGATAAATATCGAAAATCGATAACCGAAAATATCGGGTTATAGAAGGAGTGGCCCGATTTTAATCAAATTTGATATACACTTATAGACAAAGACATAAGAAACGATATTCAGAAGTTTCAAGGTTGCAGTTTTTACAATAGTGCAGAAAATCGATAATATATATATATATATATATATATATATATATATAAGGGAAGTTGTTTGCGTGTTTTTGTTTATCTGCCTATATGTCTCTATTTTTTCAGCCCTTTTAGTTTAGTTTTTGCTTCGGGTTTGGCTCTAAGTAGGTATAATTGTAGTTCTTAGTCTCAGCCATGATACCATTTACTCAGACTTATTTAGCCTTTAAAATTCAGTTTACGACGAAAAAATCTTATTTGATATCGATACCAGGAAATCAAAATTTGACTTACATCCATTCATTTTTCTTTCAGTCTACGGTTTCGCTTTAACTGGAAACAACTATTGCATTTTAGTCTTTCGTGCCAACGTCCAAAGAGTCTGAGCTCCAGGACCATGGATTAGTTTTAAAGCTTTCATTACACCCGAGCAACGCCGGGCTATACTGCTATTTCTCTAATAAAAATTGCCAAGAGTGTCAACAATAACAAGAGAAAAACCGTACTTTTGAAAAACTATTTCTTTTTCAGATGCGTTTCTTAAATTTTGGCTTCTTTTTCAAAATGTTTTCTAAAAGCCCGACTTATAACAATTATAAGTAGTACTGAACGAAATCACACACACACACACACACACACACACACACACACACACACACACACACACACACACACACTCCAGAATATGTATTTAAAAAATCGATTTCTTTAAAATATTCTAGCAATAGGAAGAGAGTCGGTCGCGACAATTATTATTGTTTTTTTAGCTCTTGACAAAGATTTACTTTATATTTAACTCTATATTAAATTTGCTTTTCGCGGTTCCGAAGCCGATGGCCCGCTGTGGTGAAGATAAAGTATTTAAATGTCGCTAGACAAAAATCAATAACTTATCGATCACCTAACTTTGCATTTTTCTCTTTTTCTATACTAAAAGGACATAAATTAAAAGAAATAAAACGAGAAATATGAAAAGATGGTCCTGGGCATGACGGTAAACTGCATCCGGCAGCCTCTGATTGGAATGTTGTGAGGAGCATGGAACCACCTCTTAATTACTGCTGTTCTCAGGTCCACTCTGACCCGTAGTGGTAGCACCTGTTAGGGTCCCAGCTATGGGCAAATAGTTAACCCACAAACTGGGGTCAAAACACTATGAAAAGAAAAAGAAAATGAAATCTGATAAATCAACCTTCTCACTATAACTGAACATTAAAGAAAATACCTTAAAACCCCACCTTTTTGGCATTAAATAATCCACAGAGGTTGATATGCCATTAAACAAAATTCAAACTCACCCTGAAAGTAACTCGATGTAGAGGGTAACTGAGTAAGTTGCACAGCTTATGCGGATCTGTGTGGAAGATAATAATTAACCCTAGATTTGAACAGGTTAAGATTATAGAGATCGGGGAAATATCCTCTTGGGAGTCAGTTCCACAACACATTGGTTCGTGAGAAGAAACTGAATGAGAGTGGTTCGCTATAATGCGCGCTGCATGGCGGGTCCTAGCCGTGAAGATCAGGACTGGTAAAAATAAAGAATGTAGTTCATCTCAACATTCTCCATGGAAATAGCGATAGAGCAGCGGAAGGCTTGTGACATTTCGTTTATGAGAAAGGGGTTGTACGGTGGAAAATAATTCGTCACTCACAAGGACACGGAGACGCTCTATCGAGAGTGGAAAGTGAAGACTCCTACCAATATATGATAACGGTCCTCCATTTTCGGACTGATCTGGCTCTTGTAAAGTCAGAGGATAACATGAAGAGTCAGGCACTTGTTGGAGCGGTACAACGAACCGACCATTTTCCCAGCATTTTTAGTGATGGATCCGTTTGAGGTTTGGGTCGTGTTTAAGTTCCAACAAACACTCAAGGCCTTGGGCTTTCTCGAGGGAACATCAAATACAAGCAATCAGTCAACGTAAATAAAACATCTAATCAAATGCTTTCCCAAAGGTATTTGCGCGTAATTGAATGCAATGTGTTCGAATACCAGTTTAATTCATTGCATTCATTTACGCGCAAATACCTTTGGAAAAGGTATTAATCCGACTCTTCCCTCCAGTTATGGGTTAAATAACAGGACAGATTGGGTTCTATAGTCTTGGCTGGCAACCAGTCTACCACAGAAAGCGATGGCAACCTACTGCCCTACTGTCTTTCGAGACATGATCGACCGAAGCGGGTATCACGTATAGCACTTAACTGACTGATTGAATATAATAGTTGGAAACAATTAAGTCTTCTACTTGGCATAAAGTGGGAGATCAGTTTTATATTGTTATGAAGTAATAAACTGATCCCTCACTAATTACTACTTAATAATATAATACATACCTTTCCCCTCCATCTGTAGGTTAAATAAGAGGACAGATTGGGTTCTATAGCCTTGGCTGGCAACCAATTTACCGCAGAAAGTAATTGCAATCTACTGCGTGACAATCTTCTGCCCAGTCAGTCATGTCTTTTTCGAGACATGATCGCACAAGCGTGTATCACGTATAGCACTTAACTGGACTGACTGAATGTAATAGTTGAAAACATAATTAAGGTTTCTACTGGGCATAAAGTGGGGATCAGTTTTATATTGTTATGAAGTAATAAACTGATACCCCACTAATTACTACTTAATAATATAATACATACCTTCCCCCTCCATCTATAGGTTGAATAACAGGACAGATTAGGTTCTATAGCCCTGGGTGGCAACCAATCTACTTCAGTCAGTCATGTCTCTTTCGAGACATGATCGCCCAAGCGTGTTTCACGTATGGTATATAATTGACTGAATCAAATGCTCGTTAGATTAAAAGAAAATTGGACAAAAAACTCGAAATTGTCGGATAAATTGATAGAAAAAACAAATAGGAAATGAAAATTAAACCATTTGATCCAATCAGATTTTGTTTGAATCATTTTACGCCTTGCTTGGGGTGAAATGATTCAAACAAAATCAAAAGCAGTTACTGAAAATGAAAGAATCGGAAAGGAAAAGAAAACATGGAGAGGGTCAGTAAAAGAACAAGAATTAAGGGGACACTTGACACTGCATTGACATTTTTGAAGATCCAATTTGACTGGGAAGCAAGAAGCTGGAAGCGAGAAAATGCGAATGAAGAAACTGGTAACATAAAACATTTGGTTACATTTTGAAATTTTAACTGTAAAATGATGAGACCAACCTGCCAATCTAGTACTGCGCATAAATGTGCAAAGTTATCAAAGAGGGAAGCTCATTAGAACAAATTACCAGGCAATTATTTATAGAAAAGACATGAGGAAATGACGTTACGACAGTGGGAAAGTGACTGAAGCCGAGATGCCAGTTCAGGAACGATAACATTGCAGATTCTTTTTTAGATTTTTATCATTAATATTCAAAGAAAGAAGGAATGGTTGGCTTAGAAAGATACAGTCAGTCAGTCAGTTAAGTGCCATACGTGATACACGCTTGGGCGATCATGTCTCGAAAGAGACATGACTGACTGGGCAGAAGATTATCCCGCAGTAGGTTGCCATTGCTTTCTGCGGTAGACTGGTTGCCGACCCAGGCTATAGAACCCAATCTGTCCTGTTATTTAACCCATAACTGGAAGGAAGAGACAGATTAATATCTTTCCCAAGGTTATTTGCGCGTAAGTGAATACAATGGATTCAGCTGGAATTCGAACTCGGCTCCCCGGTTTCTCGTTCCGAGCCGATATCCACTGTACCACAACGCACATTCTGCCGAAAAAATCCTAGCACAACATAACGAACCAATTTTCTAAGCAGCAGACATGGCAATTAATTTAATAGAATCATTCCACTTGATGTTTGTAGAAAACGTTCGTCCGAAAAGGCGCAAGAGTCACTCTCCCGGAGGTTAGGATCAGCCATCCTGATGGAAAGCAGCGATTAAAAGAGAACAGTCTCGTTTTGGAGGTGTTCATATTAACAAGCCATGCCTTGCCCCAGTAAACAACAGTTTGAAGGTTATTTTTGTGATCAGCTTCCAATTAGATTTTATCGAAACAATCAGTTGTGTTATCAGCAGAGACATCGAGTTGATAACGGATGACGTCATGAATGCCATTTATGAACACTAGGAAGAAAGTATGCAAGCGCCTTGGGGGACAACGGCATTAATGTAAACAGATCTAGAAGAATGTCCATTCAGATTAAACTGAATTAAAGGGAGACCGGACTAATGAAGGGTTTAAACCTGTAGAATAAATTAATAGAAATACAAATGATCTTTAGTGCAAAAAAGGAGACAAGTGTTGCCGACATGAAAGAAGAAACCTTTTGTAATTGTAGCTTTTCCTTCATTTCTTTGTGATGTCGTCTGATTTTTCGATTTGCATTAAATTCTCGTTAATCAATTTATCTTTTGTGTTGTTTGTCATCTTCATTCGCGTTTTTTTCTCTCGAGTCGTTAAACTACAAAATGGCCGACGCAGTCAATTTACATTTGATTCGCTGGGATCCTAAAGGGTTGAAGAAACTTTCTCAGCAGCTACACAAAAATATTATGAAAACATTATTATTTTTTTTTTTAATCGTATAACCCCGAGCAAGGCGGTAAGGCCACTGATATGCAGGGGGCTACGTAATAGTGAAAAGATTGGAAAAGAGAAAGCCGGAAACCACATCCTAAGCAGGAAACAAGGGATGAGCCTCTTAACCTGTTCAATAGACGTGGGTGGAGTGTGAACCGGGCGATAGATAGATCTATCTACTCCAACTGAAAAAAAAACAAAAAACAAAGTGAGAAGATTGGAAAAGAGAAAGCCGGAAACCACATCCTAAACAGGGAACAAGGGATGAGCCTCTACACCTGTTCAATAGACGTGGGTGGAGGGTGAACCGGGTGTTAGATCTATCTACTCCAATTGAAAAAGTGAGAAGATTGGAAAAGAGAAAGCCGGAAACCACATCCTAAACAGGGAACAAGGGATGAGCCTCTTAACCTGTTCAATAGACGTGGGTGGAGTGTGAACCGGGTGATAGATAGATCTATCTACTCCAATTGAAAAAGTGAGAAGATTGGAAAAGAGAAAGCCAGAAACCACATCCTAAACAGGGAACAAGGGATGAGCCTCTTAACCTGTTCAATAGACGTGGGTGGAGTGTGAACCGGGCGATGCTAATAAAATAGCATCAAAACACAACAGTTCTTGTCTTGCAGTAAAACTGTTTTTATTATAATTTCATAATAAAAATATTACCATATATAATACTCTACTAAAGTATCGAGCACTCTTGATAAAGTAAATCACTATAAACAGTGGACTGCCAAACCATTTGTTTGTACTTCTACTAAGATTATATAAAGAGGACCCAAGGTTTTATGATTTTGAGTTCCCTGGCATTTATTCTTTTATAAACAGTGCTCAATACAATAAATATTGTAGAGCATAATGTAATCATATAATTATGAATTAAAATTACATTGCGACACGGAAATTTATGTTTCGAGGAGGTAGAATCTCGTCATCAGGTAATGTTGGATGTAAAAGTCATTTACATTTAAACACAAAAAACTATGGTTTCCTATTTATATATGTGGGAAGATATAAAATTTATGTGTGTGTTCCTTTTAACTAATCAGAATAAAGACTCACTTCGAAATTTAGCCAGTAGTTTCAAGGGAATACATACTTGTTTTTTTTCTTTTTTTTCTCTAAGGTCAAATTTTCTTTTTATTGCTTCTCCCTTTTTATCGTATTACCTTTGATGTATCTATTCTAGTACCAAAAATGTCCTTTCTGCTTGCTCCATATTTTGACCTCTTCTCATAGAAAACAGGAAAGGGATGAAAAAAGAAAAGAACTTTTTATATTTTTGTTCAAAGTTAAAGGGGTTTTGAGTAAATTTACTCTTCTTATCAGTACATATATAATTCTAATTTTTTCAAAATGTATAAATAACGTTTATTTTTTATTCTAATTTACTTCCTGCTATCATTATCCCATATTTCTAATATCTATTTATTATAAAAAAATTTATATACCAGTTTATACACACACACATCTATCTATCTATCTATCTATCTATCTATCTATCTATCTATCTATCTATCTATCTATCTCTCTCTCTCTCTCTCTCTCTCTATATATATATATATATATATATATATATATATATATATATATATAAAACATTTTGTAAAATATTCTTAAGAATACTTATACCCGAAAGCATCTTTACCACTCAAGAGTTGGATTTTTTTTAATGTTATAAAACTCTTCTCAGTCACTCCAGAACCATTTTTGCTTTCATTGCATTCATTCTCTTAGCAGATTTACCATCAGAATAAAAAGACACAAAACAAAAAAGTTGAAGACATAATCTTCGTACAAAAGACTTTTAGACATGTTGTTTGGATAAATAAATCTTTTGTAACATATATATATATATATATATATATATATATATATATACTCATCCGCAGACAGACCTGTATATCACAGCTCATCAGTTACGGTTTTAGCCAAGATTGAAACCCCACCGAATCGACATCAGTCGGCGATTCTACCAGTGAGCTACGGTAGCAGGAGGCAGACATTTAGCGTGTGACACACGCCAGTAACTTAGAGTGTTCTAATACATTGCTGAATGAACGATGCATAGATGCTAGAGTAGAGAAGTCAGAAGAGGATACTGAGGGGTTGAGATCAGTCTCACACAGAGAGCAAGGATGTCAGGGGACCTTTGATGGAGAAAAGATTCAACGCTACTGAAATTGGTTCGGAAACCGCGGATTTTAGTAAAGGAAATGTTAAGGGGTTGAGGTGATTTTAATTTGCCTGGTTTAGCATTTTTAACGGAGATATGTGTATTCACGTTTAATGTTGTTGTTGTTGTAGAGAGACCTTGAGTAGAGGAGGCAAACGGTCATTAGCTGCGACATGCATTGGAAAGGAACTGGTGCAGAGAGAGAGAGAGAGAGAGAGAGAGAGAGAGAGAGAGAGAGAGAGAGAGGTGGGGGGAGTGTTAAAATTATAACTGAGATATTACATTTTAAATCTCAAATTTTAAATTACACATATTATAAACTGTGACAAATAATACTAATACTAATAATACTAATAATAACAACAACAACAGCAACAACTCACTAAATCTGAAAGGAAAAATATTAAAACAAAGCAAAGAATATGGCGAAGAAACAGAGATCATTTTTCCCCCTTATTTTAAAATTAGTCTAGCAAGGAGACTAGTGGTGCCAAAGCTATATATTGCATTACCCGTAAACAGAAGATTCAAATTTCTTTGAATTGTTCGACCTTCTCAAAGACTGGACTTCTGTTTTCATTTGGATAATTCCTGACTCGTCTATGCTTTAGAAAGACACCGGTCAGAGAATAAAGGTTAACACGTGGTTTCACAGGCCTGCTAAGTTCAAGACAGACGAAATCGGAACAGATGCTGATTGGAGACATGGTGCCCCTTTTAACATTTAGAAGAGATGACCATCTTAGATGACCTTCTTAGATGACCTTCTTAGAGATGACCTTCTTAGAGCGAAAATTAGCATTCAAAATCTTGCCTTACTACATGGACTTAAACACCGAAATGCAACAATTTCAAATATGAGGCAGGCTCGTGTCTTATCAAAAGTAAATTATAGATTAAACGCCATTAAACATATGTCACCATAAAAACACCGCGTATATTTGTGTAATAGTCGATGTGTTTACAATGATTTTTAACTTAGAGAAATGCTTATCATTGCCTCACTTGGTAAATATCGTATATATAGATGTTTTTGTTTTTTAGAGTTCACTTTCGAGGATCAATTATTACTTGGATCCTAATTTTAAGGAACTGACACTGATTCATGAATCAACATTATCCTGGAATTAGTAGTTCGGCTTATTGACAATTAGTCCATAGTATTACATGTAGAATCCTATTCTTCTTCTTCGTCTTCCTCTCCTTCAATGCTGCATGTACCTTCAGAACATGGGCGATTGTGTCTCTCAGCAACTTCCGATCCCTTGAGAGCCTTAGCAGTCTTTCTTCATCCTTTGCTAAGTCCCATAATTCCGCCATCCAAGCTTGTAAGGTAAGTGGCTCACTGTCTACTCCCACCTGTTTTGCCTTCAGTCAGCCCTCTTTCTTCGTTTTATGTCAAAGACATTTTTGCTGCCTCTTTTTGATTCTGAATAGAAGTCTTCGTTTTGTAACCATTTTTTAAAGACTTTCTTGTTACTTACTTTGCTCCGATCATGGATTTTTTCAGCATCTCGCTCTCTAGAACAACTTTTACGTTACCTTCTATTCGTCAGTAGATAAAATTGTCCAGCATTCAGTGTCATATAAGAGGACGGATAGCGCACAGCAATCATCATCAATTCTCATCCGTGAATGCATCAGATTTTCACCACTCCCAGACACTATTGCCTCGACTATTTCTCCTACAATCTTACACAGAGATCGCGGATATTGTTAATGTCAGCCTTTCAACTGTCAGTCGTATCATCAAGACGAAGAAACAAACTGGATCCATCAGTGTAGAACGTAAAGGAAAATGTGATCGGAAGAGAAAAATAACGCCAAGAGACAACGTATACGTGACCAAGGAAAGTATGAAAAAATCCTAGGAAGACATTATTTGTTTTGTTTCAATTAATTTGCACAAAGGGGTTATCTATCTATCTATCTATCTATCTATCTATCTATCTATCTATCTATCTATCTATCTATCTATCGTGACCTGGTTAGGAGCCAGAAATAAAGACTCAAAGACGGAATTGAGTTAAACAAATATATCAACAAGGAACAGTAGAACAAACAGATACAACATGAGAAGATCACCATTGGGACTGTATTGGTACAGCTCTCAAAGCTACCTGCGAGAATAGACCACTCTCTGCCCAGCACAAAGTAGAAACTGCTGCTTATTTTAGTTTGGAAAAGTTTTTGTGTGCCATGGTTAAATTTCCATAACACTATCTATCTATCTATCTATCTATCTATCTATCTATCTATCTATCTATCTATCTATCTATCTATCTATCTATCTCAGACTGTTGATATCTATCTAGCTATCTCAGACTGTTGATATCTATCTATCTATCTCAGACTGTTGATATCTATCTATCTATCTATCTATCTATCTATCTATCTATCTATCATTATCTATGATATCTATCTATTCTATCTATCTATCTATCTATCTATCTATCTATCTATCTATCTATCTCAGACTGTTGATATCTATCTATCTATCTATCTATCTATCTATCTATCTATCTATCTATCTATCTATCTATCTCAGACTGTTGATCTATCTATCTATCTATCTATCTATCTATCTATCTATCTATCTATCTATCTCAGACTGTTGATATCTATCTATCTATCTATCTATCTATCTATCTATCTATCTATCTATCTATCTCAGACTGTTGATATCTATCTATCTATCTATCTATCTCAGACTGTTGATATCTATCTATCTATCCTATCTATCTATCTATCTATCTCAGACTGTTGATATCTATCTATCTATCTATCTATCTATCTATCTATCTATCTCAGACTGTTGATATCATATCTATCTATCTATCTATCTATCTATCTATCTATCTATCTATCTATCTCAGACTGTTGATATCTATCTATCTATCTATCTATCTATCTATCTATCTATCTATCTATCTCAGACTGTTGATATCTATCTATCTATCTATCTATCTATCTATCTATCTATCTATTTCAGTCTGTTCATATCTATCTATCTATCTATCTATCTATCTATCTATCTATCTATCTATCTATCTATCTATTTCAATTCAAAGCGTAAAGAAAAATGCGAAAGTGTGAATGATCCTAGGAAGACATTATTGGTTTTGTTTCAATTAATTTGCACAAGGGTGTAAGACCTCGTGTCTAATTTTGTTTACGTGGCTGATTAATCCTCTCCTACATGACAGACTTTAAAAATCTCACTCAAAATTACTGGAACATTATTTACACTTCTAACAAGCGGATGTCTTGCATTTCATTTCACTAACGTTTCTCGTAAAAAAAATGTATTACTTTCGGCATAAATTCTATCGCTAGGAAGTGTAGAAATAGGCTTTTATTGTTTGAAGCAAGAATCAAAATATAACTCATCGATGTTTGATTTGTTCAATGATGTCCTACACCACTTTGCTTTTGCATAAAAGCTTCAAAATAAAATTAAGTCAACCATGAAAAAGCTCTGATTTTATCATTTGCTTGGTTTCTTTTCTGACAACACCAAACACTTGTTGGCTTGTCATGAAAATCAAAATGGAAATATTTACAAAATTAATTCGATATGGGCTTCGATTTTACTTTCATTCTTTTCATTTCAAAAGCGCACAAGCGCACACATTTACATCTATACAGTGCTTGCCACAAGTATTTGAAAAAAAAAAATTAAACACTTACTTTAATAGCTTGTAACTTTGAATGCGTCTAAAACAAAACTTCTGTCCTTTAGTCATGTTAGAAAATATTTAAATATAACACGACCACTAGACGAGTCCAGCCAAACTTTCTGACCTTCGGTCGATTCCGCCCACGTTGTGTTGCTGATCCCTGATTAGCCAAAGCAGGATTGCTTGTTGTCACTTGACGAGGTTGGCCCAGACACGCGTGAGATTGGCATATAATAAAAACCAGATTTAAAACTGCAACGACACTGTGTATATATATATATATATATATATATATATATATATATATATATCGAATAAATACAAGATTTACAAACAACTCAAAGCTAGTGGCACTCAACAGTTGCTGACATTTTAAAATTACTTCAGTAACAAAGTTTTCCGAGTTGGGGTTTATTCAATTGTCTTTTATCAGTAAGTCCGTTTCAGTCCGACCGTATTATTCAAACCGTCATTCAAATCACTTCCCCAAACTTATCTCTTTCTACCTTCTCATTCCAAACCCGGAGCCCGAACTAATTTCGCCTTGCACCCTGGTTTTATTGAACAAGCACCAGAACCGGGGTGGTAAAGTTAGGCATGAATTTTCTGTTTCGCTCGCTGTCCAACTTTTACCAGCTCGAAATGAAAACAATAACATTTAACCATTTCTACTTCCAATAGAAGGGGAGAAAACTCACTCTCTGTTGTTGTCTGCCTGTTCTTGGTAATCAGTACGCAGAAAATCCTCAAGACCGTATTTTGACCGAGGGTCGCATATCGTCACAACTCATTTGACAATGTTTTGAGTAACGAAATGGAGTAGATAGATCTATTTATCGCCCGGTTCACACACTACCCACGTCTATTGAACAGGCTAAGAGGCTCATCCCTTGTTTCCTGTTTAGGATGTGGTTTCCGGCTTTCTCTTTTCCAATCTTTCCACTATTACGTAGCCCCCAGCACATCAGTAGCGTTACCGCCTTGCTCGGGGTGATACGATTAAAAAAAAGGAAAAAAAAAACAAACTAGTTTTGATGAATTTGCTTACTTCTCTCAACAAACGTAATTTTGAACTCAGTTAATTCTGAATCTGTATTTTCCACTTGTTAACATTTCAGCCACTTTTATCGACAAAAATAACTGTATTCTCCAATTTTAGAGTAATATTTTCTCATCTTGAAAATCAGTTAAAATTTAAACCAGCCATCTGAAAATAGGATTACATAGATACTTAATCGTGGATGTGCGTTGTGGTGCTGTGAATGACTGCTTATGACTGTCGTGAACAGTCGCATCGTCGACAAACTTGAACTATCAATGGCTTGGGAGACCAGTATATCAACCTGTGTTCTAGCATTGCTACTTGTATTTTTTTTTTTATCGTATCACCCCGAGCAAGGCGGTAACGCCACTGATGTGCAGGGGGCTACGTAATAGTGAAAAGATCGGAAAAGAGAAAGCCGGAAACCATATCCTAAACAGGGAACAAGGGATGAGCCTCTTAACCTGTTCAATAGACATGGGTGGAGTGTGAACCGGGCGATAGATAGATCTATCTACTCCAATTGAAAAACAAAACAAAACAAGAAAACAAAGTGAGAAGATTGGAAAAGAGAAAGCCGGAAACCACATCCTAAACAGGGAGCAAGGGATGAGCCTCTTAACCTGTTCAATAGACATGGGTGGAGTGTGAACCGGGCGATAGATAGATCTGTCTCCTCCAATTGAAAAAAAAAAAGAAAACAAAGTGAGAAAATTGGAAAAGAGAAAGCCGGAAACCACTTCCTAAACAGGGAGCAAGGGATGAGCCTCTTAACCTGTTCAATAGACATGGGTGGAGTGTGAACCGGGCGATAGATAGATCTGTCTCCTCCAATTGAAAAAAAAAAAAGAAAACAAAGTGAGAAGATTGGAAAAGAGAAAGCCGGAAACCACATCCTAAACAGGGAGCAAGGGATGAGCCTCTTAACCTGTTCAATCTGCTCTTTCTCACTCCTTTTATCTCTCTCTCTCTCTCCCTCCTCTTTCGAACACTTCCTTCCGTCCCTCTCGCCCTCTCTTTCTCTCACCCTCTTTCTCTCGCCCTCTTTCTCTCACACCGATCTCTGTCACCTCTCTCTTTAACTATATTTCTCCCTCCCTCTCTCTGTCACCTCCTCTCTGTCACCCTCTCTCTAACATCTCCTTCCTCCTCTTCTCTCTCTTCCATCTCTCTCTCAAACATTCTCCTCTCTCTAACACCTTCCTCCCTCTCTCTCTTCCATCTATCTCTCAAACATTTCCCTCTCTTTAACACCTTCCTCCCTCTCTCTCTTCCATCTATCTCTCTCTCTAACACCTTCCTCGCTCTCTCTCTCTCTTCCATCTCTCTCTCTCTCTAACATTCCCCTCTCTCTGTCTCTGACATTTCCCTTCTCTCTATTTCTCTCTCGGTCACCCTCTCTCACTTTCTCTTTAAAACTCTCTCACTCGCCCTTTCTCTCTCTCTCTCCTTCATTCTCTTCCTCCCACACACCAGATATTGTCAGTATAGCAAGTTTCCTATTTATTTAAAGCTGGCAAAGATCTGATCAGTTCGCCTGGGTTTTGCCGTGAAGAGGCTCTTGTTCGTCAATTCGTCCTCCGCAGAACGGGATATGAAAGAACGCATTGTTGGTTGCTGGCTCCACCCTCGTCACCAATTCGCGATAAGAGGGAAGACACTAAACAAAACAGTCTCTCTGGCCTTTTCAATGAAAGTGTGATATTGTTTTTTGTTTTTTTTTTGTATTTAAAAAAAAACTTACAAAAGTGAAATAATCTAAGTCTTTGTGATAATGACGTCACTCTACAAAGCTTTATTATAAAAAAATAAACTGATTCTGTCTTTGAGTCCGTTTCCTCCATGACTCGTTTCAATTGGCGGCCTTCATTTTCTTTCTTTTTCTCTCTCTCTCTCTCTTTCTTTCTTTCTTTCTTTCTTTCTTTCTTTCTTTCTTTCTTTCCATTCTTTTTTTCTCCCTTGCTTTACGCAGTTACTTCCGTGAACAGATAAAATATTTATTCTAAAACTCTGTTTAAATTTGTCATTTATATATATGAGTACAAGAGTTTGTCTCTTTAGCTGAGCAGATTCATACCGACTTCGAAGTTTCGTGGGAACATCGAAATTTCGTGAGGAAACAAAGCTTTGAAATCGGCATGAATCTGCTCAGCTAAAGAGGCAAACTCTTCGTACTTATCAACTCTTTATTTCCACCCCGATATCGAGCACTTTACGACAAAAGACCTGATTGCCAAAATTCATTTTATCAGTAAAACCACTGAAAAAAACAACCTTGTGGCTAAAAATTTTCATAACTCAACACTATATATATATATATATTTGTGTGTGTGTGTGTTTTGGGGAGATCAACCGATTAAGCAACCATAGTTTCATGCTGATCTTCCTAATTTTAATATTTAAAAGCCTGATCTTCATAAATGATCTCCCCGACGCGATCAAGTCCCAAGTAGGCATCTACGCAGATGATACCACAATCTACTCTCGCATCAGTAAGAAATCCGTCGAGGAGGACAAACGTAACCTCGTTGCTGATCTTAAGAAGAATCTATACTCAGTGGTTGACTGGGATAAAAAGTGGTTTGTAAATTTCAATGCTACTAAAACGAAACTGCTATCTGTCAACTATCACCGGCAACCTCTCCTGCCCCACATAAGCATGGACCAAGCGAGTCTCCCTGAAAGCAACATACTGCGCCTTCTCGGCTTAACCCTATCTTCCGACATTAAATGGAATTACATTCAGTCAATAGCCAAATCCACTGCTAGGAAGGTTGGGTCACTGTGTCGGGCCAGGAAGTTTTTTTCCGCCTTAATTACATCTTGCCCAAATACAAATCAACCATCCGTCCGTGCATGGAATACTGCTGTCATATATGATCAGGCGCCCCTGCTGTTCATCTTAATGTTCTCGACAGGCCCGAAAGGAGAATCTGTCATGTGATAGGTCCCGACTTAGCAGCTCGACTCCAGCCAAATGTAAATGCAAGGAATTCAACTGGAATTCGAACTCGACCCCCCGATTCGTCGTTCCCAGTCGATATCCACTGCACCACAACGCAAAGACAAAAATAGTTTTTTAAGATGACTAAATGATAGCAGTTTCGTTTTAGATCAATTAAAAGTTCCACAGACGAGAAATGCTAGAGAAGAAACTATTAGAATAGAACTTACGGCTACATCTAGAAATTTCAACAGTAAAATGAGATCTAGCTGCCAGTCTAATACTGCGTTTAAATTCATGAAGTCGAAATTGAAAAAAGAAAGCTCATCATAAGAATTATCATGGAAATATTTATAGAAAATGCACAGAGAAACTACGTTACGACGGTGGGAAAATATTTTTTTTTTATCATTTCATCCCAAGCAAGGCACTACCACCACTGTTGGGACATAAGAGAGTTAAAATTTTAGACAGGAAAATAGTGAAAACAAAGACGAACCAGCTACAGGGGATGAAAGAGAAAGGGCAATGTCATCTCTTGTCAAATATACGAGGAAGAGGTCAGAAAGATCAATACAATGCGTTTAAGAAATAGTTTTATTCAAAAATTCATGCTACAAATAAGTAATACTTTTATAAATGAGATTAATTTAACTTTAAATTTGTTAATTTTTAAAAAATAACGTATCACAGATGTATATTTTTTTGTAAGACTTTTAAAACTGAGAATTAACTTTTGTTTGAAAATGTGTCCATCGCTCAAAAATGGCGGAGTAATTGAAAAAATTCGAGTTCGAATTCTAGTTGAGTTTGTTTCAAATACTCTTGGAAAAGGTATTAATCCATCGCTTCTCTCTCTAGCTATGGGTTGAATAGAAGGATGGATTAGGTTATATAACTTTGGTTGGCAACCAGTCTACCGCAGAAAGTAATAGCAACCTACCGCGAGAAAATTATATCACGTGTGCTACTTAACTGACTGACTGACCAATAAATTTATTGGTAATTTTCTAACATTTTTATCAGCAAGCGCCTGCGTAAGTGAGGCTTGAATTTCAGATTGCTTAGAATAGTTTTTAAATTTTTGGGTAAAAAAATCTAAACTTATTTATAAATGGAACTCTGTGTGTGTGTGTGTGTGTGTGTGTGTGTGTGTGTGTGTGTGTGTGTGTGTGTGTGTGTGTGTATGTGTCCGTCCGTTACCTATAAACTCCGAAACGGCTGAACCGATTTTCTTGAAAATTTACACAGTTGTACAATAAGCGTCTGCGAGTGTTCTTAGCTAGGCTTTGTGTCGAGGTACCCCCGATAAATATCGATAATCGAAAAAATCGGGTTATAGAAGGAGTGGTCCGATTTTAATCAAACCTGATACACTCATAGACAAAAACATAAGAAACAATATTCAGAAGTTTCACGGTTGCAGTTCTTACAATAGTACATAAAATTGATAATATATATATATATATATATAAAAGGAGAGATGTGTGTGTGTGTGTGTGTGTGTGTGTGTGTGTGTGTGTGTGTGTGTGTCCTTTATACAGATCCACAATTTTTATCCGATTCTCACCAAACTTCACACAAATATTCTTTAGGCTGAGTCTGAGCTCCAGGACCATGGATTAGTTTTAAAGCTTTCATTACACCCGAGCAACGCCGGGCTGTACTGCTAGTTATACAAAAATGGCATTCACATTGTATTCGCTAAGTAATATTTTTCAGTTATGTCTCCAAAAGTTAAAAAAAAGACTGAAAAAAAAGTTACCAAAGCTTTCAAATTAATTTTTTAAAATGAAAAGTCTTTCTTGAAGCATCTATTTTAGTTTTAATTTCAAGCTAATAGATGAATTTAATATTTCCTATAAGCAAAAGACTTTGCTGTATTTAAGAAAACAAATTTATAACTAATCTAAATTGACTGGAATGGTGCACAGCGAATGACTTGGTAATAATCAACATCTGGTTCCAAGAGCACCGAAGAAGATTCTGGACATGGAGAAGTCCAGGAGAAATTAAGAACCAAATTGATTATTTTACTATCAACAAAAGATTCAGAAACGCGGTCCTTCACTGCAAAGCCCATCCAAGTGCGGACAGCAGAAGCGACCACCTACCAGTTGTATGCAAACTAAGGATAAAACTACGGAGATTAAAGAAACCTAACACAGTACTAAGACGACGGTAGTATAATAGACCCATGAATGGCCCGAGCAAGCAGGAAATTTATACGGAGAGCGTGAGAACGAAAGAAATTGGAAATGGAAGCTCAAAATGAGACGCACTAAGAGTAGCTCTAGTGATGTCAGCGAACGACATCATCCCAAAGGAAAAAGCACGTCAACAGAAAAACCAGTGGATCACTCCAGAGATTTTTGACATGATGTAAGAGACAGAAAACGATGTCAAGATATGGAACAGACTCCAAGAAACTACACAAGGAAATAAAGAGCAAATGTAGACAGGCTAAAGAAAGATGGCTCAATGACAAATGTACCGAAGTAGAGAGACTGATCATAACAAATAAAAGAGAAATGCACAAAAAATAAAGGAACTAACAAGACCAAAGACCTGCTCAGAAACAGGATTTATAAAAGCAAAGAACGGTACATTCATATTAGAAAAAGAAAACGAAAATGCTTCAGAGATGGGATGAGTATATTGGCAATCTCTTCCACGACAAGAGAGATCAACTAACAATACACAAATATACAGATGAACCAGAAATATTAAAAACCGAAGTGGAATCAGCAATGGCCGAATTTTACAGAAACAAAGCAGGGAGACCCGACGGGATTGTAATAGAGATGTTGATGTCCCTAGAAAGCTTTGGTGTAAACTTCTTCTTCTTCTTCTTCTTCTTCTTCTTCTTCTTCTTCTTCTTCTTCTTCTGTGTGCCCTGTCCCTTCAGGACGTAGGCGATCATGGTTTTCTACGTTTCCCTATCCCTGATGACTTTGAGCACACCTTCTCCTGTTACGCCATACAATCCTCGTTCCGTCATCCACCTGGTTAGGTCCTTCAAATATGTTATCCGTTGCTTTCCCCGTCTCTTTTTCCCTCTATCTGGCCTGTTAGTATCAGATTCTCCAGGCCTTCCTTCCTCATTGCGTGTCCCAGGAACTTCAGCTGTCTCTTCATGAAAGCTCAGTATTAATGTCCTTTTTGTTTCCATCATTTCCAAAACCTCATCATTGCTCACATGCTCGATCCATGATATTTGCAGCATCCTTCTGTATAACCACATTTCACTTGATTCAAGTTTTTCCTTCATCTTTGATAGTATTGTCCAGCATTCACTGTCATATTGAAGAACGGACAGCACGTAGCAATCCAGTACTCTCTTCTTAGTTTCTAGCGAAATTGTCCTGTTTCTTAATACTTTACTCAACTTCTGGAATGCTTCTTTCACCATGCCAATTCGCCTTCGGATCTCTGTGTCGCACTTTCCATTTTCCGTTAGAAATATTCCCAGGTATTTAAATTTTTGTACCGGCTTGATTCTGGTATTCCCGACTTGTATTTGGCATTTTGAGCTGCCCTTTTTACTGATGACCATGCATTCGGTTTTCGTGCAGTTTATTTCTAGTCCTTTTTTGTTACTTTCTTCTGCTACCTTCTGTAGGAGGTCTTGTAGTTTCCTTTCTGTGTCTGCTATCAACACTGTATCAAGACAGGTTCACAGAAATAATACACAAAATCTACAACAGCGAAAATTTACCGGAGGACCTTAGCAGATCAATCTTCATAACCCTACCTATGAAGCCAGGTGCAAAGGAATGGAAACTCCACCGAACAATCAGCTTAATGAGCCCAGATAACAAAACTCATCAACCGAATTCTGAATCGCAGAGCGCCCAGCAGAATCGGCCTAGAAATAGTAAAAGAACCGTGTGGCTTTGTTAAAGACATCGGAACGAGGAATGCAACATTCATGCTCATAATTCTATCTGAAAGAGCAATACAAATGCAGAAGGACCTCTTTCTCTACTTTATAGACAATGCAAAGCTGGTTGACAAAGTACGCCACAAAGACTTGATAGAGATGAGCAACAACTTCGACATTTTCGGCAAAGATGTTAGGATAATCAAGAATATATAATGGTAGTAAACCGTTTGCGTACGGATAGAAAATTAATTCATGAGGTATGCGAAAATAGAAAGGGACGTAAGACAAGGATGGGTTTTCTCACCGGATCTATTCAACTTATACACCGAAACAATGCTGAGAGAAATAAAATCCTTGCCAGGATTCGTCATTAACAGCCATAATTTCAGCAATGTAGGATTCGCGGATGACACGGTGATGATAGCAGAAACGGAAAGGAAAATGCAAGACCTCCTACAAAAGGTAGCAACAGAAAGCAAGAAGAAATGACTGAGCATCAACTTAAAGAAAACTGAATGTATGGTCTTCAGCAAAAAGAGGACCCAAATGCCAACTACAGATTGGAGAATCTAAAATTAAACAAGTAAAGAAATTTAAATACCTGGAAAGTTTTCTGACAGAGGATGGAAAGTGCAACATTGAGATCTAAAGACGCATTGGTTTGGTACTGATGTGACGAGGACTCCGGCCGCTAGTCGTAATGGCTTCGACACAGTAGCTGGTCTTCAAGTCGTCTATTACAACGGTGTTCTTCCTCGCCCATGCTGTGAATTTTGATCTCAAAGAAGTCACGCTGAAATCTTGCTATCTGTCTCTTTACCAAGTTAACCAGACCGGACGCGCGTGCACAACTGGGTTAATGAAAATGGCACCAAAAGTAAATTGAATGACGCCTGAATAAGTTGTGCAAGAAGTCTTTATATATAAAAAACAAAAAAAATAAAACAAAAAAAACAATAAGGAATAGAATATAACAGTCGTCAATTTCTTATCTTTACAACGGAGCGAAAGTTTCGTCTAAGAGTCGTGTTTGTTTTGTTAACATTAATTCAAGCTTTTGGTTGGTAATGTCTGTCACTCCAATCGGAGTTTTCAAGTTGTGACTATTCAAAATGTCTTCTTCGGGCTTTTCACCGAATCTTTACGGAAATTGCCGAAGATTAGTCTTTGTGTGTGAGGTAGATGGGGGTGACTATAAACTACTAATAATATTTCAAATATTTCTGAAGAGCAACATTATTTTTAATGTTATTATGATATTGCGACGACAGATTCTGGCCGCTTGTCGTTGATGGCTTCGACACAGTAGCTGGTCTTCAAGTCGTCTATTACAACGGTGTTCTTCCTCGCCCACGCTATGGACTTTGATCTCAAAGAAGTCACGCTGAAATCTTGCTAGCTGTCTCTTTACTAAGTTGAACCAGACCGGACACGCGCGCATATTTGGGTTAATGAAAACAGCACCAAAAATAAATTGAATGACGCCTGAATAAGTCGCGGAAAAAGTCTTTATGTACAAACAAAAAGAAGCAAAAACGATTAGAATATAACAATCGCCAATCCCTTATCTCTACAACGGAGCTGAAGATTTGTCTAAACGTAGTGTTTTTCTTCTTAACATTAATTCGAGCTTTTGGTTGATAATGTCTGTTCAATTGGAGTTTTCAAGTTTGTGACGATTCAAAATGTCTTATTCGCTTCACCCCGAATTTTTACGGAAACTACCGAAGGAATGTCTCTGTGCAAGATAGATAGCGGTAAGTCGTCTACTTTGTCTTTAACTCTGATTGGTTCGTTGTTTGACATTAACTCTTTTCGGTCGGTCGGCGGCAGGCATCTCTACGCTAGGCACCCAACGTCTTGGCGGATTATCTCTCTAGACCGGAAGCTGACTGGACTCTGCTGGACTCTTTCTTGGTTTTCTCTGTTTGTGGCCTCCTCGGGGCCCTGTTTTTATACTTTCCCAAATTTCAATGGTGGAAGGCATGACTGACGCGCGGTGTTTATGCAAATCCAATCTCTAGCCAATGAAATTACTCCCGCCTTCGCATTTTGAGCCACTTTCTTTCCTTGGTTTGACGAATAAAGCAGCAATATTTCTGGTGACACCACTTCTTTCCGCCTTCTTCCTTTGATTCAACTGATTACATCATTTATTGTTCAGGTTTTAAATCTCTTCACAGGAAAATTGAAAATTTCAGGATTCAAACTTTTGGCCTCATCAAAGATTTGTGACAATCTCTTTTCAATAATTCAAAACAATGTTTTGGCTACGGCTTACTTTCCACTTTTACCTGATGTAAAGCTCAGTGTCTTCAATGGTACTTTTGTTAGTCACGTTGTTTCCGCTTTGTCAAATAATGGCCGGCCGATGCGATGGCCTCGTCTGACCGGCTGCCTACACTTGCAAATGTTTTTAATTTACTTCTATACTCAGCTAGTTTTCAATATTTCCTTTTGCAATATTTTCTCTCTTCACAATTCATTAGCTCCGTTCATATTGCAACCAAATAAACAATTTTATTATCTATTAGGATTATTTTTCTCTCTGCTCATATTGGAACAATTAATCTTCATAGTTAATAATACAACTAATAATAATTTCTTTCGCTCTGTTGTGCTAAAATAGTGTTACACTGAGAGACAGGAAAATTTCATTGGAAACAAGGAAAAGAGTTCTAGATTGCTATGGAATGCCTATCCTTCTGTATGAAAGTGAATGCGGGACGATCTCAGCAAGGATGAAGGAGAAACTTGAGGCAGCAGGAATTTGGTTTTACAGTAGGATGCTGAGGATGCCATGGACTGAGCATGTAAGCAACTATGAAGTGTTGGAGAGGATGCAAACGAGAAGAAAAATCATACTTAACATCAGGAAGATATAGAAAGGTTCCTGGTACACGTAATGAGGAAAGAGGGCCTGGAGAATCTAATACTCACAGGACGGACAGAAGGCAAGTGAGGCAGGGGAAAGCAGCTTGATGGGCCTGAGTAAATGAATGGCAGAGCGGGGTTTGGAAAGTCTATGATCGTCTACATTCTGAAGGGACACGGCACAAGAAGAAGAAGAAGAAGAAGAAGAAGATATATTAGAATCCTTGGTGTCTGTTGGGTTTAAATTAGTCTACTGAAAATAGTATATATATATATATATATATATATATTTAATAAAAATGTTTCCAAATGTTGGAGAATTTTTGTCTTAATTTTCACCTGAAATTAAAGCCAAAATACGATGTTTAGAACGGCTCAATAAACATAATATACATTCATTGTCTCCTGTATTTAACTGTATGTTTAGAAAATAAAATATATGTAGTCATCCACAGACAGATCTGTTTCACAGCTCATCAGTACGGTTAGACATCCGATTGCTTTTTACCCAGGATTGAAACCCGTCCGAATTGGCGTCAGTCGGCGATTCTACCTCTGAGCTATGGGCACTCGGTAGAAGGAGGCAGACTTTTTAGCGTGTACATTATCATTATACACACGCCCAATAGCTGAGAGTGTTCTAATTCATTGCTGAATGAACGATATTGTACGCACATAAAAGTGCATGCAGATCCAACCAAAGCATATACATTTTCATTTTTTATGTATATTTGTACACATATATACACATACAGATGTCCACCCACCCCGCATCTATACCTGTGTACATATATACATACAACACGCATGTTCATATTTTAATGCCTTTTTTTCTTTTTTCTTTTTCTTTTTTTTTTTCGTGTTTTACTTTTACGAATTAGTTTTCTCGTCTATTATTTGTACACTTCAACCTTCGTCTGTTGCATTTGGTAATCTACCGGTAATGATGCGACGATAATCGAGAAGCTTTATTTTTATTTTTATTTTTTTTTTTTTACCGTTTTTAATCTTAAAAGAAAAAAAACTTTCTCGTAAATCGAGAATCTGTATCTTGTGCCAATCTCATTCGATTATTCCTCTTGCGTTCGGTCGCCCATCATTTCACAGCCACCCGTCTCCTCACTGACACCTACGGGTATCTTATCTGTTTCTCTCACTCCCTTTATTCGCCTGCATTCTGTTTATCTTACTCCTAAACCCAATAGTGTTCACCTGTCTCTTAACTGTGAGTCTAACCTGCTTACCTTAAATCGTTTCCACTTCTGTCTCTTACCATCTACAGTTCCGTTATCTATCATCTGTTCCCATACTTAAATCTGTGATGATCAATTTATTCTTGCCACAATATCTGTCGTTCAACTATATTTATACTTTAAAGTTATTAGGTTATTTATATTCTCACATGCTTAGTACCCGTAAAAAATGACGAGACAATTTACGTACGGGTCGGCACTTCTGCCTTGGATCAGTTTAGTATCTGTGCACTCTGCTTAGGATCAGTGTAGTACATGAGCTATCTGCTTAGGTTTAGTATAGTATCTGTGCACCCTGCCTAGGACCAATATAGTGCTATTGCACTCTGCCAAGGACCAGTAGATTATTTGTGCATTCTGCTTAAGATCAATCTAGTATCTATGCATTCTGCCCACGCTACTCCATCAGCTTCTTTTCTCGCACTTCCCGCCTGTGGAATTCCCTTCCATTTACTTGCTTCCCCGACAGCTACAATCTCCAAGAATTTAAATGTAAAGTCAATAGTCATCTCCTATCTCACTAACTTTCACCCTCTCTCTGATGCTCCTTTCTCCGTCCACTCCACTCTCATCAGTATTTTCATCCTTCTCTTACAACCTGTCACTCTTTCTCATAACTTTCCTTTCTCATAACTATGTAACTCCCTGCAAACAGTAGCAGTAAAATGCCTTGCTTGGGGCGATATGATTATAAAAAAATTTCTATACTATTATAATGTGGATATGAAGTGGGGGATCAATTCTACATAAAATCAATATATAAATTGATCCCCCACTTTATGGCCACATTCATCCTTCTCTTACCCACTTGCTGACACAACCCATAATTTGTCACTCTTTCTCATAACTTTCTTTCTATGTAACCCCCTCCTGCAAAACAGTGGCAGTAAAATGCCTTGCTTGGAGCGATATGATTATAAAAACAAAAAATTATATACTATTATAAAGTGAGTATAAAGGGGGGGGATCAATTCTGCATTACATTCAATATATAAACTGATCCCTCATTTATGGCCACAGTCATTCTATTCTTACCCACTTCTCAACATCCCCTATAATCTGTCACTTTTTCTCATAACTTTCCTCATATTTTCATATATTTCTGTGACCCGACAAAGATATGATTAACATTAAAAGCAGGATCAGCAAAAAATCGGATCAAAGGCAGCTACAAGGATTTCGTCCTTTAAAAAGGATGCTGGGAATCACCGTGGATTGAACATGGGGGCGAAAGAATATACACTGACAATCAGAAAGAGAGACACTTTAAATTTCTGGGACACAATGAGAAAGGTGGACTTGGAGAATGAAACACTCATAGGACATACTGAAGGCAAAAAACTGCGAACAGCCAACCTACATAACGAATTTCTGGTAATGAATGAGGACTGAGAGGGATGATAAAGAGACAAAGGTTGCTTTGAGCTATAATAAATAGGAAGTTGTGGAGAGTCATGATTGCCAACGTCCTGGAGGGATACGACACATTAAAGAAGACACAGTAAAATTGTGATCTTAAAAGTCAGATTGTAAAAAATCGTGGTCTAGCGTGAAATTAAATCGTCACACAGACTGGGCAAGGAGGTGGGCGGTGTCTTGTTGGGGAACGAAGGCACACGAGCGTTTAGACAGAGACCGACAGATGTGGTCCTTTGATGTAAAACTTGGTGTTTGATATGACGTCATTCCACGTGATTGACGGAAATCGGACGTCGTGTTAAATCAAGAGTAGGGATTTGAAAAAAAGACAAAAAAAAAAAAGAAAGAAAAAGAAAATCACGTGACACATTTTTCTGTGGAGGCAAAAAAAAAGAGGCTTCATGAGTCATTGAAGGGAAAAGGTAGAGATAAAGGTCACAGATGTTTACTCAGGATAAATATTAAAAGTCTCTTCTATTTTAGTCATAGTTTGGTCCCAGTTGTTTGATGTCACTTGAGACTACGGTGTATTTTTTGGTGTGGGGAAGTGGTCTCTCATATAACGTATATTATTGCTATTGATTCAGCTGCACTAAGTCTAGCACAAGGTCACACGTATAGAGCACCCAGTAAGAATCGAATCGAATCCAGTCCATGGCATTGGCGTCAGCGGGATCAGCTCCTTAACCACGGTGTGGCAGGCCTCGATGACGTAGAAATTTAGCTCTATGAGTCTTCGTAAAAACCATTTATGACAGGGTTTATTTTATTAAATTTGTTTTTATTGACATGAATTGGAAATTCTATTGAATGAATTATTAAGTCTACAGCTAAGAAAGTTGGTTCACTATGTCGAGTTAGACATTTTTTATCAATAGAATCTACCCGATTTAAATTTAAAAATAAGACAAATGAAGTAGAGAGATTCTATTGAATGAATTATCAAGCCTACAACTAAGAAAGTTGGCTCACTATGTCAGGTAGACATATTATATCAATAGAATCTACCCGATTTAAATTTTAATATAAGACAGATGAACTAGAAAGATTTTATTGAATCAATTATTAAGTCTGTAGCTAAGAAAGTTGGTTCACTATGTTGGGCCAGACAATTTTTTTAGCCAGAATCTATCTTACATATTTATAATTCTATTATTGGTCTTTGCTTTGAATAATGCTGCTACATCTGGTCTGGTACTTCTGCTATATATTTAAAGGTTCTGGATAAAATCTAAAGAAGAATTTGCAATGTTATTGGTCCTGACCTGGCATCTCGGTTTCAGCCCCTTTTCCAACCACTGTAAAGTAGCTTTCCTCTGCCTTTTCTATAAATACTTTCATGGCTATTGTTCTGATGAACTTTCCGTTGTGATACCTAGCCTTTCTGAATTTAAGTGCAGTACTAGATTGGCAGCAAGGTCTCATCATTCTAACATTTGAAATGGCTAGATGTTACTGTACGTTCTATTATAACAGTTTATTCTCTCGAAATTATTGCCTGTGAAATTCTCTTCCGGCTACTTGTTACTCAAACAATTTTCACCTTAAAAAACTGAAATGCAATGTCAATCGTTTTCTTCAGGTTTCTTAATTCTTGTTCTTTGAATTTCCTCCTCCTTTAATAATAGTTTCTCTCATATTCTCTAACACTCAGAAACGCCTTGCGCCCTAGTGGCTTTATTGCCTTGCTTGGGACGAAATGATTAAAAAAAATTACCTGTTAATAAGGCATGTGTTTTACAAGGCCATATTTTGATTATTTTCTATGCAACTCACCGCAGACCCCCAAACAAAAATGTTTGGCGTCCAGCTTTCTTACCTTGATACCAGAACACTGAACACTGACTAATATTTGAATATACAGAGGGTGTCTCCCCAAAGAATGCACTCACTTTTTCAAATCGTCGTCAGTTTGAATATTGTTCTATTCAGCATGCAATTTTTATCATGTAATTTTAGAAACATGCATTTAATTTTATTTAGTATTTAATTGAAACCGTTAATCTTATTTGTAAGTCTGTAAACATTAATCTTTCTTAATCTTAACCATTAATCTCGTTTGAAAGTTAATAAACACTGCATTTATTGTCATTTAAATAGTGGCTAGATTTTTTGAGAGAGGCATCCTGTATTTGGAGTCGAAAAATGCGTTTTCTATGCTGACAAATTTACTGGTTACAATATGTTGCCATTTAGAACGCCTTTTTACCTTCGGGTTTTTCAATGCAAAATCCGCTTTTTCCTTATTCTATCACAAACTCTTCTTCAATGTGCGTTTATGTAGCGTCCCGATATTTAAAAATAATTTTAAAGATAGTGTGGCCTGTTCAGTTCGGTCTAATAATATTCTTTCATTCGAAACATTGCGTTTTTTTTTTTTTTGGTTGCCGAGAAAGTAACTGTTAAATTTCTAACTTCATAGTGATTTTCTGGTGGCAATGATTGATTGATTCGTTTTCTACGGCTTATCAACTCATTCCAGGTTATTTAAGGCCAGAAAATAATGTTTTAGTGATACAAGTTGATTAGGCGGAAAGAGGTGGATTCATGCCTTTCCCAAGAGTATATGCGCGTAAGTAAATATAACAAACCCAAAAGAAATTGGAACTCAGCAATCCGATTAAAAATTCCGAACCGTTATGCATTACACCACCTGCACATCCAAGCTTACAGCACCAAGTATCCCAAGCGATCACCCATCTAGGTACAGAGCAGGTTCGATGTTGCTTAACTTCGGTGATTGTAAGGGAATCGTTGTTTCAGTGTGAAGTGGATAATCAGAGAAATGAATCAGAAATGTGCAGATATTTTCCTACGTATGACCCGGATATAAGAGAACTAATATCCTGTCTCCCGACAGCTCTCTTATATCCGGGTTACACTGTATAACACACACCCGTTCTTTTTCCACTTTGGTGCCTTGACGGCTTGAATTTAAACCAGCTACTAGATTGCCAACTAGTTCTCACCTTATTGTTGAATTAGCTAGATGTACCCTTATTTTGTTTTTAATCATTTCACCCCAAGCAAGTCATTCCACTGCCACTATTGCGCATGGGGCTACATAGGGGAAGGGAAAGAGAAGGCGTGGTTAGACATAGGGAATGTCAGGAGGAAGGTGACAGATGGGTAAGGATACCGAGGCTGGAGGTTGGGTAGATGGGAAGAGTGTTTGAAAGAATGGATGCGAGTTAGTGTGTTAGGAGGTGTCTATTGACCTTACATTTAAACTCCTGGAGATAGTAGCCGTCGGGGAAGCAATCATGTAGAAGGGAATTCCACAGTCGGGAAGTGCGAGAAAAGAAACTGTTGGAGTAGAAATTGCGGTTGCATTTTATCGGTTTCACTGTAAAATGGTGGGATCTAGTTGCTAATCTAGTATCTCCTGCAAATTCGTAACTAGGGGGCACCAGTGATCTAAGTCCATCGGAGCAGAAGCCGTGAAAGTATTTATAGAAGGGACACAGGAAAGCCACGTCGCGCCTGTGAGAGACAGAGACTGCAGGCGGTCTGCCAAGTCGGTATTGATCACATTACTGACTCTCCGTTGTACTTTGTCAAGAAGCCCGAGGAGAATAGCAGGAGCACCCGTTGTGGTACAGTGGATATCGGCTCGGAACGAGAAACCGGGGAGCCAAGTTCGAATTCCAGTTGAATCCATTGTATTCACTTACGCGCAAATACCCTTGGGAAAGGTATTAATCCGTCTCTTCCTTCCAGTTATGGGTTAAATAGCAGGACAGATTGGGTTCTATAGCCTTGGTCGGCAATCAGTCTACCGCAGAAAGCAATGCCAATCTACTGCGGGATAATCTTCTACCCAGTCAGTCATGTCTCTTTCGTATGGCACTTTAACTGACTGACCTGATGATTTGTTGACTTTTTCTTTTGCAAATCTTTAGTCCTTCGTAGTTCGTGGACAATTTTACAAGTTTGTTTTCGTCGTAAACTGAATTTTGAAGGCTAAATAAGTCTTCTGAGTAAATGATATTATGGCTGAGATTAAAAACTACAATTATACCTACTTAGAGCCAAACCCGAAGCAAAAACTAAAATAAAAGGGCTGAAAAAATACAGATATACAGGCAGATAAACAGACACACACACACAAACATCTTACCTTTTATATATATATATATATATATATATATATATATATATATATAATCGATTTTCTACATTATTGTAAGTACTGCAACCTTGAAACTTCTGAATATCGTTTCTTGTGTCTTTATCTATGAGTGTATCAAATTTGATTAAAATCGGACCTCTCCTTCTATAACCCGATTTTTTCGATTTTCGATATTTATCGGGGGTACCTGGACACAAAATCTAGCTAAGAACACTCGCAGACGCTTATATTACAACTGTGAAAATGTTAAAAAAAAATTGGTTCAGCCGTTTCGGAGTCTGTAGATAACGTATACACAGACACAGACACAGACACACAGACACACACACACACACACACAGACAAAGTTTCATTTATAAATAAGTTTAGATATTATCGATTTTCTGTACTTTTGAAGAACTGCAACCTTGAAACTTCTGAATATCGTTTCTTATGTCTTTGTCTATGAGTGTATCAAATTTGATTAAAATTGTACACTTTTTCGATTATCGATTTTCGATATTTATCGGGGTACCTCGACACAAAATCTAGCTAAAAATACTCCCAGACGCTTATAGTACAACTGTGTAAATTTTCAAGAAAATCGTCTCAGCCGTTTCGGAGTCTATAGGTAACGGACACACACACACACACACACACACACACACACACACACACACACACACTGACAAAGTTTAATTTATAAATAGGTTTAGATGCCCCGTTGCTAGACGGGGTCGTGGAAGAAAAGACAGAAATTGAAGAAATTGAATTCTTTTTTCTGAAGAGTGAAGACTGACATTATACAATGAGATTTCTTTAAAAACATATTGTGTAAGAAAGAAAAAAAATGTTTTAAAAAATCTAACGAATTCATCGCCTCTTCTTCCATTCGATCCCGTTCCGAAACATCCAACTATTAATTATGTCCACAAAAAGAAATAAACCATATTGATTCTTGTATTGGACCAGACAAGACTCAAACGCTGGCTATGGATGCGGACAGTCACGTGACTAGGCGAAAAAAAAAACGTGTCTACGTTATGACTCACTGGTAACGTGACCAACTTTTTTTTGCCATGTTTGGTTACCTGTTTTTTGTTTGATTTCTCGACGGCGACGAATAAATAAAAATTAATCACATATCTTTAATTAGGAATCAGAGTCAATGATGATTTATAAAAGTGGTTGTACAATTCAGACTAAAATCGGAAGAAAAACAAAAAAGCCAGCTATTCATTGTCGATCGCTGTAAAAAGTACACAGTTTGCTTTAACGTATTTTTTATTTATTTATCGAACGTCTGTCATGACAATAACCGAATTGAGAGCAAAGAACTTTAATGTATTATCATTATTTACTTTACGTCACTTTTGAAGTATTATTCATATTTCATAAATTATTTCTTTTACTAAAGTTCACACAATACAAGGCCCAAGAGCCACTTAACATAGATTTACTGAATAACGTGTGTGATATGAAAGTAAAAGCAAGTGAAGATTATGATGATGAGGGCAGAAAACAGATTATAGTGCTAAGAAAAGCACCCAAAAACGAAAAACCTAAACTAATAATCGAAAAACAACATGAAATATTTACACTGGGCACACATGCACTACATTCTCTCGTAGATTGACCTGTCACCTGACAAAACTCAGTGCAATCCGTGCATACATCAAGAAGCGCATCATCAATGTCCAAAGTAGAACAATCAACATAAGACAAATTCGAGTAGATAACACCAAAATACTCGACGGGACCCAATGCAATGAAAGACTCGAAACCCTAGAAGTTACTATTATAGAAAATAAACAGCCAACATTAGATAAAATATCATTCAACACAGGACAAGCTATATAAACAGTGCATATGATATAGTTAATGTAGCCACAAGGGATAGGGAGACGTGGAGAGCCATGATCGCCTACATCCTGAAGGGACAGGGCACATAGAAGAAGAAGAATGTACACACATCTTTTATTAGTATTATAATAATTTAAAAAAAGTAAAAATAAAATAAAATAAAATAAAAATAAGAATTTAAATTACATAACAAAGTAAATCGCATGCTTTTTGTGCAGTCTCGTTCCCGATGGCCGTTACACATAACATCATGTCAGACTATTTTCAAATTTCCAGCTTCCCAAAGATGGAGAAAAAAGGAATTCTAATTGTCCCACAGACACCACATCGGTTCTTGATAATGACTGCTAAAGTCGAAATGTACTCGAACTAAAAAACCAAAAATAACAAAATATGAACTTCGGACAGTTTATCCACATCGAGTACAATACTCAACACCTTATCCGAAAATTGAAAAATACAATAAAAACTGAAAAAGTCACACACACACACACACACACACACACACACACACACACACACACACACATATATATATATATGTTTTTTTTTAAATCCAAAAGAATGATCAGATAGGTAAATCCCAACAAGCCGATCCTAATTAATATTAATATTAAAATTAAATTTTCGTTACGCCGTTGCTGAAGAAGCGAGGATTTCCTCGTAAAAAATGTCAATTCAGCTGGATTTAAATATCGAAATTTTTGTTTTATTTTATATATATATATATATATATATATATATATATTTTTCATCCGCAGACAGATCTGTTTCGCCATATCACAGCTCATCAGTACGGTTAGAATCCGATTGCTTTTTTTATGTGTGTGTGTGTGTGTGTGTGTGTATACCTCGACAGAAAAGCGAACCTAAGTTTTAAAATGCATTTTTGAAAATTAAAAAAAAAACTATCGCCCGGTTCACACTCCACCAACGTCTATTGAACAGGTGAAGAGGCTCATCCCTTGTTCCCTGTTTAGGGTGTGGTTTCCGGCTTTCTCTTTTCCATTCTTTTTACCCTTACGTAGCCCCCTGCGCATCAGTGGCGTTATCGCCTTGCTTGGGGTGATATGATTTTTAAAAAAATATTAGGAAATCTATCAACACAACATGATTATCTTTATAAAAAAAATCTTTCGAAAATCGAATTTACTTTACTCAAAATTTATTATCGATTTAAAGTTTCATTAATCTGATTTGAAACAAATAATAGTTACTTTTATTTTAAAATTTAGCAGAAAAACATTTTTAACATGAAGGCGTGTTTTTTTATGCGGTGTTGATAACTCTCTCGATAAACTTGTAACTTATGTTTGTTTTTTTTTCTACAGGGGACATAAATGTAAAAATTAATTGACGGCTATAACGTAAGAGCCTTTTTAATATACATTTTTAGCAACTCGGTAATATTTAAGATTTACGAAAATATTCCTAAGGAATCTAATATTTTACTGAATTTTATATACTTTAACTTTATAGTCTTATTTACAAAGATCCTTGTTAATGAAATGTTAAAAAATTGATCAATAAATTTAAATTTTACTGTAGTTACCACTCTTATTCTGTCATAATGTCGTCTATGGATGTCCGTATTTGCAAAAATCAGCACCTTCACACACACACACACACACACACACACACACACACACACACACACACACACACACACACACACAATTCAAAATTCTTTATAAAAGACTAGGGATTTCTGAATTGTCCTAAGCTTTTGCATTTATGTTTAGTAAATATAGTTTTTACTTAATAACAACATCATTTAACCGGTACAAATTAATACAGAATTTGAAGTTTTAAATCGTAAATTATTTTAATTAAAATTTAAAAAAATAATTTTTTTTTGCAAAAAATCAATATTTATCGAAAAAATGTTTTTTCTGAAGATAATATTTTTCATTATATATATTATTTATGAAAGCAATTAAACACTGACTAAATAATGTTGTTAATTTTATTAAATTTTTATTTTATAATTCAGAGCAGATTTTCGGTAACTGGGTGTTATGTTTTAAATATATATATATATATATATATATATATATATATATATATATATATATATATATAAAGTGCGAGAATCCGTGAACGTTTTGTTTAAAGTGCAAGTTTATTTTTGTAATTTTAATATTAATTTTTGTACGATATATTAAGTGTCCATAATGGTATTTGTGTCGCTACACGTGTCTCGAGTCTAAAGTTGACCCTATTCAGGCGAATACACTTGTGACTTTACATATCGAGATCCGTTTGTTTTCTTGTTGGCCAATATATCGTGTATATATAGATAAGTGGTGAGCAGGTCAGAAAGTTCATATGCATGCGTGTTTGTTTGTTTTTCACTCGCACATTAAATCTCTTCTGTTTTGAAGTCAGTCACCTTTTGTTGGACAGAAAATTTCTTTTTACACTGACTTGCGAAATTTGATTTCGTCTCTATATTTCAAAATTGTTTTCAGCGATTTTGAGTCAATTCTACTCTACGGGTTATCTCGTTCTTTTTGTTGTTTTTGAAATACTATTTTTTGTAATGATCGCGATTTTTAGCGCGTTTGAATTTAGTGTGTCTGTGTGTGTGTCTTAGTTTTTTTTTGTTTTTTTTTGTTTTTTGTTTTTGCTTGTATTTTTTTATAAATATTTTTTCCTGCATCATTAGCGTGCCATAATCTGCATTTTGTTTGATAGGCATGACTCTGAATTTACTTCTACTACATTCGTGTAATTGTTGGGAAACGTACAATTTCAAGTTATTGGTTAATTTAATGTTACTTCTGTGCAGAGCTACTCTTTTATTCAGGCCTTGTGTCGCCCCCCCCTATATTTTTGTGCATTCATTGCAATTTAGAGCATAGATCGTGTTTTTAGAGTTGCTGCTCAGATTTGATTTGATTTTGAATGTAGATGTGTTTTCGAACTTGAAGTGGTTTCTTCTAACATAATGTTGCATATCCACCATCATTTTTGTTGCATTTTGTAACCCACTGTGCTGCGTGTTGCTCGAATTTTAATGAGGTTAGTATTATTTTAAATTTTGGTGTTGACGTTTGCTTTTTCTTATTTTAGTTGTCTTTAAGATTTCCTTTATTTTATCATTTTGTTGAGTAATTCTATGTGTGTTTTGATCTTTGGAAATGATTCTTGGGTTGTTTTTGCTGTGTGGGGAAACGTCTGCTAAAATGTTTTCTTCTTTTTCATTTTTTTTTTTGTTTTGATTCCGGAGAGATTCTAATGCTATTTTTTCTATCAGTTGGAAACGCTTGTTTATTTGTGTTGTGGCTTCTTGTTTAGAAACCACACAAATTATTAATAACAAAAACAGATATAGAGAGATAAAATGTAAGTTATATTGAACAAAATATATACAACCTGGAACATGGGTTAGTAAATACAGGAATACTCGGAATACTGTCAGTAGGAATCGATATATATAATCTTGTAGATAAGAAGTAAGTCCGGGTAATGAATCTATATACCTACTAACAAACTAAGCGGCGGTCCAACTACTCAACTCCTGCTACACACTCTCCCTAACACTCACTGTGACAATCTATATTTAGCTGTCCCTCCCAGTAAGGGCAACATGTGACACATGGTCAGTTTTTATAACCGGGATTTCCGGGCTATATGGCCCGGCCAAAAAATGTCTGTCTATTTTTGCCCAGTCGTGTTTCTACCCTTCGGCGGAACCACGACTGGGTTATTGCTCTCTGCTCAGAAGCAGAGAGCGCCCTCTGACCGAAGGCAGAGATCTGACAGTGAGAAATGACGTCGCAGTGAGAAAACTCTCTGTGACAATCTATATTTAGCTGTCCCTCCCAGTAAGGGCAACATGTGACAAATGGTCAGTTTTTATAACTGGGATTTCCGGGCTATATGGCCCGGCCAAAAAATGTCTGTCTATTTTTGCCCAGTCGTGTTTCTACCCTTCGGCGGAACCACGACTGGGTTATTGCTCTCTGCTCAGAAGCAGAGAGCGCCCTCTGCCAGAGAGCTGACAGTGAGAAATGCCGTCGCAGCGAGAAAACTCTCTGTGACGATTGTATTTACTAGCCTTCCCACGCAAGGCAGGATGTGACACATGGTCATTTTAATGTGGGTATTCCCGGCCATATAGCCGGGCCAAAAATATGTCTGTCTATTTTTGCCCAGTCGTGGTTCTACCCTTCGGCGGAACCACGACTGGGTTATTGCTCTCTGCTCAGAAGCAGAGAGCGCCCTCTGCCAGAGAGCTGACAGTGAGAAATGCCGTCGCAGCGAGAAAACTCTCTGTGACAATTGTATTTACTAGCCTTCCCACGCAAGGCAGGATGTGACACATGGTCATTTTAATGTGGGTATTCCCGGCCATATAGCCGGGCCAAAAATATGTCTGTCTATTTTTGCCCAGTCGTGGTTCTACCCTTCGGCGGAACCACGACTGGGTTATTGCTCTCTGCTCAGAAGCAGAGAGCGCCCTCTGCCAGAGAGCTGACAGTGAGAAATGCCGTCGCAGCGAGAAAACTCTCTGTGACAATCACTTCCGTTCTTTGTAGGCAGGATTATATGTACACCTTAGACGAATCCATTTATTTTGCAATAAAGGGGTGATCCCAACAATTAGTGGAGTCGGGTATCCTCTTATTTGTAGTGTTTTTTGTAGTTCCTCTAGGTGTATTTTACGAAGGGTTTCGTCAGCTACTATTGTGCAAATTCGTCGTGCTAGGGAATAGGGGATATATTTTAGACAACTTTTAGGGTGGTGACTCTTGAAATGGAGGTATTGTTAGGTGTCTGTGGGTTTATAGTAAATATCTATGTTGATGTAATTGTTTTTGTTTTTTATGAGTATGTCTAAAAATGGAAATTCATTATAGCTATATTCTAGTATGAACTTAATTTTGGGGTGCAAAACCAACCTAAGCTTCTTTTTTATTTTATTGTAATTGGAGTAGATAGATCAAACTATCGCCCTGTTCACACTCCACCCACGTCTATTGAACAGGTGTAGAGGCCCATCCCTTATTCCCTGTTTAGGACGTGGTTTCCGGCTTTTTCTTTTCTTTTCTCTCCTCTGACCTCAGTATTGGTGCTTCCGTGATTTTCCAGCGGTGCGCTTGGCTGGTGGCAACGTCTCATCATTGTGAGGGTACCCGGTTTGGTAGTTTCCTGGTTGCTGCTTCCGACTGATAGTGAGGAGCCCTAACTCTTGTGTAGCGTAAAGTGCGGCTGCTCTGATCAACAGTTGTATAATATCGGGATTTTGTAGTGCCATGTCGCGCATGGATAGGTGTCCTTGCAAGCGCTTTAGGTGGGCAACCCTGAGGCCACACTTTGATGCAGCCCGAGCCAGTTTCCCTTCCAGCACAGATCGTGGATAATGACCGCCTGCATCCTCTACGCAAGGTCCTTCTCTATCAACAAACCATAACATGATAAACAGAATCAGAAAAAATCCCAAACCAGCCAAACTCAAATCACCAAAATCCCTTAGCTTTTATTTTCGTAATATCCGGGGCATTCATACCAACTTTTGCAGCGTAGAAGCTTTCCCCCACTAAAATTCCCCTGACATCCTAGTGCTCTGTGAGACTAACATCAACTCATCAATTCCCTCATCTGACTTCTCGATCCCTGGTTATCTTCCCCTCCTAAGGAAGGATACCTCTCTCCATATGCATGGGTTGGGGGTCTACATCAGTGAACACCTCCCTGTAGCTAGGGTGACATCACTCGAATCCCCCGACCACCAATATGTAGGCTCATCCCTTGTTCCCTGTTCAGGATGTGATACAGTTCACATATAGTTATGTTTGTGTGAGCCCCGGTGGGCGGACGCGCGCGCGTGTCTCTGCGTACGTCAATTGGTGTACAAGTGTGTATATGTCTACGTTTGTCACGACGACAAATTGACCTCCCAATTTTCCTTCCACTTCCACAAAATATACACCAACATACGCAGCCCTACATATAGCCAATTTTTAAAAAAAATTAATCAGTTTGTCTGACGATCGCAAGAGCGTGAAACCAAGGGTTACAAACTCACACCTATCTATATGAATATGTCAGCTCTATCACTGATATTGAGCACTTTCAAATAAGTACCGCGCATATATAATATATAAATAATATAATATATATAACAAATTGCATATATATATTGATATTTATAATTATATACATACACTTTTCACACACACACACGCACACTCACACACACACACACACACACACACACACACACACACACACATATATATATATATATATATATATATGCTGATATTTAGCAACTAAAACTATGTTTTTACCATAAATATGTGTGTGTGCGCGAAGATTAACCGTCGGTGGGATGAACAAGTCACTGCAAATTCCACGATCCATTCCGTATCTGCATAGTTTGTGTTTCATGCGGTTTTGAATTTAGATGCGTCTTTCTCCTAGACCAGTTACCAACGAAGGCTACAGAAGCCAGACTGCCCAACTATTTAGTCGTAGTTGGAGGTTTTGAATCCAGAGTTTTCCTACTTCTAGACATGTTGGTACGCACTCTGTCCTGCTATTTACACATAGCTTGGCGGGGGTGAAAGATAGATTCATAATTTCACGAGAGTTTTTTGCTTATATAGTAAGATAATGAAATCGACTGGAATTCCTCAGTCTGAGCCTCTAACCATTACCCCCACCGTGAGGTCCATAATAAAGCAATTTATTGGTAAAACGTCAAAGATCAACCGGACCAATACGAAGCCTGCCAAAGAAGACATCATGAAAATGAAAACAATAAAAGAAAGAAAGAAAAAAAAAGAGAGAAAAAGGCAAAAGAACATAAAAACCTAAAGTACTTCATGCCTCTCCAAATAAAAATAGTTGATATTATTCATCGTGGTTCATGCCAATTTCGAAGTTTTGTGAGGCCAACTTGTGAGGACGTCATAACGGTGTACTCACAAAACTTTGAAGTCGACATGAACCTGTTTTTTTAAATTTTTTTGTCTTGCGGCATATCAACCTCAAATGGTTATTTAAAGGCCGACAATATTTTTAGAATAGATTCGTATGAATAAAATATGTTTCTGTTGTGGGATCTCCCCTTTTTTCTATGATAAAAAACTCAACTTAAGTATACATATATTCCTGTCATAGTGAGAATCGGAGAGATCCGTTAAAGACATCGGGACTGATCCGTAAGTTACCGAACGATACCGAAGTGACACAGAGAATACCGCGTCAGTATCCATAGTAGCTCTGAGCTTCACTCAGCCAGAATAATATTACACGGATATACTATTCCAGCGCGTCTTCACTTCAAAGACTTGTATATATTCCTTACTAATAGTATTCTTGGATTACTAACCTGCGTTCCAGTTGTATCTTTACGTTCAATATAACCTATTTTTCTATCTGAAATATCTGTTTTGTTGTTCATTATTTTGTGTGGTTCCTCACCCGTATCCACAACAGTATTTTTTTTTCCGATATCAGTTTGTAAATCAGATTTCATTCTCCTATCATCATAAAGAGATTTTTTTGTCGAAATATTGCCGGTAGTGCTTTTTTTTTTTTTTTTTTTTCAAAAATGTTGGTTGGTTGGTTTTGTTTTATGGCAAATCAACCTCGGCGGGTTATTTAAAGCCAACTAAATTTTATTTATTTATTGCTGGTAATACCTTTTTCTTTCAACAATTTATTGTTGTTTTTATATGTTTTGTGTCTAGTAATACTTTTCTCTTTTCGAGTACCAAGATTCATTGTGATTTGTCTTTAAGGGCAAGGTCCCCAAGTCCTACCCTTGTTATTTAACCCATAACTGGAGGGAAGGGACAGATTAATACATTCCCCAAGGGTACCAGTGCTTAAGTGAATGCAGGGTATTTAACTGGAATTCGAACTCGGCTCACCGATTTCTCTTTCCGAGCAGATATCCACTACACCACAACGCACATCCGTCACTATACGCTTACAGCACCTGGTATTCCCAAGCGGTCACCCATCTAAGTACAAACCAGGCTCAACGTTGCTTAACTTCAGTGATCGAGCGAGAGCCGGTGTATTCAACGTGATATGGCCGTAAACTTTCAAAAATGTATTGTTGATATTTTTACTATAAAAATCAATTTTTATAACTTCATGGTGTTTTGGCTCCAGTTTTGGCGCCATTTGCACGCGGCTGGAACACTAACAGGTGCTACTATCCATTTACAAATCTACACCACGCCCATCCATACTGCTGACAAATGGTGAGTGACCTTTCTATTCACCTCGAGTTTTTTTTTTACAAAATCCAAACAAGAATCTGCAATATAATCGATCCTGACTTGGCATCTCGGACTCAGTCACTTTCTCACCGACGTGACGTGGCTTCTCTCTGCCTTTTCTACAAATATTTTAATGGCAACTGCTCTGACGAACTTCTTCCCTGGTACCCCGACCACATGAATTTAAGCGTGTTAGTAGATTGCCATCTAGGTATATATATATATATATACCAAATGCCAATCTATATATATATATATATATATATATATATATATATATATATATATTATAATTTAGAACATGTACAAATTTTTATCCACCTGAGAAGACATTGTAATTTCAAAGTCGAAACAAAATGTACACTTTGTAGTGGATAAAAAATTGTACATGTTCTAAACCATAATTTATAATAAATATTCACAGCTGTATATTATATATTGAGCACTGTTTTAAATTAATGTTTTGAACGTTGTAAATTTTTCTTCATTCCTTATTCACTCGTATATATATATATATATATATATATATATATATGTGTGTGTGTGTGTGTGTGTGTGTGTGTGTGTGTGTGTGTGTAAGTTTATTTGAAAACGACTGTCAAGTTCCTGCTATTAAGTTTTTCATTTCATTTTTCTTGTGTTCGTATATTTTTTTCTTTTCTGGACTGACGTTCTGTAAAAATTGTCCTAACGTTCTGTACGCTTTCGGCTATTCTTTTAACCAATATCAAAGATGATTTTTGTTGTCATTTTTAACTGAATGCATGGATTTTTTTATGTGTGTATCTAGAGTTATAGGAGTGCTTCTTATTTTAAAAACACGTTCAGCACTTTCTGGCCATATTCATAGTTGATATTATTGAGTACTGACTTTCTCTTTTTATTATTAAAGCTTACATTATTTTTAACCATTTTACATGAAAACTTTTAAAAAGGAGGTGATATATATATATAGTGTTGAGTTGTGATGATGTTTATGGTGTTTTTTTCAGCTGTTTTTACTGATAGAATGTATTTGGGCAAGCAAGTTTTTATTGTAAAGTGTTCGATATTCATCTTGGTTCATGCCAATTTCGAAGTTTTGTGAGGCCACCTTGTGAGGACGTCATAACGGTGTACTCACAAAACTTTGAAGTCGACATGAACCTGTTCAGTTAAAGTGGAAAACTCTTTGTGCTTATATATAGCTCAGAGGTAGAATCGCCGACTGACGCCAATTCAGTCGGGTTTCAATCCTGGGTAAAAGCAATCGGATGTCTAACCGTACTGATGAGCTGTGAGACAGCGAAACAGATCTGTCTGCGGATGACTATATATATATAACGTAGAATATTTGGTGTTTAAATCATGTAAATTCTGACAGAGACGAACTCAAAAGAACTCAATGTTAAATTTATTTATTTAATTTAACAGAGTAATATAATTTAGAAAAAATTGTAGATATTCTACAATTTCATGGGTAATACGTATTTCGCAGCAAACCTGCCGCTCGTCAGACCCAAAAGATACAACAGTTAATATTCAAAATAATCTAGAAAAGAATCACATACAGACACTCACGTGTCCATAACGAGAATAGATATTTGTAACGGTAATCTACAAAAAACATTTCTTACCTTAGAAATACGTATTACCCATGAAATTGTAGAATACGCACACACACACATACATATATGTATATATATATATATATATATATATATATATATATATAAGGATGATAAGGATTTTCTTGATATTTCGCATCAGTCATTCATTCAACACACATGCAAACACACATACATATATATATATATATATATATATATATATATATATATATAAGGATGATAAGGATTTTCTTGATATTTCGCATCAGTCATTCATTCAACACACATGCAAACACACATACATATATATATATATATATATATATATATATATATATATATATATATATAAGGATGATAAGGATTTTCTTGATATTTCGCATCAGTCATTCATTCAACACACATGCAAACACACACATATATATATATATATATATATAAGGATGATAAGGATTTTCTTGATATTTCGCATCAGTCATTCATTCAACACACATGCAAACACACATACATGTATATATATATATATATATATATATATATATAAGGATGATAAGGATTTTCTTGATATTTCACATCAGTCATTCATTCAACACACATGCAAACACACATACACAGGCACAGGTACACACACACACACACATACATGTATTATGTACGCATCTATGTGTATGTAGTTATAAGAAATGCAGTTATGAACATTATATGTTTACATAAGGAGGCGAACGGCAAATACTTAATCTGATGTAGCCGTCGTTGTCGTCGCGAGTCGTAGGAAGACAACCGGTCAGAAAGTGTGGAATGCCATAAGGGAAAAAAAAGAAAAGGAAATAAATAAAAGACCCAAAGAAATATGAGAACACTTATGCTATGAATCGGGCACGAGTGGGTCACGTCAAGTAATTCTAAATTCAGGTAAACCTCTCCGTTTTATTTTCTTCCCCACCTTCCCCTTTTCCTCAATCAAGTCGGGGCAGAAGTTTTAGTCCCAGGTAAGAGACAATTCGACGACTGAAAAGCCCTTTACCGACACATCAACGAATTTGGTTGGCTCCAATAGAGTAATTCAAGACGACGCCTGCCCGCAATGAGCATAGAGACGCTAATAACTGCCACAGCTGTTAAGGTGGCCCGTAAGACTAATGTTGTCTGGGACAACTCTCGACAGGTAGAGCATAACTACACCACACTCTCTCTCCAGGGTTTTCGCTCAAAGCCGCGAGAAGGGATGGCAACAGGGAGAGATTAACGTTGTGATTTATAAATAATTTTGCTTTCACCCAAGAATAATCGACTTGATTTTGACGTATTTTAATAAAAATTAATATTTTTTCTTTAATGCCTCTGGATAAGTAGAGTTGATCTCAATGATCGCTGATGTATTTTATTAAAGATTAATAATTTTTCTTTAACGCCACACGGATAAGTCGAATCAATCAATGATCGCAATGACTGACTTGGTCTTTGATGTATTTTAAGAAAATTCGGTACTTCTATTTAAAACTTTTTGACTCAAAACCATTTTTTTCTTATAAAAATAGTTTATTTCAGATGGCTGACATCAATTACTCGGCCTACATGAAATTTTTGGGTTTCTACGACCTTCGCCCGTGCATTGAATATTGCTGCCATATCTGGTCGGGTGCTCCTGCTATCCACTTGGGGGTCCTTAACAAAATCCAACGGAGAATCTGTAATGTGATAGATCCCGACTTGGCAGCTAGGATACAGTCGCTTTCTCACCCACGCAGTGTGGCTTCCCTATGTCACTTCTACAAATACTTTCACGGCTTCTGCTCCGATGAACTTAGCTCAGTGGTACCCCCTATATAAGAATTTCCTCGAGCCACAAGATTAGCAACTAGGTCCCACTTTTTTACTGTGAAACCAATAAAATGTAAATGCAAATTCTACTCCTGTAGCTTCTTTTCTCGCACTTCCCGCCTGTGGAATTTCCTTCCGCATACTTGCTTTCCCGACAACTATAATCTCCAAGAATTTAAATGTAAAGTCACTAGTCATCTCTTGTCTCACTAACCTGCATCCTCTCTCTCTCATGTTCTTTTCTTCGTCCATTCTATTCTCATCGGTATTCTCTTCCTTTACCTACTCTCTTCCTGACACCCCCTGCAACCTCTCACTCCTTCTCATAACATTCCTCCTATGTAACCGCCTGCACAACAGTGGCAGTAAAATGCCTTGCTTGGGGCGACACGATTATAAAAAAAAATGTTGCGATCAGCCAAGATCGTAAATTAATCTTTTATCCAAAAATGAGCAATTTCAGTATAACCCGGATATAAGAGGCCCTTGTATACGAGAAACCCGTATATAAGATAGACTTTCTCTGGTCCCAAATTAGACCCTGTGGTAATGTATATAAATAGACCAAACCTGGATATAAGATAACCCCGGATATAAGATAACTTTATCCAGTCCCGACAACTCTCTTATATCAGGGTTACAACAGAAAAAACAAAAACCGTGCTAACCATGAAAATCTAAGATCATTTTCGGAATAAGCGTCCATCAAATTATCTTGTTTTGTTTCTTGGCATCAGTGTTGTTACATGGTGCTGCTTTCATGGAGTTGTTAGTGTGGGCCGGGAGGCAGCCCATCCAGTGATGGTGTCACAATAAAAACACCCTTGGTAGCTCTGGCAAAACATCAAGTATTCAGCTATTTGACAAGATTATGAATTTCGCTACAAACTGTGCCAGGGTTCCAAATGCATAGGGAATACTGGAGGGGTGTAGTGAGATCTATCTTGGCCAAGGCCGCAGGACGACGATGACGAGTGTGGGTGTTGGAAATCCTATTTTGTCATTTTTATTTTTACAGGACAGTTTTTTTGGACATGTGTCACCCAAGCATATATCCAATGTTGGTGTCACAATAAAAAATATCCTTGGTAGCTCTGGCGACGCATCAAGTATTCAGTTATTTGACAAGATTATCCGGAAATTTATTTCGATGGCTCTGTAAAAGATGAACCATAATAATCATATTAGCGTGCTACTGATAAAGTATATTACTGATATAATTTGTCAGCTAATTTTAACTTTGGCAATAACTTGGAAAATACGATACTTATATGTTAGGAATTTGACTTGTTTTACGATAACATGAAAATCTAAGGTCATCTTCGGAATCAGCGTCCATCAAATTAGATAAAAAACGTGTTTTGTTTCTTAGCACTAAAAATTATATTGACCAGTGTTATTAATTTTTCTTAAAATACATCAAGCTCAAGGTAAACAGCAGGGGCACCAGACTATATGTGGCAGCAATATTCTAAGAATGGATGAATGGTAAACTTATAGATATGTGGGATAGATTCTGGAAAGAAAAAAATTGTCTCGCACGATGCAGTGAACCAACTTTCTTAGCAGCTGACCTCGTAATGGATTCAATGTTGAACAAACTCATATTTGTCTGAGCGGGCTCCTTCAACGGAAATTGGCTAACCGGCTTACTATTATTATTGTACTGACATTGATTCTCACTGTCATCGCCCTACTAGTGTGTCCTTGTGTCAAACTAACCATTATAAACATGCGAGCGCGCTGTGATGAACCAATGTTTTGCAAGCTCACCTCTATGTTCCTACTGTAGTGATTTCTATTTTATCTTTTGTACCAACTAAGCTAATCTCAAACATCAATCATTTATATTTTACCCTGGATCACGTGGATAAAGGATTGTCGAGGATTTTCTTAAAATGGTTCGGTTGCTGCAAAATGCTATCTGGTTTGCTGGAGTGCACGAGCGGCGGGGATGTACATTGGTGGCGGGATGGAGGAGAATCCCATCGACTGAGGCAAGTCTCTTTGTCTCTCATTCTCTCTCTCTCATATTCTCTCTTTGTCTCTCATTCTCTCTCTCTCATATTCTCTCTTTGTCTCTCATTCTCTCTCGCTCTCATATTCTCTCTTTGTCTCTCATTCTCTCTCTCTCATATTCTCTCTTTGTCTCTCATTCTCTCTCTCTCATATTCTCTCTTTGTCTCTCTCTCTCTCTCACACCCACACACCCACACACACCCACACACAAGTATGCGCATACACGCGCATACACACACAGAGATCAACGTACGACTTTGAAAGTCGGGGCAGCGAGAATATAGTCTTTAGATTAGCACACATTTTTTGGTAGCAAGAGCAGCGAGGGTACAAAGAGGGACCTTCGTTCCATTAGAGACTTACTTGCTTATGTTTAGCGACATATCGACACCTCAGTGGGTTATTTAATGCCAAAATCTAAATATTTTGTACGCAATATTTTTATTTTATTTTTAGAGATAATTGTTTTCGTGAAATAAGTATGTCTTCTCCGCCTCAGTTGTGGGTAAACAGCAGAGCAGACTGGGTCGTATAGCCTTTGTTGGCGACTAGTCAAGGAGAAAAACGAATCTGAATTCAAACTCGCCTAAAAAAGGTTGGGCTCGTTCCGGCTATCTTAGTCAGACAACACCACTTCTTCTGCTGTAGGTGCCCCCTAACTGGACTCGTGATCTTGATGCTTTAAGGAGTTTGTGGAAAGAGTGGTCTTGAGCTTAAATGTGTCTGACTTTTCATTTTTTCTTTCTCCTGTCCTCTCTATTGTCTGACCTCGATACTCGGCTAATGCCTGCCCTCCGTGCGTCTTTTAAATCGAGTTTAATAACTTTGTCCTGACAGAAAATAACTGTCATTAGGTCTTTAAAGTTTCGTTTTAATACCGTGTTCTCCAGTTCATCAACCTATTGTCATGAGATATTACATCCTATGAGGTTCATTGTTACATCTTAATAAATTCAAATTGAAACGACATTTTGATTGTAGACGTTTTTTTTTTTCATATAAGTATTTCCAAGCATCGCTTAAATCAGGCCAAAATTGTGGCGTATTCAGTTGAGCAGTAAAAAGATTGCGTGTCTAATTAACTAATTATTTTGTTCGTATTTTGCTGTTTTTTATAAGTTTATGTTAGTTTGCCACAAGGCCAGAGATCTAAAGCGTTCAATGAGACTTGATTGTACAGTAGAAAGTACTTGCGAGATTATTATAGGACAGAATGATAAGCGTGGGTCACCTAAAGGGGAACACACACATGATACAGTAATAACAGCATTCTCGAGTGATTTAATAGTTTGCAGCCAAGTGTTTATTGATCGCAATCAATTTATATTTCTATGTATCGGAGTCTTTTAATCTATTTCAGTCTGGGATATCTGTCTATATTTCTTTCTGTCTATCTTATTGTTGACATCTATCTATCTATCTATCTATCTATCTATCTATCTATCTATCTATCTATCTCAGTCTGTTCATATCTATCTATCTATCTATCTATCTATCTATCTATCTATCTATCTATTGGTTGTGGACAAAATAAAGAAAGCACCTAGTACAATAATAACGTAATTTGGAAAAATTGATTAAACTATTAAAAGCTTGTCTATATTTATATTTGTTGATTTAATATTAGTGGTACTCCTTTTTTTTTTTTGCTAAAATTGTCGTTATTTGTTTGTTTGTTTGTTTTTTTTCACAGATATTATTGAAATAAATTTATTAAAATCAACAGTCAAGATTATTTAAGAGTTTTAAGTGATCAACTTCATCCAATGGTTCAGAAACTGTTTCCAGAGGAAAATGCCATATTTCAGGGTGATAATGCACCCGTTCATAGTGCTAATGTTGTAGCTGAATGGCACGAGAAACATTCTAGTGAAGTAGAACATTTTATCTGGCCACTACAGTCCCCGAATATCGATATTATTGAACATTTATGGCCCATTATAGAAAAACAAGTGAAGAGTCAATATCCACAACCAGCATCATTGAAAGAATTGGAGACTGTTTTAGCAGAAAATTGGATAGATATTCCTCCGGAAACAATGCAAACATTATACGTGTCGTACCCACGGAGAACTCAAGCTTTAATTACTGCCAAAGGTGGTCCTACCCCATATTGAAATAAATTTGCTTGAAATTTAAAGATGTTTTCAGTATTCTGTCAAGCCCCTATATATATACAGTCATCCGCAGACAGATCTGTTTCGCTGTATCACAGCTCATCAGTACGGTTAGACATCCGATTACTTTTAACCCAGAATTGAAACCCGACCGAATTAGCGTCAGTCGGCGATTCTACCTCTGAGCTATGGGCGCTCGGCAGAAGGCGGCAGACTTTTAGCTTATGATGTATCATACGCCACGCCAGTCACCAAGGTGCTCTAATTCTTTACTGAATGAGTGATGCGTAGATGCTAGAGTAGCTACTGTTTTTTCAAAGTCTGCCATTCTTCCAGAGTGGTCAATCAGGGTGTGAGAGCGTATATATATATATATATATATATATATATATATATATATATATATATATATATCGTCATCCGCAGACAGATCTGTTTCGCAGTATCACAGCTCATCAGTACGGTTAGATATCCGATTGTTTCTAGCCAGGATTGAAACCCGACCGAATTGACATCAGTCAGCGATTTTACTTTTGAAAAGAAGGTGGACTTTAGCGTCTTATATACACTGTATGCACCCACCAGTAGCCGAGAGTGTGAAGAGAACCAACAGTTTTAGAATTCTGAGTTCTCAGGCATTTACTTTTTTAAAAATTGCTCAATACAACATATATCGTAGGGCATAATATAATTATAATTAAATTTGTTTCTTTTTTAAAATTAATTTAATTTACATTGCGACACAAAAATTTCTGTTTCGAGATTTTGTCTCATCATCAGGGAATGTTGACTCATTGTTAAAATGATTTACATTTTAATGTAAAAAAGAATATGCTTGTTATTTAAAGAGTTAATATGGATGAGGAAAGACAGAAGAATTTTTATTTTATGTGTGTGTTTAATTTAACTAATAAGAATGAAGTTCAACTTATAAATTTGAAAATATAGTTGATATGTTTCGGGAATACAGGGTTTCTTCTTTCAATCTCAACGGGAAAGTATCAGTCCATTGAGCTACAGTCTAGACTGCTCTTTTTTCGGTGTAATGTATTCATTATTGTTACAAGATTATTGTCTGAGCTTTCTCTGTATCCCAGCATTTTTTAAAAACAAAAAAGAAAGAAAACACTTTATTTTTTTTTATTTGACTTAAAGGAACATTTTGAGCACGATAAGATTATTTTTATTTTGATTCAGAATGCATCTTTCTCAAGTTTTCATAAACTCTTAATTTGCAAAAATATTTGTATGTATTGAATTATTATCTAAACTTATTTATAAATGGAAGTTTGACTGTGTGTGTATGTGTGTGTGTGCGGCTGTGTGTGTGTGTCCGTTACCTATAGACTCCGAAACGGCTGAGACGATTTTCTTGAAAATTTACACAGTTGTACTATAAGCGTCTGTGAGTGTTCTTAGCTAGGCTTTGTGTCGAGGTACTCCGATAAATATCGAAAATCGATAATTGAAAATATCGGGTTATAGAAGGAGTGGTCCGATTTTAATCAAATTTGATACACTCATAGACAAAGACATAAGAAACGATATTCAGAAGTTTCAAGGTTGCAGTTCTTACAATAGTGCAGAAAATCGATAATATATATATAAAAGCAATATGTGTGTGTGTGTGTGTGTGTGTGTGTGTGTGTGTGTGTGTGTGTGTGTGTGTGTGTATATCCTTTATACAAATCTACAATTTTTATCCGATTCTCATCAAACTTCACACAAATATTCTTTAGGCTGAGTCTGAGCTCCAGGACCATGGATTAGTTTTAAAGCTTTAAGTACACCCGAACAACGCCGGGCTATACTGCTAGTTATATCATAATACAAAACAAATTATCGGATATATGTAAGTTAATCGATATTTTTTTATGAAGAAATTTTTACCATATTTTAAGGTGACATCTTGCAATATTTACATATGTCATTTATTTCATTCAGTCAGTTAAGTGCCATACGTGAAACACGCTTGGGCGATCATGTCTCGAAAGAGACATGACTGACTGGGCAGAAGATTATCCTGCAGTAGGTTACCATTGCTTTCTGCGGTAGACTGGTTGCCAACCAAGACTATAGAACCCAATCTGTCCTGTTATTTAACCCATAACTAGAAGGAAGAGACGGATTAATACCTTTTCCAAGGGTATTTGCGCGTAAGTGAATGCAATGAATTCAACTGGAATTCGAACTCGGCTCCCCGATCTCGATTTCAACTAACCCAAGATGGCGGGCCGCTACGAAAATTTTCTGGGAAAACTACAGAACGGAATCCTACTTCGGTATTTCTGCTCAACTTTTTCAGTCTGTCTTACCTTCTTGGGATGTTGATTTGCGATTTTTATTTTTTGTCTGATTAATTTTTGTCTTTAAGTTGTCTGAATATTTTAACAGGGGTAGTATTTTGCTATTGTAAATAATTTTTGCGTTTAAATCTCGTTTCGACTTATACTAAGTTAAAACATAATTTATTATTATTATTATTATTATTATTATTATTATTATTATTGGAGTAGATAGTACCCACCATCACCCGGTTTTACACTCCACCCCCTTCTATTGAGCAGGAGTGGAGGTGATCGCCTTGTTTCTTGTTTAGGAAGGCGTTTCCGGTACACGTTCCTTCGACTTCGGTAGTGGTTTCCGGCTTTCTCTTTTCCAATCTTTTCACTTTTCACTTTTCTTTTTTTCAATTGGAGTAGATAGACTGAACTATTGCCCGGTTCACACTCCACCCACGTCTATTGAACAGGTGTAGAGGCTCATCCCTTGTTCCCTGTTTAGGATGTGGTTTCTGGCTTTCTCTTTTCCAATCTTTTCACTTTTCTCTTTTGTTAATTTTTTTCCATATGGAGTAGATAGACTGAACTATCGCCCGGTTCACACTCCACCCACGTCTATTGTACAGGTGTAGAGACTCATCCCTTGTTCCCTGTTTAGGATGTGGTTTCCAGCTTTCTCTTTTCCAATCTTTTCACTCTTACGTAGCCCCCTGCACACCAGTGGCCTTACCGCCTTGCCCGGGGTGATATGATTAAAAAAAAAAGTCCACTGGACCACAAACGTTTACTTAATAGATTTTTATTCTTAAGAAATTTGATAATATATAGTTTTTCATCTAGAGAGTAATGGGTTGTTTAAAGAATTTTCCATTTTGTTGTGGGAGTTTTATTGGTTTCTTTTAGGCACCAAAAATATTTCGATAGGGATGTTTATTTTTGTACTTTTGATTATTTAATGAGGAAGTGTGTCGATAATCGGTAAATCTTTTTTTTTCAATGAATATATGAGAAATTTTTTTCAGCAAATATATATATATATATATATAAGTCTGTTCTTATCTATCTATCTATCTATCTATCTATCTATCTATCTATCTATCTATCTCAGTCTGTTCATTACCGATTTATCTATCTCAGTATATTCTAATTTTGGCAAAAGTTTTGATTCTTTTTCTCAAATTGCGTATTAAAGTCAATCGCGTTCCTGAAGGACACATTTTGGTTAAATTCTTTTATTTATGTCAGGTGGTTAGACTAAACATTTATTATATTCATCAACAGAAAAGTGTCGGGTGTCTTCTTGATGACTATCGTAGTTGCTTTCCTCTCACTGGCGCCAATGATCTAGTGTCAAAGTTAACTTAAATGTCAGAATTTCGAATGGTGATTTTGCCCGCTTGGAAAGTTGTTGCAATACAGTCTTTCTGCTCTGTTTCTTTTTAAGTTACACTTGAAGCCGAAGTTAAACCTGTTATCATGGAATTATGGGATTTAATTTCCTTCAAATATTTTCCCAACTAATATATTTCAGATCATGAATGACAATCAGTCTTTTGTTTTCGTCATCAAAATATTGTTTCGGTTTATATCATTTCAAAGTCAACGTGGATCAAGTGAATCAAGTCGATAGCAAACTTAGCTTCACTTCTATAAATATGTATTTTTTTTTATAATCATATCGCCCCAAGCAAGGAATTTTACTGCCACTTTTGTGCAGGGGATTACATAGGAGGAATGTTATGAGAAAGAGTGACAGGTTACAGGGGGTGTCAGGAAGAGAGTACAAGAAGAATGAGAATACTGGTGAGAGTGGACGAAGAGGGGAGCATGAGAGAGATAGGGAGGGGGTGCAAGTAAGTGAGATAGGAGATGACTATTGACTTTACATTTGAGTTCTTGAATGTTTTAGCTGTCAGGAAAGCAAATAAACGGAAGTGAATTTCACAGGCGGGAAGTGCGAGAGAAGAAGCTGAGGGAGTAGAATTTGCGTTTACAATTTATTGGTTTCACAGTAAAATGTAGAACCTAGTTGCTAATATTGTGGCTCAAGTAACTTCACATATAGGGGGTACCAGTGAGCCAAGTTCATCGGAGCAGAAGCCGTGAAAGTATTTGTAGAAGAGACACAGGGAAGCCACATTGCACCGGTGAGAAAGTGACTGTTTCTGAGCTGCCAAGTTGGGATCGATCACATTACAGATTCTCCGTTGGATTTTGTTAATGACCCCCAAATGGATAGCAGGAGCACCCGACCAGATATGGCAGGAGTATTCAATGCACGGGTGGATGGAAGATTTGTATAAATTTTAAAAGTGAATATGTAATCATAGTTTAATAGAACTAAAAAAAAAACCTAAACCCACATGTATTTTTACTTACACTTGTAGGACTGTGAGCCATATACAAATAAAAACCTGATGAGACACACATTGCAGAAGAAGGTTATAATATATTCAAGTTCGTAAGAAGTTGTTCAAGAAAAGCAGTTAAACATGATTTATCATTGTAATGGGCTTTCTAGTATATGATATTTTTTTGTCATTGTGAATTGATGAAATCCGATTGACCAAAATCGATGTCAATTAATAAGTACTGCAGAAGGGCAAGAGAAGAAAAGTTCTGATCGACTTTGGAGAGACAAGAAAAAGATTTGACCGACCGTAGCGAGACAAAAGGAAAACAAATTTGATCAAATTAAATCGTGTGGTGCTTAGACCATATCTCAGATATATAAATATATCATAGATAATTACATGACGTTTGTCTCCTCGAGAAAAGATTAGATAACCATTGTGCTATTTAAATTATTTTTTTCATATCAGGCAGTTACATGCAATGTTTGATTTTTAACAAATTCTTGTTAGAATATTCCTTAGTAGTTTTGTTTTTGCCGAAGTGTTTGCTAATAATATCCCAAGCCTTGAATAGTGTTTGGAGTTCGATTCTCAGTGAGTGCAGTAAACATGTGACCGTGTTCTTTTTTTTTTTTTTAACTGCAGGCCTGTCTTGTGGTTAAGATAGTTCTGTATTTCCTCGCGATACCAGCAATGTGTATATCCAATTTGGAATTGTAGAAGCGAACCAGATCAACACGAAAAAAGACCTCGACTAGTATGTCCTCCTGAGTAAGTGGCTGTTTAGAGAAAGCATGTGCTCAGTATCGATGGCCTAACGGGGCTAAACGGTATTATTGTCACGTTTGGTCATCAAAGAATTACAGCAGGTACTTGGTTGTAGCTACAGGTAGATAAGACCGACACTTTCCAGTATCGGGAGTCACAGGGCTTGGATAATTTTTGTTCTGAGCCCATATGTACGCGTATGGGCACCCAACACTAAAGAGGCTATACCATATTCTCAAGCAGTGTGGGAGGAGTGATCCTTTCGTGTTACCTCGCACCATTCATTGGCGTGTGGAAGGAAGTTTCTCTTCTCGAGCCTTTCCTCTGGACGAACGGGCCGGTCAGAATACTCGGCGTCTGGTTCGGTCCCGATCTCTTGCTGGAAATGAATTGGTCAGAGATGCGCGAGAAGACCGACGTCGTAGCTCGTCTGTGGTTCCGGAGGGGAATTGTTCTTAAAGGTGAAGGTGGAAGTATGGGATTAGCACATCTACCCAATTCTCCTTTACTGACTCCGTGCTTCCACTCTCGTATGCCATACTAATGAAATGAGGTAGGGACTTGTTCTCTTTCTTGTGGGGAAGCAAAGCTCCCAAGGTATGTTGGAAGATCTGTTGCCTCTATCGTTCTGAAAGCGGTTTGGGTATGCCTAACGTTGAGATTCGTCAACATACGATTGGCATCACGTTCCTAAATCGAATGTGTTTGCAAGCGTATGGGAATGGTAATTCTGCAAGGATGACGCCAGTAAGAACTTCCCGTCCTCAAATAGTGTGCACTTGTGCGAGGAGGGGCTCACCGTTTACTTCTATCGTAAATGCCGCTTAGCCCTCAAGTTCCCCTTACGTACGAAGGATAGCCTCTTTGAAATCCAGGCGTTGTCCCGTAAGGCATTATATCAGCTATTAGTGAGGGGGTCCTTTCAAGGTGATCTGATTGGCGAGCTCGGTTTAACAAAGCAGGGGGTTCGTTCCATATGGTGTTGGGCGACTGGGTTGAAATGTCTCATTAATGATAGGACATAACTCACCTGGTTGGTGATGTGAAGGCTCTCTGGGTTGGCAAAAAATCTTCAGCAGGCTTAGGAAAATCTGCGGTGAGTCAGTGGAGACCCTGTGTCACGCCTTCTTCCACTGTAAGGTCGTAGTCCCAGTGTTCAAGTTTATTGAAGACATCATAGTTCGCATGCTGCGCGGAAAGTTCTTTGTCCGAGGCCAATTTTGTTTGTAGCAATTTGATATCGTCGTTAAATAAGGTTTAACTATTATGCGTTGTCGTGATGGCGAGGTGTCATGCGAATCGTGATACGGACAACGCAAGAAAAGGAATTCTATGGAGACGTGAAGTATACCTCTTCCCAACTGATCTTTGTTTTTTTAAGTAGCAGCTTGAAATCAAGATCAGGACGCAATGACGACGACTCCTTAAATCAGAAATTGTCAAAAGGTCTTGCGTGTATCTGTCAAATGAAAGGAGCTCACTTAGAGTGGCCTTTTGATGTCGTTTAGGCATCAGAATATTCGGAACTATGTATTGGCTGTGGGATCTCCCCTTTTTCTATGATAATGGATTCGACTTCGACTTCGATATATACTCTTGCCAGAGGGAGAACAGTAAGAGTACTGGGACTGATCTGTAAGTTACCGAGAGATACTAAAGTTACACAGAAAATACCGCGTCAGTTGGCATAGTATCTCTGAGCTCCACTCAGCCAGAATAATATTTCACGGATATACTATTTCCAGTATGGCTTCACTTCAAAGAATTATATATATATATATAATTCCAAGTGAAGAGGACTCAAGGTCGCAATGTAAAAATGTCGCAATGTAAAATTGACATAACCATATAATCATATTTTATATATATATATATATATATATATATATATATATATATATATATATATATATTCCTTACTAATCGTATCCCTGGATTGCTAACCTGCGTTCCAGTTGTTATGTTTACGTTTAATATAACCTATTTTTTATATCTCAAATATCTGATTTGTTGTTCATTATTTGGTGCGGTTCCTCACTCGGAATCGACAACAGTATTAAACATTTGGCAATCCCGCTCAGTATAGGTTAGTTTAGGTTTACGCCAAGTTACTTTAGCAAGGGGATGTCTGCTCAGTGGCCCCTTTTATTTTTGTCCGTACTTTATTTAGTTTAATCCCCGCCTCGTTAGGTGACTAGAAATGATTGTTACCCGGTGGATACAGGGCACTTTTCTCTTTTTAAGTGCGTTATTTTGTATTTCTTGTCCTGTCTGGATGAGTGTGTAATTGTGTGTATGGTTGGGTCGAATAACTGGTTTTAATTTATCCAAGTACAGCATAAATTTTGTCCAATCAACTGATATTCTGACACAGTTAAGGATTCTTTCTTGTTCTTAATACTAACATCACTTTGTTTAGTTTTTTTAGGTATATATTATGAGGGGTATATATTGAGGTGTATATTATGAGGTATTTATTATGAGGGATATATTTTGTGGTATATATTATGAGGGGTATATTTTGAGGTATATATTATAAGGTATATATTTTGATATATATATTATGAAGTGTATATTTTGAGGTATATATTATGAGGTGTGTATTTTGGGGTATATATTATGAGGCGTATAATTTGAGGTATATATTATGAGGTGTATATTTTGAGGTATATATTATGATGTGTGTATTTTGGGGTATATATTATGAGGCGTATATTTTGAGGTATATATTATGAGGTGCATATTTTGAGGTATATATTATGAGGTGTGTATTTTGAGGTATATATTATGATGTGTGTATTTTGGGGTATATATTATGAGGCGTATATTTTGAGGTATATATTATGAGGTGTATATTTTGAGGTATATATTATGAGGTGTGTATTTTGGGGTATATATTATGAGGAGTATAATTTGAGGCATATATTATGAGGTGTATATTATGAGGTATATATTATGAGGTGTATATTTGGATCTATATATTATGAGGTATATATTTTGATGTATATAATATGGGGTGTATATTTTGAGGTATATATTATGAGGTGTATATTTTGAGGTATATATTATGATGTGTGTATTTTGGGGTATATATTATGAGGCGTATATTTTGAGGTATATATTATGAGATGTATATTTTGAGGTATATATTATGAGGTGTGTATTTTGGGGTAAATATTATGTTGGCGTATATTTTGAGGAATATATTATGAGGTGTATATTATGAGGTATATATTATGAGGTGTATATTTGGATCTATATATTATGAGGTATATATTTTGATGTATATATTTTGGGGTGTATATTTTGAGGTATATATTATGAGGTGTATATTTTGAGGTATATATTATGAGGTGTATATTATGATGTATATATTATGAGGTGTATATTTTGGGGTATATATTATGAGGCGTATATTTTGGGGTATATATTATGAGGCGTATATTTTGAGGTATATATTATGAGGTGTAAATTTTGAGGTATATATTATGAGGTATATAAATACAGTATTATGCATTTGGTAAACCTTCATCAGGTTTTTCATTTTTAAAAGTTAATTTATTTTTCATTCCTCACAGACAAATTTTACATATGGAACTAATTTGAGGTATTATGGCGTTTGTATTAAGAATGACAAGTAAGTATATGGTGTTTTGGTGCAAGGAATAGCGTATAGTTTGTTTGGGTCAATGATTGTGGTTAACTAAGTTTTTTAAGATAAGATAAGACATATAAAAACCAGCATTCTCCATCCCTATATTTGGCTTTGTGCCAAAGTTTTTTTGTATTTATACAAAAATAGATATTAATGCATCGAGTCAGTTACACAATCAGTAGACATTTGCGAGACGGCTACAAGCCTGTTATCTGTAAGCGAACTTCATATACTACAATAGATTTTAGCAAAGTTATGGCGACTTCAAGTGACATTATATTTCTAAAGTGCATTATCTTCATTGAACGCAACGAAGGCATAACTCTGTTCATTGCTGCAAGAAAGACACAATGACTTTAAAATTTTTCAAGTGAATTACAAAGAAATTTAATAATAATGTGAAATGCGTTCAAACAGGAATTAAATGTATAAGTCGAGATGTAAAGACATTTAAATACACACACACACACACACACACACACACACACACACACACACACACACACACACACAGCTATCAAGAGATTTCATAAAGTATGTATGATAAGAGAAATTTAAAATCCAGTTTATTTTTGTCAAAGTTAAATATGGGTCAAGTGAGGTAAGTAGACAAGTGTTGTGAAGATATACACACCTCTCTTGCCACATTGTGACATGGATTCATACAAATGGTAAAACACTGACGCTGAAAAACAATACGAGACACTGAATAAATAGTTACGACACAACTGCAAGACTGTTAGCCATAAGCAAACTTCATATACTACTACAGATTTCAGTAAGACTATGTCAACTTCAAGCGAAATTTTTTGATTGTTGCATTGAACAAAGATAACACAAAAAGATAACAGTGAAAAAAAATGTTTTTCGCCTAACATAACCCACATAAATGTCAATCTACCTTTAAAAAATTCTGCTTTTATAAAAATTCTGCATCAATTTGCTTGTGGTTAGCCAAAAAGTAAAAATCATGAATTCTATCAAAGAAAAACAATGAATTTAAATTTTTTCAAGTAAATTACAAAGAAATTTAATAATTATGTGAAATGCATTTAGACAGGAATTAAATGTATCAGTCCAGATGTAAAGACACCTAAATATAAGTACACACTGTTGTTGGATCTCCCATTTTTCTATGATAATGGACTCGACTTGAGTATACATATACTCCTGCCATAGAGAGATCAGTATCTGATCCGTAAGAACAGTAAGAGTAACGTAAGAGATCCGTAAGTTACCGAGAGATACCGAAGTTACACAGAGAATATCGCGTCAGTAGTCATAGTAGCTCTGAGCTCCACTTAGACAGAATAGTATTACACGGACATACTAATTCCAGCACGTCTTCACTTCAAAGACTTGTATATATTCCTTACTAATCGTATTCCTGGATTACTAATCTGCGTTCCAGTTCGTATCTTTACGTTTAATATAACCTATTTTCATTATTTTGTGCGGTTCCTCACCTGGAACACACACACACACACACACACACACACACACACACACACACACACACACACACATCTATCAAGCGATTTCATAAAGTGTGTATGATGAGAGAAATGTAATATTCTGTATATTTTTGTCAAGGTTAAATATGGGTCAAGTGAGTTAAGCAGACAAGATGTACACACCTCTCTTGCCACATTTGGACACGGATTCATCCAAATAGTATAACACTGACGCCGAGAAACACTACGAGACACCCAGTAAGTAAACTACCGGCCATAATTATAATACCACTCTAGTGTTTTAAAAAGAATGACGTATTTCATACTATTTTTTTAGTATTTATTGCCAAGTGAATAATTGTAAATGAAAATAGAATGGTTCTTTTCTTAATACTGCACAATAACATGTGCATCAAATGAATTTATAAATATTTAATAACTTACCTATATTGCAGTTTCATCAATAAAAGAATGAAGAAAATTTACGGTGATTCGGATGAGTTCATGTTTGCTTCCTTGCCTTGTAAAATATTGCAAAGTAATAATAACAAAAGAAACATTCTATTTTCATTTGGCAATAAATACTAAATTTAGTATGAAATACATAATTTCTTTTAAAAAAACTGGGGTGGCCTAATAATTATGGCTAGTAGCGTAGCTACGACACAGCTGCAAGACTGCTCGCCGTAAATTAACTTTGTAGCGTAGGGGTGCGTGTTCCTTGTACGTAGGGAGTCGCCAGTGTGGCCGTAATGAGATGGTTAATGTTTTTTTTTTTAATTTGGCCTTGTGTCTTATTTAACCGATGTCCCTACAGCTTATAGGATTTATGCAGAATTATCATCAGAGGGTTTTCATCAGAAGGTGGGTTGTCGGCAGGTTGAAATGTGTGGACTAGTGCAGCAGAGTGGAATAATAAAATATACATTTTTCATTTTAAATAGAAAAGGAAAGAATGACACAAGTTGTAGAATTAATGTTCAATTGGAAACATTATTAAGAGGTTAAGGGTAGAGTTCGTACAAAATGTTCGTAGTAGTAGTTGTTGAAATAGATAAGGAGAAAGAGAAAGAGGACAATGTCCGGGTCGCTTGAAGTTTGAAGTTACATTTTCGATGTGTGTCTCTCTTTCGCTGCTCCCATCTCTGACTCTTGACTGTCGCCGAGGTCATTTATATAGTCTTTTTGAATTTCACACTGGATCGCCAAGTCCTTCCAACTCGTGCAAGTCGCTCCCATTGGTCAAAAATCAGTTTAACACCTACTTGCGAAATCCTTTTTCTATTTGGGAAAACCAGGATTTCACACGTCATTGTGAATTTTTGTAAAAGCGAAGAAGAAGAAGAAGAAGGTTGATTTTAATTAATTTTTTTATCCGCTACAACTTCATAAACTTCTACAGATTTCAGTAAGCCTATCTCAACTTCTACCGACATTATATTTAGTGACAGACATACTTTATGATACTTTTGAAGTACATATTCCTAAGACGAATATTACAATAGAAAGTAACAGGGAAACAAAAGCGTAATCCGACTGAAACGTTGAAAGTGGAGCCATGTTGGATAAAGGATCTATTAAAAAAAATTATAACCCGGATATAAGATAACCCCTGATATAAGAGAGATTATCCATGGACCTAAATTACATCCTGTGGTAATGTATATAAAATAGACCAAATTCGGATATAAGAGAAACACGAATATAAGAGAACCTTTGTCTGGTCACGATAATTCTCTTATATCAGAGTTACACTGAAAAAGTGGTTCTTGTGAAGATGTACACACCTATCCAAAGTGTGACGTGGACTTGTCTCAATGGTATAATACTGACGCAGAGAATTGTCACAGTAGACTTTTACGAGACAGCTAAAAGCCTGCTAACATCAGTCAGTCAGTTAAGTACCATACGTGAAACACGGTTGGGCGATCATATCTCGAAAGATACATTACTGACTGGGCAGAAGATTATCCTGCAGTAGATTGCCATTGCTTTCTGCGGTAGACGCTTGGGCGATCATGTCTCGAAAGAGACATTACTGACTGGGCAAAAGATTATCTTGCAGTAGATTGCCATTGCTTTCTGCGGTAGACTGGTTGCCGACCAAGGCTATACAACCCAATCTGTCCTGTTATTTAACCCATAACTGGAGGGAAGAGACGGATTAATACCTTTCCAAAGGGTATTTGCATGTAAGTGAATGCAACGAATTTAACTGGATTTCGAACTCGGCTTCCCGGTTTCAAGTTTCGAGTCGATATCCACTGCACCACAAGCGAACTTTATATACTGCTACAGATTTCAGCAAGACTACGCCGGTTTCAAGGACATTTCACGATTGTGTTACCTTCGCTCAATGCAATAAAGACATAGAATATCATTTAGTTACTTGGCGGAATCAATGTATTTATCAAACCTAGCGTAGTTTGGCGCAAGAACACGGCAGTGGATGGTTCTGTGAAGATAGAACTAACCTCATTGCAAAATGCGAGACTCGCTCGATCACCATTGAGCTAGAATTAGAGTTTCTGAAAAAATCAATATAAATAAATTACTTGCAATATACGAGGCGAAAAACGATCGCTCCAAAAATGATTAGGATAAATAGAAGATGTATTGACAAAAGAAGAAGACTTGAAGACGCTGTACGATCAGTAGAGAAAGCGAAAAAATGGACGAAAGAAAGAGAAGAGTAATGTGGACGGTAAAACAAAAAATGAAATGAAAGCCAAAAAGAAAAAACGCTTCAGAAAGAACAAAGGAAATGGGATCTGACTTTTTTGTAAAAACCAAAAAAAACAAACAAATTAAAATAAAAGGAAATGAAATAGAAGAGAAGAAATAAAATGAAAAAGAAAAGATGAAAGACAAATGAAAGAACAAAATAAAGAAAAATTAAATGAATAAATAAAAGTTAAGAAAGATAGAGAGAGAATAAAATGCAACAAAACGAGAAAAGATGATAAAGAAATCAAAAAGAAAGAAAAGGAGGGAAATAAAAAAAGAAAGGAAGAAATGATGAATGAAGAAAGAAAGAAAGAAAGAAAGAAAGAAAGAAAGGAAACGAAACAGTCATAGTTACTATGGAGACGTCCTCGTCCATATTTTATGAGTCAAATCTAGGGATCAATCTGGAGCGGTGGCTTGTTTGTACCAAACGTTCCTACCATAGGAGAAACTAAATTTACCCCTGTTATCTTTTGGCCGCCTTGTCGTCTGCTGAGAACAAGAATAACGCATTTGACATATTATTTCGCCTTCTTACTCGGCGATACGGCTTCTATGGCGGGAAGTTGATATTTATTTCCTTTGTTCATTAAACAATTTACACTGAAGTGTTGAATTAATGAAGCGTTGATGACGATACAGGGTTCAACTTGTTTTTATTATCTCGATTAAAAAGGTCTGCCCTGTTGGTTAAACATAGCAGCGCCTTAGTGCCTGAATTAATATGTGTAGATAGGGGTAAGGCAGATCAGCGAACAAGGTTCGAATTTTGGTGGAGACTGTATGCACTTGGGAATTCTAACAGAAGGCTTAAAAGCCATTCAAGGTAGAGGTATGACATAATGTAAGAGCAGGTAAAAAGAAGTGCAGATTACGAGAAAAAGGGAGATAGATAACGATTGACCCTTGAGTGAAGAGGTTACCATTGAATTGTGTTTAGAGGAGCATCCACGCAAGAGTTTGGGAAAAGTTGTCTTAGTGAAACTTCTTCTTTACAATTGGAATATGTAGAAAAGGTAGGTGAGCCAACGGAGAGCTGAGTTCCAGTTCCAGTTGAATTCTTTGCATTCACTTACTCGCAAATTCCATTAGAAAAGGTATGAATTCATCTCTTCTCCCTCTAGCTATGGGTTAAGTAGCAGGAAAGATTGGGTTCTATAACAGAAAGATGGCAAACTACTTCAGGGAAATCTTCTACCTAATTAGTAATTGATTGAAAGAGATATGATCACTCAAGTGTGTATCATGTATGACGGACTGATATGAATGTAAGTGAGGTGATTGTAGTGTAAATACCCACACGGGAGTCTGCTTCACAAATGACAGTTTTGGGAAAAAGCTGTCTGAATGGAACTTTTTCTTTACAACTGAAATAAAGAGGAAATGTCGGAGGGTTCGAATTAGTGGACGTAGTATGTAGAGTCCTGGCTATAAAGTTCTGAACTAAAGAGAGTAACTCATCTGAAAAATTGCCTTGGAATTAGCGATAGATTAAGAATAGATCTGCGACTTTGCGTCTGCGGGAAAAGAGGTTGTAGTGTGGGAAATAGGTCATCCACTAAAAGACCACATGAATAATTTTGAATTCAATCACAACTAGAAAGTGAGGATTGTGTAACTTCATTTTTGGTTTGATCTAACTCCTGATTCTACCTCTTTCTGTATGATCAGATATCAGGACCAAAAGTGAATAGATTAAGGAGCAATTGAGAAAAGCACTTTCCCATAATCATTGTAATTTTCTAAGTAATTTCAACAAAAGGCTGCTATTTCTTTGTCAACCTTATCAGATGACCAGTCAATCGAATCAATCCGTGCGCATGCACACACACACAAACATTTTGAAATTTTAAAATTTTGAAATTTCAATGTCATAATGTACTTCTGAATAAACATACAAAGATCATTAGCATGTGTCATCAAAGGAATAAATTTAAATTGCAATAATTATCTTATTCTTCCATTTAGTCACAATAGATTTTTTAAAAATTTGGCTAAGCAGTTACCTTTTCCCTCCTGCCTACCACTACTAACCCAGTGGCCAAGCCACATACCTCCCACCACCATAGAAGAATTTACTACTAAGATTCCTCTAGCTGAAACCTATAATAACCAATATTCCCCTTCCCTTCCTTTTCTAGACCAAGACTCCGGCATTAGAATTTGTCCTCGTTCTTTTTTTAAACGGGATTGACAATGCATGTCTTAAACTGACATGTCGAAAATGGCTATTTTTCCTCTCTAAATTTTATCTGAATTTACAGATATATATATATATATATATATATATATATATATATATGCCATGTATTCTACGTTATATATATATATATATATATATATATATATATATATAACGTAGAATACATGGCATATAAGTCAGGTAAATTCCAATGGAGACGAACTCAAAAGAACTCAATGTTAAATTTATCTATTTAATTTAACAGAGTAATATAATTTAGATAAAAATTTAGATATTCTACAATTTCATGGGTAATACGTATTTCGCAGCAGGAAATAAGTTGCTCGTCAGACCCAAAAGATACAACAATTAATAATATTCAAAATAATCCTGAAAATAGTTACACACAGACGCTCACATGCCCTTGCCGTGAATAGAAATTTGTAACGGTAATCTACAAAAACAATTCCTCGCACATTAAAAAACAAAAAACAAAAAAAAACAAAGAGAGAAAGAAAAATAAAAATATAGACAATTGATAAATGGAAAGAAGAGAAATAAAAAGAAAAGAAAGGGAAGGAGAACGAAACGTATAAATAGAAATTAAAGTTAACGTCTTAGATCGACACCAGCGTCAATTGCAATTCGTCTGCTTCCTTAGAAAAACATGACATGGAAATTTAACATTAAAATTTAGTTTTAAATATAATGGAATATCTTTACGGTAAAAAGTAAATTGTAAATTATACTTTTTAATAGAAAATAGAATATAACCACTAGTAGTTATTATATTATAAATATAGTTACAATAATTAACACTTACAAAAGAAAATTACAAATAAACTATAGAAAATTGATAAACAGAAAGAGAAGAGAAAAAAAGAAAAAAAAGAAAGGAAGGGAAGCAGAACGAACAGTCTAGATAGAAAGGAAGTTGAAGCTAACGTCATTAGATCGACACCAGCGTCTATTACAAATCATCTGCTTTTTTAGAAAAACATGGCAATTTAACATTAAAATTTAGTTATAAATACAATGGGATATATTTACGGTGAAAAATAAATTGTAAATCATACTTTATAATAGAAATTAAAATATAACAACTAGAAGTATTATATTATAAATATAGTTAAAATAATTAACACTTATATAAGAAGATAATAAATAAAATATTAAAATACAATGTTAAAAAATATCGTAAATAATAGTAATAAATAATAATAATAATAATAATAATAATAATAATAATATTGAAAAACCAAAACAGATCTTCAATAATAGTAATAAAATAATAATCATAAACGTAATAATAATAATAAAAAATTATAAAAAACGAAGAAATATAAAAGATTTTAACCCTAATAATAATATTATTAAAAAAACATACATACACATATATACCCACACATATATATATATATATATATATATATATATATATATACATACACACGTATATTCATATACACGCATACATAAAAATACAACCAAAAAATACAATATATACATATCCCATACATATTTTTTCATTAATATATATACATATATCTATACACATACATACATACACATACACACACATTTGTTTTTTATCATTTCACCCCGAGCAAGGTGGAAACGCCACTGATGTACAGGGGGCTACATAGATGTAAAAAGATTAATTAGAAAAGAGTGAGGAGAACAAACTAGTTAGAAAGGAACAATAGAAAGTAGGTGCGATGACAGATACATAGGTGGAGAGAAAGGGAAGGTTATACAGGGGTGGGGAGAGAGCTAGAGTCCAGTGGTTAGTAGATGAGTATTGACTTTGCATTTAAATTTCTGGAGGTTGTAGCCGTCAGGAAAGCAAGAATACGGGAGTGAATTCCACAAGCGGGAAGTGCGAGAGAAGAAGCTGCAGGAGTAGAATTGTCGTCTGCATTTGGCTAACCTGACTGTGAATGGGTGGGACCCAGTTGCCAGTCTGGTTGCACGAGTAAACACCTGTTGAGGAGGCATCAGTGACTTAAGTTCGCTGAGCAGAAGCCATGAAAGTATTTATAGAATAGAGAAAGGGAGGCCACATTTCGACGATGGGGAAGTGGCTGCAGTCGAGCCGCCAGATCAGTACCTATCACATTACAGACTCTTCTTTGGAGCCTGTCAAGAACACTGAGGAGAACGGCAGGGGCACCTGACCATAAATGACAGCAGTACTCCATGCACGAACGGATGGTTGACTTGTATATATGCAGGATGGATTCAGGTGGAAAAAACATCCTGGATCGACATAGTGACCCAACCTTCTTAGCAGTAGATTTTGCTATGGATTCAATATAGTGGTTCCATTTGAGGTCTGAGGACAGGGTAAGTCCGAGGAGGCATAGTGTATTACTCTCCGGGAGAATCGCTTGGTCCATGCTTATGGGAGGCAGGAGAGATTGCCTGTAATGGTTGACAGACAACAGCTTGGTCTTAGATGAATTGAAGTTGACAAGCCACTTCTTGCCCCAGTTCACCACAGAGTGTAGATCCCGTTCAAGGTCAGCAGCGAGATTATGTCTGTCCGCCACGACAGGTTTCTTACTGGTGCGGGAGTATATTGTAGTGTCATCTGCGTAGATGCCTACTTGGGACTTGATCTCATCTGGGAGGTCGTTGATGAAAATAAGGAAAAGCGTCGGGCCCAGGATAGAGCCCTGTGGGACACCAGCATTCGTGCTGTAGGACGAAGAGGCACGCTCATTCAGAACGACCTTCATTTTGCGGTTATTTAAGAAAGATTGGATTAGGTCAAGCAGGTGACCGGTAATACCATAACTGCGTAGTTTGCATAGGAGGCCAGAGTGCCAAACCCTGTCGAAAGCCTTGGAGATGTCCAGAGCAACCGCGCGAGCCTCGTCAGACTCATCAAGGGCCTGTAGCAAGTACTCCGTTACGGTTGTTAGCAGGTCGGCCGTGGACCTGGAAGAGCGGAATCCATATTGCCTGTCGGAGAACAGTTTGTGGGCAGTGAGATGATGAACTATTTCAGCATTGATTATAGCCTCGAATACTTTCCCGAATATCGGTAAAAGACTGATAGGGCGATAGTTGGATGGGTCCGAGGGTTCACCACAATTCTTAAATACAGGAACGACTGAAGAGAACTTCCAGCATGCAGGAAAGCAGGAAGCAGAAAGGCAGTAGTTAAATAGTTTAGAGAGGACAGGGGAAAGTTCAGGAGCACACCTCTTAAGGACTATCACCGGAATTCCATCGTCTCCACACGCCTTATAGGGGTCGAGTTTTGAAATTACTCTGGATACTACTGTCGGGGTAATATATACGTCGTGCAGTTTGGCCTCAGTTCTAATAGGGTAGTCGGGTGGGTGTACTCCGGACGAGTCGAATGTGGAGTTGGATGAGAATCTGTGGGCAAAGCACTCAGCTTTATCCGCAGATGACGTGAGAACCTCAAATCCATGGATTAAAGGAGGTATTGAGGATTTCCTATTGTTGAGCACTCGTTTACAAATCCTCCAATCGTCCTTGGAGCCGAACTTGCAGTCAGCTATGTGCTGTCGCATTCTCTCAGCAAACAACTGTTTGGCGTCATTTAGGATTCTCTTGCACTCATTGCGAGCAGATATGAACAGGCGCCTATTGTGATCAGTTGACTGTCTCCGGAATAGACGGAAGTAATGGTTCCTGTGGGCAATGGCGGCTGAGCAGTCAGGAGAGAACCACGGAGAGGAATGAGGTTTTAAGCAATACTTCATGGTGGGTATGAAGGCATCAATGCCAGCTTTCACCCATCACGAGACCTCAGAGGCACAGTCATCAACTGATAGGTCGAACATTTTTCCCCAAGGGACGTCGCAGAGGAAATCGCGAAAGGCATCCCAGTCAGCTTTTTGGTAGAGGTAGGAGGTCCTATAGGTAGGGGGCTCCTGGGGGGAGTGAGATTGGAAAGAAATACTGAGAGAGACTACAGCGTGGTCGGAGTTGCCGAGAGGGCAAAGCTGCGAGACTTGACAGGCGTCAGGCGCAGAGGTGAAACATATATCTAGTAGTGAGGAATGACCCGTGGGAGTGCTTGGGAAGCGAGTGGGGAAGTCCACCACTTGCGTAAGGGATTAGGAAATAGCAAAGTTCATGGCGTGAATGCCCGCTGGATCAGTAACGGCGTTTTCAAGCCACTCAGAGTGATGGGCATTGAGGTCTCCAAATACAAATATGTGGGCGAATGGGTGATAGGAAATAGCCTAATCTATGTCGTCAGCAATGCTATCTAGTATGGAGCAGTCAGGAGAGGTGGGAGAACGGCAAAGAAAGAATAGGTAACTAACCGAACTGAGGAGAGACAGGCGGAGACATATGTATTGGTGGTCAGTAGATTCGAGTGAAGTCACCCTAGCTATGGGGAGGTGTTCGCTGACATAGACACCCAGCCCATGCATGTGGATAGTGGAATCCTTCCTTAAAAGGGGAAGATAACCAGGGATGAAGAGGTCAGAGGAGGGAATAGCTGAGTTGAGGTTAGTTTCGCAGAGCGCAAGGATGTCAGGGGACTTTTCATGCAGGAACGCTTCTACACTAGGAAAGTTAGTACGAATGCCCCGGATATTAGTGAAGGAAAGGTTAATGGGTTTAGGTGGTTTGGATTTAACTCGTTTAGGGTCATTTCTGATTTGCTTAGTCATGATTCTGTTTGTGGAAAGGGACCTAGGGTAGAGGATACAGGCGGTCATTATCCACGATCTGTGCTGGGAGGGAAACTGGCTAGAGCTGCAACAAGGTGTGGCCTCGGAGTTGCCCACCGAAAGCGCTTGCAGGGACACCTATCCATGCACATACACACACATATACATACACCACACACACACACACACACACACACACACACACACACACACACACACACACATATATATATGCACACACACACATCTAAACGCATACACACATATATGTATATATACAGTACATACCCACACGATCATACATACAATATTACAATCTAAAATATTATAAAAGCAAACAATAATATGACTATAAACATAAATTATAAAAATATTTTGGGGTAAAACTTTCGAAAGGTAAATCCAAAATTTTTCTCAAAAAAAACAAACACACTTTTTAAATTAAATTAATTAATTAAAATTATAACTTTGTTCTAGCTAAATTATTTTATATTTATTCTTATGCCTGCATTTAAATATCAATTCGTAACGTTGATTAAGGAGTTCCTTTGGATTATTGTATTTGATAATAATCAGTTTCTCCTCCAGGCATAAATTACACCTGTCCCTGACGTTGTTGGCAGTGTTTGCATATTTTATTATCCTCCATTTGACCAGTGGGGTAAATCCTCCAGCCTTTATATCCCTGTAGTATTTAGACAGGACTGTTTGGTGTTTTAAGGAGGCGTTGGAAAACAAGTGTCTGTGATTGTAAAGTCTTTGTTCTTAACTACCTGCAGATATCTCTATATAAACTGTTTTTTGCTAGGGCCCTCTTCTGGAAAAAAAAGTGGCTTCATAAACAGCTTTTTCAGAATTACAACTGCCATCAACGGGGCAGTTAGTTTTATTGATGCAATTGCAGGTAGGTTTATTTTCCAGAAGTTTGAGTAACTTATTATTATGAGAATTAATTAATTTTTGCATGTGATTGGTAATTTTTCTGTTAAATAATTTACCTAGGGGTTGTTTTGGTGGAAGTGTTTGCTAACTAAATTTAAAAAATATTTACCTATGTTTATATTGGACAACTTGCAGAAAGGAGGGTTGAACCATATTATTTTGCTTTTTGCAATTTTGTCTTTGTTTCCATTTTTAGTTTTATCTTTCAATTTTTCTTCGTATAATATTCCATCTTTAAAATTACTCTTCTTAAGGGCTTCATTGTATAACGTTTTATTCTCATCGAATATTTCCTTATTAGATGATAATTTATTAATTCTAATCTTAACTATTTTAGGTATTTGTTTAATGATAGATTTAGGATGATTAGGATTAACATTAATATAGATAGGGGATTGATTACTATTTTGGTTTGGCTTAAATGTATTATTGGACAGGTTAGAGCTAATGTCTAAAGAATTAACAATTTTGAGATTGGATGAAATTTCGATTTTAAAGCCTAAAATTTTAAATGCTCTAATAATCTAAATGTAAGAGGGCCATTACTGTTAAGGATATACATAAGGCCATCATCTCGGTAGATGCCTAATTGATTGGGATCAACAATTCTACCGAAAGTAGAAATAATATATATATAGCTAATAGATCCGCGATTTCAGCTGAATCATAAGCTCCCATTGAGACATCAAAACTATTGTTAATACTTTAGCATAGTTTAAACTATTATTATTAGTAGTATATATATATATATATATATATATATATATATATATATATATATATATATATATAATTATTAGGTCACCACAGTTTTTTTTAAAATGTAGTTCATATTATTTTTAGTATTTATTGCCACGTGAATAATTGTAAATGAAAATAGAATGGTTCTTTTGTTAATACTGCACAATAGCATGTGCATCAAATGAATTGACAAATATTTAATAATTACCTATATTGCAGTTTCATCAATGAAAGAATGAAGAAAATTTACAGTGATTCGGACGAGTTCATCTTTGTTTCCTTATTTTGTAAAATTTTGCAAAGTAATAATAACAAAAGAACCATTCTATTTTCATTTAGAATTATCCACTTCTCCAAATACTATTGGCAAGTGAAAGTTGCAAATATAACTCCTAGAGTGAATTGGACGATATTAACAAATGCTAGAGCATGTAAATCGTTAAATGAAATATATTTTTCTTGTTTACAAGAAAAAATTCGTATAATGAAATTCCTAAAAACTAACTTATTAAACCAACGTAATGAAATTACCACTTACTGCCATCATAAGATAATTCACATCCTTAAATATATCTAAAATTATCACAATCTATTTAGTATATGCTATAACCTATAAACTTACACTTTTAGTTAATTATATATACCTTAAAGCTAAACTTTAGTAACTATTATATTACTTTGTACGCTTACTGTCGCTATTAGTCATCTCTAAAATGCTTTTAAAATTGAACTTTATGGTCTTACATTTATTTCTTTAAAATTGTTTTTTTATATTAACAAATCCCTTTAAGACTAACAGTTAATTTTTTATTGTTCTGATTTTTTTTGTTTTCAATTTTGTCACATCTAAAAATAATACATTAGCTAGAGATTTGTTCTGTTCTTATCTAAATAACTGACACGTTTTGTCTGGTATATATCGCTACACTTTGCTCCAATATTCATTGGTCTACACTCAAAATTCTTTTAAAATATAATAACCTCCCACTACATACAATCATTTAATATAGTGGGATTTTTTTAATATTTAAGTTTAATTTTGTTATTCTAAATTTCCTTATCAATGTGAGACGCAGTGAATGAACTACATTTCACTGTCTGATGATGGTGTATTGAACAATATGCTATTATTATAACAATAATAATAACTATATATATATATATATATATATATATATATACTAGCAGTATAGCCCGGCGTTACTCGGGTGTAATGAAAGATTTAAAACTAATCCATGGTCCTGGAGCACAGATTCTTTGGTTGGACGTTGGCACGAAAGACTAAAAAGCAATAGTTGCTTCCAGTTAAAGCGAAACCGTAGACTGAAAGAAAAATGAATGGATGTAAGTCAAATTTTGATTTCCTGCTATCGATATCAAATAAGTTTTTTCGTCGTAAACTGAATTTTGAAGGCTAAGAAAGTCCTCTGAGTAAATGGTATCATGGGTGAAACTAAGAACTACAATTTTATCAACTTAGAGCCAAACCCGAAGCAAAATCTAAAATAAAAGGGCTGAAAAAATACAGACATACAGGCAGATAAACAGACACACACACAAACATATTGCCTTATATATATATATATATATATATATATATATATATATATATATATTATCGATTTTCTGCACTATTGTAATAACTGCAACCTTGAAACTTCTGAATATCGTTTCTTATGTCTTTTTCTATGAGTGTATCAAATTTGATTAAAATCGGATCACTCCTTCTATAACCCGAGTTTTTCGATTATCAATTTTCGATATTTATCGGAGGTACCTCGATACAGCACCTAGCTAAGAACACTCGCAGACGCTTATAGAACAAATGTGTAATTTTTCAAGAAAATCGGTTCAGCCGTTTCGGAGTCTATAGGTAACGGACACACATACACACACACACAAAGTTCCATTTATAAATAAGTTTATATATATATATATATATATATATATATATATAGTCATCCACATACACGCCTGTTCCGCTGCATCAAAGCCCATGTTATTCTTCAGAAATGAATTGAGGTATTTCGGTAACTGGCGTCTGTGTATACATTGCTTATATACAACGCGTTAAAACTTCCCTTCTCTGATTCTATGCGCCTATGTCTTAGCGACTCCGACTGACACCAAATCGGTCGAGTTTCGAATCCGGCCAGAAGCAAGTGGATGTCTAGCCACACTGATGAGCTGTGATACAGCGAAACAGGCTTGTATGTGGATGACTAATATATATATATATATATATATATATATATATATATATATATATATATACATAAAATAGGCGTGTTTGTTATGGATGGGTATATATATTTAAGAGAACCTCCTAAATCAATTCGCTCCATGTTATAAGATTGTAACAGTGCTCAATGGTTCTACCTAGAGCTAAGATAAATGTAAACTTATCACTATACACGCTTCTTCATTTAGTTTAGTTTCCACAGCCTTTTGTTTTAGATTACTCGTCTCGGGGTTTTTTTTCTTTGGGCTACGTACTTTGACTGATGTTCACGTGCTTAGCTCTTAGCTCTTTCTTTTTTTACATCCATTTTTTTTCTTCCGCGTATATACTCGCAGGGTTTTTCAAAACGAGTATTGTGATAAATTTATATATATATATATATATATATATATATATATATACACAAACAGAAAGTGATATTTAAGTAAAATCCCGAGGAAGATCCTCTTAATATTAATTTAATTTTTTAAAAGTAAATATTAAATCTGATCCAACTAGTGGGCTCACTGTAAATAAAATTATCTATTTGCAGACTCAAATATGTACATTTTTATATAATAAAACTTTGAAAATTACACGTGTCGGATGATCATTTCTGCGAAATTTCGATTCATTAGCGATTATTTATTATGGAAAAATCAAAAGTTTTTCATTCACTTAAAAAGAAGGAAAAAGAAAGAAATAAAAAAGAAAAGTGGGAGAAGAGGTGGTTAATGAGAGAAAAGAATATGTTAGAATGCAGGCGTCTAAACACGATTTCAGAGGGAGGAAAGAGAGAGGGAAGAGAGATAGCGAATTGGGTTCAACTCGATCTGAGAAAGGGACACTTCAAAAATTATGTATATGTATGTAAAAAAATTAAAAATAAGCATGTCACAGGAACCGAAGTGGGCGGGGAAGAAAACGGAAAATGAAGGAGAAAGGAAAAAGAAAAAAAGGTTGATAGGGGAAAAGTTATTGGAAAGAGAGTGAGGAGAAAGAATAAAAGGCAGAAAGAGAAAATGGGAAATGTATTTTGGATATGCAGACGTGACAGCCGTTAGCTCAGATAGGGAAGGGAGAAAGAGATAGATACATAAAAAGGAAGAGAGAAAGAGATAGATACAAAAAAGGAAGAGAGAAAGAGAGAGATACATAAAAAGAAGGGAGAAAGATAGATACATAAAAAGGAAGGGAGAAAGAGATAGATACATAAAAAGGAAGGGAGAAAGAGATAGATACATAAAAAGGAAGAGAGAAAGAGATAGATACATAAAAAGGAAGGGAGAAAGAGATAGATACAAAAAAGGAAGAGAGAAAGAGAGAGATACATAAAAAGAAGGGAGAAAGATAGATACATAAAAAGGAAGGGAGAAAGAGATAGATACATAAAAAGGAAGGGAGAAAGAGATAGATACATAAAAAGGAAGGGAGAAAGAGATAGATACATAAAAAGGAAGGGAGAAAGAGATAGATACCTAAAAAGGAAGGGAGAAAGAGATAGATACATAAAAAGGAAGGGAGAAAGAGATAGATACATAAAAAGGAAGGGAGAAAGAGAGAGATACATAAAAAGGAAGGGTGAAAGAGATAGATACATAAAAAGGAACAAGGAATAAGAAAAAAATAAAATAGGGTCTAACTATTGTTGAGGTCGAATTATTTTCCGTTAAAATCTACCCCATGACTAAAAGAGAAGGGCAGAAAAAGAAATATGATATTGGTTGGGGATATAAATAAAGATATTTTTTTAATATATGAAAATATATAAAAAGTGGAAAAATACCAAACACCGAGAAATCAACTACTTTAGACAACCATAAAAATATTGACAGTTGTAAGCGGCACCAAAGCACCAAGAATGCATATGAGTGAATTACTTAATGGACAATTATATATATATATATATATATATATATATATATATATATATATATAAAGAGGGTCTAACTATATATATATATATATATATATATACGCATACAAATACATATATATCTACGTACATACACACATGTGCGCTGAAGTGCCCCCATACATATTCACACACATACACAGACAGATAGATAGATAGATAGATAGATAGATAGATAGGAAGGAAGGGAAACTAATGTCTATATTAAAAGGGGCTCTGAGAATTTGTAGATATTAATTAGTGAAGGGCAAATAAGATGAAAAAAATTTTTAATTTTATGTCAGGGAAAGTAAATGAGAGATTAATGAAAATAAAATTTAGAATTTAGGCTCAGATACTTATCAAAGGATAGGACAAGAAAAGGTATTGGCTATAAGAGGTTGACCTAAATAGTTGTTGACCTAAATAGTTGTTTTAATTAATACTAAAGTGATGAAGAAGACGGAATTAAAGCTTCTATCGAGAATAAATTAATTTTGGGTTGCATATAGAGGCTTTATATTTCAGTTTAAAATTTAACATTTAGAAATTTGGAATTATGACTTCATTTGCTTATGAATTCTGTATGTAAGTTTAAATGCGCATTTTGTTTAAGATACTTTATTATTTTCATTTTTTCAACTGAACATAGATTCTATTGTAAAGACTTTTAGGGTGCAGACCAAACCTAGTAGTTTCTAATTTACTATGGGGTTTAATCTCTCTTCTTCCATTTCCCAAACTCTTCGGAAAAGGGACGTCTAGAATCTTAAATTCGGGTTAGAAAAGACGTATTTGTGAAAGTAGTATCGCTGTTTAAATTCCTCTGCAGAAATTCCATGGTAATTTTTTTTTTTTTTTTGGTTATTCACGGTAAGAGATTTGAGCTTGGTAGTTTAGCTGGGTTTAATCTACGTTTTCCTTTCACAGTACAATTGTTAACAGACCTATAATTTCAAGAAACCGAAATGCCTGTTTTAGTGTCAGTTTTATCTAAATTCTTTGAAATTTGTATATTATGAGAATTGGAGTATGAAATTTTTTGAATTTTTTCATAATAAAAGAAGATCGCTGATGAAGCGAATGTATTTCGTAGAAATAATCATCCGACACATGTAATTTTCGAAGTTTTATTTGAATATATATATATATATATATATATATATATATATAGGAAAAACTATTAAATTTGTAAGTTTAAAAATGTATTTTTAAACTTACAACTATAAATGTATTTTACAACTATAATGTAGTTACAACTATAAATGCATTTTTAAACTTACAACTTTTAAACTATATATATATAGTAAAGTTTTGTAATTTGCTTAAAGCATTGTGTAAAATAGGTATATGGTTATGTCTTGAAGGCTGTCATGATGCGTTGAGTAAAATAAAGGAAGGTAAAGAAGTTTTTGGGTATTACCTGCTTATTATACATTAATACTTCGAGATCAAAATCTCATCTTCAGAATGGCAGAGAAGCGTAACAGACAGTGAATGTTTATTATGTTTAATAATAAGCCATTCTAAACATCGTATTTTGGCTTTAATTTCAGGTGAAAATAAAGACAAAAATTGTCCAACATTTGGATAATTTTTTATTATTATGCTGGTTCTAAGCTTTCGGCTCACATAAGCCATCTTCTGAGAGGTTACAGGGACGTTAACATAAAGACATCCACCATATATATATATATATATGGACATCCACCATATATATATATGGTGGATGACGAGCCGTTGTGTAGGTTTTGGCGATCTTGTGATTTTTTTGCGTGTCTTTGCTCTACATTGCTTCCTCTTTGTTATTCCGCTTTGGTTAGTTCTGTATCGAGCACTTTTTCTTTCTTTGTGGTTGGTTCCGTTTGGGTTTTTTTTCTTTACTGCGGGGTATTGTATGTATTGTCTGTATTCCGCAGTTTTCTTTTTTTTTCCCCCTCTTGTCCAACGCCTTATAGCGACGGACAGTAACGGAGTTAGATTCTGTCTGTTATTTGTTGACCTCAAAGTTTATTTTCGTATAATTTTAGGATTTAGATACTTACAGAGTCGGTCTTGTATATATATATATATATATATATATATATATATATATATATATATATATATATAATGAATGGATGTCTGTTATTTTTAATCATGAGCCGTTCTAAGCATCGTATTTTGGCTTTAGGAGAAAATAAAGACAAACATTTGGATAATTTTTTATTATGTTGTTTCTAAGTTTTCGGCTTACACGAGCAATCTGAGAGTGGTTACAGGGAAGTTAACATAAAGACATCCGCCATTAAAGATGATATTATCTTGTGTTGACATAAAACATTGCTATGCGACTCCATCATTGATCAACAAATTCAAATGTATCTCAATAAACTTAATAATACCTCTAACAATATTGATAATATTAATAATAATAGTGTACGTCAAAATATACATAATACTATTAACTTATGCTATTGCAACCAAATGCATAATAATTACAAACATGATGAAGCAACACTCAAAAACATAATAGGTAGAAATGTTAAACCAATAAATACTAATAATCAAATTAAGCTCATCATATATTATAAAATACTTAAAACAATTGACCTGATAGTCTTTAATAACCCTACAACTACACAACTAAATCCTCAACAGAAAACCAATGTAGTGTATCAATTTACATGCCCGTTCAGAAATTATATCTCTGATACTAATAATAAACCCACTACGTATATTGGTTTCACTACAAACACGCTCTCACATAAACTTACCCGTCACATTAAAGTTGGCTGGAAAGCTTGAAGCCGGAAATCGAAAGGCGGAAACCGGAAGAGAGTTTCGTAAGCGAGACTTGCGAGAAAAAAAACTGTAAGCATAGAATTTACGGCTACATCTATCCAGCTCAAATGTAAATTTGTGAGATGTCAATGCCAGTATAGAACTACGTTTAAATTCATAAAATCCAGGTACCATAAAATCCAGGTACCATAAAATCCAGGTACCATAGCGAAGAGCACATCCGAACAATAGCCATGAAACTATTTATAAAAAAGGGAGGCAACCTTACGGCGGTGGGAAAGTGACTGAAACCGAGCTGACAGACCAGGACCGATAATATTGCTGATTCTTTTTTGGGGATTTTATTATGGAGCTCAAAGTAAACTGCAGTGGCACCAAACCATATGCAGCACCAATATTCTAAGCATGGACGAATGATAGACTTACAGACTTACAGACATGTAAGATTCTGGAAAGGAAAAATTGTCTCGCACGACAAAGTGAACCAACCTTTTTAGCAGCTGACCCAGCGATTCATTCACCTTACTCAGATATGTGTACCTGTTTATGATTATTGTATCTGAATGTTTAAATACAGGCTGTCCATAAAGTCTCTTTACAACTTAAAAATACATATTACATAGGCAATTGATGAGATATGTTAATCAGATTTGTTCTATGAACTCAGTAGTTATCAAATTTTTTGTTATTCCCATTGCATTTGTGCATTTCAGGTATCCTGTTGATGAATTAGGTACTGTTAAATGTACCTCTAAAGAATGGTTACTCATCAAGAAATGGCACGAACAAAATCGGATACACAGACTCAGTGAAACTACAGAACTAAGTCTGTCAATTTGTACATAGCACAAGAAATTTATGGAGATGGGGACATTGTTGGATAAAGGGAAAAGTTTTGGATGACCAAGAACTTATGAGGAAAACATCAATCAAGTACCGTGCTGATGTGCTTCATGCAACTAATAGTGTTCATATAGGGGTGTATTAAATTAGTTAAAAAAAATGTAATATCTCCTCGTTTTGTAACAATTTCTACATATTTGTCTGTTCATTTGCGCTCTCTCTCTCTCTCTCTCTCTATATATATATATATATATATATATTTATATATATATATATATATATATATATATAAACGACGCCCGAATAGCTCTTTCAGTCACAAAGCCAAGAATAAATAAACTGGCACAGGCAATACAAGCTCAACACTCACATTAAGAATGACGGCTAGGTTACGGCTACTATACCTCTGATTATTATAGATTGGTTCTATTGTATTGAATAATTTCCATTAACTTTGTCTGCTTTTGATGTATGAAAATATAATTACTTCTTTTCCTATATTACGGGTATTTGTTCATTGGGGTAATGGATAATAATGAAATTGTATTTTGGGGTGATCGATTTGGACCCAATCGGTTTATTAGTTTACAAATTACAGTTATTTAAATAAAGCTACTGTTGCAAATTTTCAAAACAATGGAAAAATCTGAATTTAGTGTGTTGATAAAGCATTGCTTTCTGATGAGAAAATATTGTTCAAGCAAAGCAATGGCTTGATAAGTGTTATTTGGACTCCTTCGGGGAAAAAAACGGTTAAGAGGTTAAGAGGTGATATGCTGACTTTAAACGTGGTCGTACAGACACAAATGATGCCGAAAGCTCATGTTGGCCAAAATCGGCAGTTATCCCGGAAAACACCAGAAAATCCACAAACTCGTTTTGGCTGATTAAATTGAAAATGAGTGAGATAGCAGAGAAGTTAACCATATCAGAAGGCAGTGTATTCACCATTTTGCATGAACATTTGTGAATGGGAAAACTGTGTTCAAAGTGGGTGCCACATTTGCTCATAGTCGATCAAAAACAACAACGTGTCGACGATTCAGAGCGTTGTTTGCAACTGGTTCAACGCAACAAGGAGTTTTTGCGTAAATCTGTGACAATGGATGAAACCTGGGTTCACCACTTCACTCCGGAGTTAAATCGAAAGTCAGCTGAGTGGACAGCAGCAGATGAAAGCCGTCCAAAGCGACCAAAAACGTCAACGTCAGCAGGCAAAGTTTTACCCTGCGTATTTTGGGTTGCGCAAGCTATTTTGTTTATCGATTACCTTGAGAAAGGAAGAACCATCAATAGCGAATATTGTATAGCATTATTGGTGCGTTTGAAGGAAGAAATCGCAAAAAAAATGGCCACAAATGAAGAAGAAAAAAGTTATCTTTCAACAAGACAACGCACCGTGTCACAACTCGATCGCAACAATAGCAAAACTGCATAAATTGCAATTCAAATGGCTTCTGGATCCACCCTATTCTCCAGATCTGGCCCCCAGCGACTACCGCCTGTTTGCAGACCTCAAAAGATTGCTCCCGAGAAAGAGATTAGGCTCCAGTGAAAAGGTGATATCGGAAACTGAGTCGTATTTTGATGCCAAAGACAAATCGTTCTGCAAAAAAAGGCATCGAATTGTTCGAGAAGCGTTGGAATCAGTGTATCACCCTAGAAGGAGACTATGTTGATGAGTAAAGTCGAATTTTGCCTCAAAGTTGTTCTTTTATTAGTTAGGTCCGAAATGTATTGAGGAATGTGTTATATATTCCTCTATTATATGATTACATCTTGAATTAAAAATAAATATCATTAACTATACTATTATTATTTTATTTACAGTGACATTTCCGAATAAATAATTGTGGGGCGGACCTGAAGCAGACTACCACCACGTTTAATTTCGTTGTTTTTCATTATTTTTTTTTTTTACTTTTTTCAGCTCAGTCCTATCGATTACTCTCTTAGCTTTACGATTGACAAAAAAATTTTGAAAAATTTCAATATTTAAGCATTTTCTGGTGGGGGGATGTTGGTTTCTCATACAACGTTATAGTAAATCAAGCCTCCATTTTGAAACCAGTCACCGGCACGACATTACCGCCACCTGTAAATTTGTTCATTATCAAATTTTTTGGATTTTTTTTCAGTGCAATATTATCTTTTACACTTTAAACTTTACGAATGACAAAAACATTTGCAACAAATTCAATATTTAAACAATTTTAGTGAGGGCAGTTGCTCATACAACCTTATAGTGGATTGAAACTTGAAGATCGATTTACTTTAACGTTGTATGAGAAACTGACCCCTCTCCACCAAAAAACATTTGTTTAAATCTTGTAATCTTTCAAATTTTCTTTTTTTGATAATCGAAAAGTTTAAGTAACAAGCGATATAACTGCGCTGAAAAATAGAAAAATAAAAAACTGAAAAACAACGAAATTAAACCTGGTGGTAGTCTGCTTCAGGTCCGCCAATTGTAGATATATCTAGTAACAACAGATATTCAATGCCAAACCGGGCGTTTTTTTTGTTTTGTTTGTTTTTTGTTTTATAATCATTTCATCCCAAACAAGGCAGTACTGCCACTAGTGTGCAGTGGGTTGCATAAGAGTTATCATATGAATATAAGTTAATCATGAAAAAGTTTCCTTTATTGGTTGGTTCGTACACAGTATAAAGAAATAAAGGTAAATTGAAAAAGGATTACATAAACAAGATGGTGTAATAATGCCGTACACGAGTCAATATATGAGACAATATATGAGACAATATATGAGTCAATATATGAGACAATATATGAGACAATATATGAGTCAATATATGAGACAATATATGAGTCAATATATGAGACAATATATGAGTCAATATATGAGACAATATATGAGACAATATATGAGACAATATATGAGTCAATATATGAGACAATATATGAGTCAATATATGAGACAATATATGAGTCAATATATGAGACAATATATGAGTCAATATATGAGACAATATATGAGTCAATATATGAGACAATATATGAGTCAATATATGAGACAATATATGAGTCAATATATGAGACAATATATGAGACAATATATGAGTCAATATATGAGACAATATATGAGACAATATATGAGTCAATATATGAGACAATATAATGCACGTAGACACAATCCGGAGTCTTTGTACAAGGTCATCTAAATTAGCGCAAGTGAAATTGTAGTAAATGTACAAAATAATGTACATGTCAATAAATACAGGATGTCAATAAAAGCCGTGTTCACTTTTTAAAAAATTATAACTTTATTTGTATATGTGATAGAAATAATCTGTAAAAATGTTATAAAGTTTAACTTACCTAGTTTTAAGTATAGTTATTGAATAATTCTTTACCAGAAAATTTGCAACAATTTTTAGATAAGTAAAAAGTATTTTCTTTTTTTCAGAATCAATTTGATCCATGGTTTCAACTGACATGTGAAAACAATTGTGTATGCAACCAAACCTAGTTCATTAGAAGATTTGAAGGCTAAAATAACTAATGTGATTTCGGGCATGTAAATCAGTCGTCAAATGTTTTCTGTGAACTGCAAAATCGTATTACCCTTTGTATTTGCTAATGATAAAGGACATGTGGAAACTTAGATAAAATTTCAATAAAATCTTTAAAATATAGATTTAGTTTTTTCTAATCCTTTTTACAAATTATTTCTATCGCAAATACAAATAAAGTTATAAATTTTTTAAAGTGCACAAGAACTTTATAGACACGCTATATTACTCAAGATAATAGATTGCATATATCAGAAAAGAAATGCATATACAAGAAAGTAAGGAACACATACGTAAGGCAATATAATGAGTATATACATAAGACATTATAAATATATTTTTCACTGATTGGCTCATTTTTTATTTCACTTTCCAAACGTCATTTATCGAATCACTGATTATCATCGAAGATGAGAAAAACTTGAGGCAGCGGAAATTTGGTTCTACAGAAGGATGCTGCGGATATCATGGACCGAACATGTGAGCAATGATGAGGTTTTGGAAAGAATGGCATTGAAAAGAAAACTAATAGTGAGCATCAGGAAGAGACAACTGAAGTTCCTGGGTCATGCAATGAGGAAGGAGGGCTTGGAGAATCTGATACTGACAGGTCCGATAAAAGAAAAAGAGACAGAGGAAGGCAGCGGATAACATATTTGAAGGGCCTGATCAGGTGGATGACGGAACGGGGGTTGTGTGGAGTAACAGGAGTAAACATTAAGAGTCACTAGGGATAGGGAGACGTGGAGAGCCATGATCGCTTACGTCCTGAAAAGACAAGGCACATAGAAGAAGAAGATTTAGCTGTTCAGTTCATTAATTTAACCAAGTATTGGTAGTTGTCCCTCAATTAATGGTTACATGGAGACATCAAAATTGTTATCAGATAATAGCTTTGTTAGTTCAGGGATGCATAGGAAGATTTATCGATTTTAAACCGATCTGACTCAGACAGACGCCATGTTGGCGATAAAACTACAATTTGTTTTTACGAGCACCAGGATAAAAAGAAACAACGAAAGAAGAAAATTCGGCGGACCTGAAGGAGACTACCACTGCCTTTAAATTTCTTGTTTTTCATCGATCCTGTGCAATTCACTTTTTTGCTTGCGCATATTCAACAACTGAATCCTTTGCGAAATTTTTGAATAAAGCCATTCTTGGAGTTTCCGAGGAAGATGTCATCGTAAGAACTAAAGAAAAATTGAAAAAGACATAAACAACCCCACCCCAAAAAAAAAAAACAGAAAAAAAAACAAAAAAACAAAACAAAACAGACCCAACGCGTGTGGTTCCAAAATGGAGGATCGATTTACTATAACGTTGTATGAGAAAGTGAGCCCCACCTAAAATTGTTTAAAATATTGAAATTTTTTCAAATGTTTTTATTTTTATTTTTATTTTTTTTTTTGATAATCGGAAACTTTATGTAATAATCGGTAAGAGTGCGTTGAAAAAAGTTAAAAAAAAAGAAGAAAAACAACAAATTTAAAGGTGGTGGTCGTCTCCTTCAGGTCCGCCGAAAATTCTATTTTTTTCTAGAATGTTTTAAATGATCATTATTATATAATGATTTACTTGGACTTGCATTTTCATATTGGTTGTTATCAGGGCCGTAGCTGATGCTAAAAAAAAAAAACACCGGGCACAGAGAAAATTGCCCGGATTTATTAGTTGACAATGTGATGACATCATCAGTGTCGTCCGTTTCCAGAAACTATGATTTTTGCGGATTTTTTCGGCTATTCCAATGGAAATTAGGCACAGAACGTGAACGAAAGCAGGAAATCGGGTTCGAACTTTCTTAGTATAACCAGTCTTTTCTCCTAAAATTAATAAATAAACAGATTTTTGCTGCTTTCATTCGGATGCTTTCTTCGTTTTTCTTTCTTTCTTTCTTTTTTTCATTCATTCTTTCTTTCTTTCTTTCTTTCTTCGTGGCTTGTTTAGTTTGATTTCTGACGAAGACATTTTTCCTTGCCCGGATTTTCACTATGATTGCACGGATCGGTTCCCGGACCCGTGCCCGGTGGGCCCGGTAGTCAGATACAGCCATGGTTGTTATTTTCACAATATTTCTACATTGTGCCTAAAAGATTTCCCCTTTTTGTTTATTTCCGACTGTCAATGATTTGTCCAGAAAATCACTGTAAACTAAAAATGTCTGAATTCGCCAGGTGTTTAATAAAACATTTACAAGTCATCGTCTTTTAATCAAATCCCATAAAAACAATATTTTTTTAGAAATTTAGAAATATAGTTGATGTCTCTATGATAAAATATGCTTCTTCAGAGGCTGGAAGAAATTATCTTTGAATATTTTAACGATTTTATATTAGTTATTATATAAATTATGTTAAACATGAAAAGCCTGTATCTTGTATTAAAATTAATCTAGTTGGTTTAACGCCGACATAATAAGGAAGATACAATTTTTTTAGAGACGTCTTTGTAGGGGTGCTTGTACGTCGGGAGTCGCCAGAGTAGCGTAGGGAGCTGGTTAATGTTTCTTTAATTTGGCCTTGTGTCAGACTTAACCGAACTCCCTACAGGTGACAGGATTTATGCAGAGTTATAATCATCAGAAGGTTTTTCATCATCGGAAGGTTTTCATCAGAAGGTTGGTTGTCGGCAGGTTGGAACAAATGGAATTGTGTGGAATAGAGTAAGAATAAAATATACATTTTGCATTTTAAAATAGAAATTTATTAAAAGGAGGAATAACATAAATTATATAAGTTAATGTTCAATTAGAAACATTGATAAGAGGTTAAGAGTAGAGTTCGTACAAAATGTTCGTAGTAGTAATTGTTGAAAGATACAAGGAGAAAGAGAAAGAGAAAGAGAAAGAGGACAATGTCTTGGTCGCTTAAAGTTTGAAGTTACATTTTGATGTGTGTCTCTCTTTCGCTGTTTCCATCTCCCTGACTGCTTGACTAACGCCGAGGTCATTTATATAGTCATTTTGAATTTTTTGGATCGCCAAGTCCTTCCAAATCTTACAAGTCGCTTCCATTGAACAAAAATCAGTTTAATACCTTCTTGCGAAATCAGGTTTCGACTGACTTTTCGTTAAGCACACGGTCAATCCTTTTCCTATTTGGGAAAACCAGGATTTCACACATCGTTGTGAATTTTGTAAAAGTGAAGAAGAGAGTTGATTTTAATTAATTTATTATCCGCCACACCTTAAAGTAGTTAACTCCAAAAATTACTAAATTAGCAGATACAGGATGACAAAATGCCTCAAACAATAAAAACAAAAATGTATCGTCAAAATATGTGCGTTTTTATTACGAGGAAAAAAATCAAAGTTTTTTAATCTAATTTTTAGGACCTTGGAAATTTTGTTTTCTGGCATCAACGTACATCCTTAACTCTTCGCAGAACTAAAAAATTAAAAATGCAATAAGTTTTTAAAACTAAGACACTTTTCATTCAAAAAGTTTTTACATTTTTTTTATGAATAGAATATGTAAAGAATATTATCGTCTTAAGAAAAAAAATCGATGAATAATGATTTTTTTACAACAATTGTTTTCAGTTTTATAAAATCTTATTTAGAATATTTTATAAGCTTTCAAAATTCTGTATTCATAGCGGTTTTATAAACTTTTAAAATTCTGTATTCATAGCGGTTTTATAAACTTTTAAAATTCTGTATTCATAGCGGTTTTATAAACTTTTAAAATTCTGTATTCATAGCGGTCAAGTGATATCGTTATTAAATTGAAACTTTATTTATTAATCATAAACGAAAAAGCTTATTACTTTTCAACGAAACTCAACTTTAAAAAGAATTTTTAATTGATTTTGTGTGTGTTTAGTGTGTGTGTATGAACGTTTTGATTTTTTGTAAATATGGACACTCATGAGTCATACACGACATTAGCAGAAAATAAAGAGAGGTATCTATAAATTTATTGGTAATTTGCTAACATTTTATCAACAAACGCCTTCGTAGGTAAAGCTTGAATTTTATGCTGCTTGCAATATTTTCTTAAATTTTTAAAATTACTGATTAGTTGAAAAATTATGTTAAAAAAAACGCTTACATTGTATTCGTCAGGTAATATTTTCAGTTATGTCCACATAACTTAAAAGTAACTACCACCCGTAAGAAGAAAAAAAAAAAGAAAAAGCTTTAAATTTAAAAATTAATTTTTATAAGTGAGAAATCTTTCTTGAAGCTTTCTTTTTAGTTTTAATGCCAAGCTGATGGATTAAATTTAACAGTTCCAATAAACAAAATTCCTTTGCTGTATATCACATGCTAATTTAAATGACTGTAAAAGTTTTTTTTTGTTTTTTGTAAATATAGCTGACTTCTCTGAAACTTTATTTGAGAAATCTTAGCTGATTTTAATATTTAATTTAAGTTTAAAATATCGTAGAAATGCATTTTTTAACCCAAAAGTAGCAGAGTGTTTAACCCGTCAATAACTTTGTAGACATGTTGATAACCTGATAACACGTCAATATTCTTCACGGACATTTTATCTGTAAAAACAAGAAAATTAAGGAAATGAAGTAGGAGCTTTTTTATATGATTTTTAAGTATTCAGTAATGTTAGAAATTTAGGAAAATATTCTCCGTAATCCAATGTTTTAATATTTTTTTTTTTAGAAATGTTGACATTAAATTTAGTATAGTTTTCACACTTATTTCTGATAATGCGGTGTATGGTCATTCGTACTTACAAAAATCGGAACGTTTATACACAGAAAAAAATCAAAATTCTTTAAACTATATCGGTGTTTGGTTTGTCTTAAGCTTTTCCGCTTATGATTAGTAAATATAGTTTTCCCTTGATAATAATATCGTCCAAAAGGCTGAACTTATTACGGAATTTTAAAATATTTAAAACTTAATAAATCTTTCTAATTAAAATTAAAAAAAAAAACGAAAATAATTCTTGTAAAAATTCCTTATTCACCGAAAAATCATTTTTTCGTAAGAGAATAGTGACCTTATATCTTTTTAAGAGCAGTTAAATGCTTTTTCTAATTTAATAATGTCATGGTTTTGTTGCATTTTTTATTTAGATGATTTAAATTCTCTTTTGGCATGGCGAATGAAGCATTCCAGAAGCTGAATAAAATATTAAGAAACAGAACAATTTCGCTAGAAACAAGGAAGAGAGTACTGGATTGCTATGTGATGTCCGTCCTTCAATATGGCAGTGAATGCTGGACAATACCATCAAAGATGAAAGAAAAACTTGAATCAAGTGAAATGTGGTTCTACAGAAGGATGCTGCGAATATCATAACATAAAGATTCCGACGTTGAAACTTTATTTTATTCACGTTTGGGACCTTCTTTCATCATTATATGCTGTTTTCTAGAAAATTTTTGGGGGTACCTACTTAATGTGCGTAGTGGTGCATGGGGGTATCGGTTCGGAAAGGGAAACCTGATGGCCGAGTTCGAATTTCAGCTGAATTCATTGCATTCACTTACGCGCAAATACCCTTGGGAAAGGTATGAATCCGTTTCTTCTCCCTCTACCTATGAGTTAAATAGAAAAACAGATTAGGTTCTATAGCCTTGATTGGCAGCCAGTTTACCGCAAAAAGTAATGACAACCTACTGCGGAGAAATTTTCTGCTCGTTCAGTCATGTCTCTTGCGGGACATGATCACCTACGCGTATATTATATATGACGCTTAACTGACTTACTTAAAAGACTGAAAAGATAAAAATAGATAAAACGTCTTAAAGAGATTTTCCCTTGATGTCAATGGTAGAAGAAAGAACATTACTTTCTTTTTATTCCGATTATATGAAGAGCAACATACAAAAACACGTGCTCTGTCCATGGTATCCTCAGCATCCTTCTGTAAAACCACATTTCTGCTGCCTCAAGCCTCTCCTTCATCTTTGATGAGATCGTCCAGCATTCACTTTCATAGAGAAGGACAGATATCACGTAGAAATCCAGCACTATTTTTTTTTTTTGTTTCGAATGAGATTTTCCTATCTTTAAAGGCAAGATAACAGATCAAAATATATAAAGGCTTTTAAAAAGATTTGCAATACAAACATTCAATAACGAAAAAATAAACTTGAAAAAGCAATACAAAAACTTTAAATAGTTTGAAAATACTATTTAACAAAAGCTGCACACACCCAATGAAAAGAGGAAAAAAATAGAATGAGGCTTCAGCAAATTTATTTGCGTCACTGGGAATTTTAATATATTTTTTCGTCTTTAGAACACAGTTCTACTGTGACCACCTTTTCGATGGTCACGGTTCTACTCATAGGTCTTACTTCCAACTCACTCACAGGTGACAGACCCTCCCATCAATAAAAAAAAACAACAACTTTTCCTTCTGGATTTCTTATTTTTTTACTGTTTTCACAACGAAATTTTCATGTCTCCTCGCCTTTTCGCTTCTTCAAAGTTTTCTCTCCTCCCCGTTGAAAATGATTACTACCTTCTGTTAGAAATTCTTAATATCGTCTAAAGTTATCGGCTCAGCCGGATGTACGTTGTGGTGCATTGGATATCGGCTCGGAACGAGAAATCAGGCGAGTTCGAATTCCAGTTGAATTCATTGCATTCACTTACACGCAAATATCCTTGGGAAAGGTATTAATCCGTCTATTCCTTCCAGTTATGGGTTAAATAACAGGACAGATTGGGTTCAATAGCCTTGGCTGGCAACCAGTCTACCGCAGAAAGCAATGGCAACCTACTGCGGGATAATCTTCTGCCCAGTCAGTCATGTCACGAAAGAGACATGATCGCCCAAGCGTGTATCACGTATGGCACTTAACTGACTGACGTCTTCGTAGATATCCCCTAAGAGGCTCCAAAAGGATCTTACCATTAAATTTACTTGCGTGGAAGACTCGCTTGTGATTGGACAATATATATAAAGTGTAACTTCTTTTATGTACCGTGTCCTTTCAGGACAGAGGCAGTCACAGCCCTCCACACCATCCTATTTCTTGTCGCTCCTAATACCTTTTGACTTATTATTTTTCCATAACCCTGCTCTACCATCCATTTGCTTAAGCCCATTATGTATGCGTTGCGTTGTTCTCCCCTGTCTTTTCCGTTATCCGTCCTGTGAGTATCAGATTTTCTAAGCCCTCCGTTCTCATTACGTGTCCTAGAAATTTCAGCTGTCCCTTCCTGTTAATTATGAGTTTCCTTTTTGTTTCTATCTTCTCCAAAACCTCATCGTTGCTCACATGTTCGATCCATGGTATACTCAGCATCTTTCTGTAGAACTGTTCCTGTCGTTTCTTTTGCTTCAAGTCTTTTCTTCATCTTTGAGAAGTTTGTCCAGCATTCACTGCCATATAGGAGGACAGATAACACGTAACAGTCCAGTACTCTTTTCTTTATTTCCAACGAAATGTTCCTGTCTCTTAATATTCTTTTTTGGAGTTACCTGTTAAAGTGTTGTGAAGGTTTCAGTTCTCACTTCCCAAAATGAATCATCAGTTAATGATATTACTTATACAAATCATATCATTTAACTTATGTAAATAATAAATCCATTTAGTCACGGATAAACTTGGAATTAAAGTACAGCTGTCGATATTTTGATATCTAATCTAAATCTAAACTTATTTATAAATGGAACTTTGTCTGCGTGTGTGTATGTGCGTGCGTGTGTGTCTGTGTCCGTTATCTATAGACTTCGAAACGGCTGAACCGATTTTCTTGAAAATTTACACAGTTGTACTATAAGCATCTGCGAGTGTTCTTAGCTAGGTTTTGTGTCGAGGTACCCCCGATAAATATCGAAAATCGATAATCGAAAAAATCGGGTTATAGTAGGAGTGGTCCGATTTTAATCAAATTTGATACACTCATAGCCAAAGACATAAGAAACGATATTCAGAAGTTTCAAGGTTGCAGTTCTTACAATAGTACAGGAATTCGATAATATATATATATATATATAAGGCAAGATGTTTGTGTGTGTGTCTGTTTATTTGTCTGTATGTCCTTTATACAAATCCACAATTTTTATCCAATTCTCACAAACTTCACACATAATATTTCGGCTGAGTCTGAGCTCCAGGACCATGGATTAGTTTTAAAGCTTTCATTACACCCGAGTAACACCGGGCTATACTGCTAGTTTTGATATCAATAATAATGGGGATATTTTCTTAAATTCAAATTGAATGCCCTTCCAGAAAAATTTTTTTTTTTTTTTTCTAAAAGTGGACAGTTTCTGTTGGGCTAATCTTAAAGAAAAAAGATTTCCAAACTTTGATGGGGACCTTGAGTTTCGTCAGGCTATTAATCTGCTTCGTCTAAAAAAGAAAATAAAGAAAAACAACGCTGTTACATGAGGCAAGTGGAACTATCGTTGCGATAACAATAAACTTCAAAGTCTGTTTGCAAAACGGTCAGCCATATTAGTCACCGTAATTTTAGTCACGCCACTAACGGTTGCCATGGTAACGGTAGTCTCAGGTCTAATTGACACTCACCTCCAAAGTAACGATATAAAAGAATCACAGTTTAAAATAACAAAATCCGTGGAAACAGTAATCAACACTGCATAGTGACTGTCCGTTCCATGCTTCAATGCGATCTCCACACAAACTTCATTTGTACTTTAAGCATTTTCTAAGGGACAGGAAGATGTAGAGAGTCATGATCGCTTACGCCAAGGAGGGACACGACCAATAAAAGAAGAAGAATATATGTCATCGCAAGATGAAGGAAATTAAAGGGGGGGGGGAGGAAATTGGTTTATCCCAATTCTTTTATTTATGACTTTTGCTTACGGTTATTTTTGAACGTATTATACATTTATTCATTGCAGGTATTTGTTTTGAATATTTTTATTTTGTTTATTTTTCTTATGCTCTAAGTTTTGGTATTGGAATGACATTCATAAATTCACTTTATGGAATATATTTAGGTTGTTCAGGTTGAAGTAACATTGTAGGAATTTGTTTCAGTGTCTGTATTTAGAAATGAGATATGACCATTTGTTTAGGACTTTATCTTGTTCAGGAAAAGATATATATATATATAGTTTCAATCCTAGCCGGAGGCAAGTGGATGTCTAGCCACACTGATGATCCGTGATACAGCGAAACGGGCTTATAACGGATATATATATATATATATAGTGTATCGAGGCAGCAGATAATTTTCTAAACATATGCTGTTAAATATAAGAGACAATGAATGTCTGTTATGTTTAATCATGAGCCGTTCTAAACGTCGTATTTTGGCTTTAATTTCAGTTTAAAATAAAGACCAAATTCTCCAACATTTGGATAATTTTTTATTAAGTTGATTCTAAGCTTTCGGCTCACATGAGCCATCTCCAGAGAGGTTACAGGGACGTTAACATAAAAACATCCACCATCAAAGATGATTTTATCTTTTGTTGACATAAAACTTTGCTAAGCAACGATAACAGTTACCAAATAGCAAACGCCGTTCGTAAATTTGTAATGCGGTTCGATGACACGGTTGAAAGCTCGAAATGTTAACAGAACCATATATTTAAATGCAATGTAATGTGTTATGACAAGATTTAAACGTGATTTTATCAAGTGTGGGTTGTTTGGATTTAATGTAGATGGCCTCCAATATCTGAAGGTTATTTTTACTGTGTGTATGAGTGAGGATTATTGTATTGTTGACTAAAATCTGTCTCATATTACCTACATGGCTATGTTTTTCTAAGAAATGTTGTTTAATTGAACTCTGATCAGAAAGGTGACAGATAAGTCTACGGGAGAGCGTGTTTATAGTAAAACCAATATACGTAGTGGGTTTATTTTTAGTACCAGAGATACAATCTCTGAACGGACATGTAAATTGAAGCACTACATTGGTTTTCTGTAGAGGATTTAGTTGTGTGCTTGTAGGGTTATTAGAAACTATGAGGTCAATTGTTTTAAATTTTTTATAATATATGATGAGCTTAATTTGATTATTAGTATTTATTGGTTTAACGTTTCTACGTATTATGTTTTTGAGAGTTTTTTCATCTTGTTTGTAATTATTATGTATTTGGTTGCAATAGTATAAGTTAATAGTGTCATGCTTATTTTGATGTACACCATTATTATTAATATTATCAATATTGTTAGAGCTATTGTTAAATTTGTTGCGATACATTTTAATTTGTTGATCAATAACGGATTTAGGAAATCCATTATTGATTATTAATGTTCAGACTGATTTTAGTCAACAATACAATAATCCTCACTCATACAAATAATAATAATAATAATAATGATAATATATATATATATATATATATATATATATATATATATATATATATATATTGTCATCCGCAGACGGATCTGTTTCGCTGTATCACAGCTCATCAGTACGGTTAGACTCCGATTTCTTTTTAACCCAGGATTAGAACCCGACCGAATTGGCGTCAGTCGGCGACTCCACTTCTGGGCTATGGGCGTTCGGTGGAAGTAGGCAGACTTTTTAGCGCATATCATTATACGCGCCCAATAGCTAGAGCGCTCTAATGCATTTCACTGAATGAGCGATGCGTACATGCCAGAGTAGCTACTGTTTGTCAAAGTCTACTATTTTTCCAGAATGTTCAATCAGGTTGTGAGAGCGTAAATATTGTCATCCGCAGACAGATCTGTTTCGCTGTATCACAGCTATATATATATATATATATATATCGTGCATTTGGGAAGTAATCTCTATTTTATGTAGGTTTCATAAAAAAATGACAGATAAGGTTTTTGGTTAAGTTTTCTAATGTAATTTTTCATGTGATTTTACGATTTTTTCTTTTCTTGGCATAAATTATATAAATTTTTTTCTTTTCTTAGCATAAATTATATAAATTTTTTCTTTTCTTGGCATAAGTTATATAAATTTTTTCTTTTCTTGGCATAAATTATATAAATTTTTTTCTTTTCTTAGCATAAATTATATAAATTTTTTCTTTTCTTGGCATAAATTATATAAATGTTGTTCAAATGTTTAATTTTTCCTAGCATTTTAGGCTTTACTTTAGAAGATGGATTTTATTTTAGGTTTGACTAAACATGTATACCTAGACTTTGTGACCATAAGTGCAGTACTAGATTGGCAACAATATATCAGTTGATTACAGTCGAATTGGTTAGATGCAACCGTAAGTTCTATGCTGGCAGTTTCCTCTCTCGCATTACTCGCTTATGAAACTCTCTTCTCACTTCTTACTTTCCAGTTAACTTTAATCTTCAAACATTTAAGTGCAATGTCAACGGATTTTTGATGTAATGAATATGCATACACCTTGGTTCCTCCTCACAGTAATATGATTTGCTGGTGTCAGTCATAAACACAGACTAAGGCGAGGACGGAGATAGCTACTGACTACGCCTATTGCATATGTCTACGTCTCAGCCTTCTGCAGACGACTACGACGAGTACGCGTCCATTACGACTATTTCCTAAATTGTCCTACCCGGTAACATTTGCCAAAACCGCTTAGCTATTTCGAATAATATATATATATATATATATATATATATATATATATATATATATATATATATATATATATATCTTTCCGGGACATATCAGAAGAAGGAGAAGAAAAAGTAGTAGTAGTAGTAGCAGTAGTAGCAGTAGAAGTAGTAGTACTACTAGAAGAAGAAGAAGATAAAATAAGCTAAAAAAATAGACATTAATGTTTTCTAGATCTATTTATTTATATAACATCTATATAACCTCTATATACAAACGCCATTCTATAATGGCAACATTTGCCAAATACAAACATTAGAAATTATTGACAAAGAACACAAATCGAACAAATTTAAAATTTAGTTGTCGTCAATAAAGTCAGTCAGAAAATTCAAGAAAAGAATTTGCATGCGTGCAAACGAAAAAAATGTACTAAAAGGAGAAAATATTCATGTATCAGAAAAGGAAGGTTACATCTCGAAGACGACCGTTCCTTTAAGAATTCAAAATGCTACAAGTGAGGTAAAATAGGACATAAAAGTCAGACTATGAAACTGATGTAACGAATATGCATACACCATGGTTCCCCCTCATATGATTGGCTGGTGTCAGCCATAAATACAGACTAAGGCGGGGACGCATAGAGATCTACGTATATAGGTCTACGTCTCAGCATTCTGCATACGACTACGACGAGTACGCGTCCATTACGGCTACTTGCTAGATTGTCCTACTCGGTTACATTTGCTTCAAACCGCTTAGCTACTTTGAATAATATATATATATATATATATATATATATATATATATATATATATATATCCCTTTCCGGGACATATCAGTTTCTTATATCTTCTTCCTGTTCTTTGCTCTCAGTCATTAATAATGTTTCTCCTTTTTCTTATTATTTCACACTCACTAACCCCCTTGCATCTCAGTGGCATTATTGCCTTACTTGGAGTGAAATGATTAAAAAGAAATATTGTTAGCATTGTCAGGATATGCTTATATTTATATGAGTAATATGTCGTGTGGGCTTCACTTGATAATCTCTCTTTTTGCCCGGTTCACACTCCACCCACGTCTATTGAACAGGTTAAGAGGCTCATCATTTGTTCCCTGTTTAGGATGTGGTTTCCGGCTTTCTCTTTTCAAATCTTCTCACTTTGTTTTTTTTCAATTGGAGTAGATAGATCTATCTATCGCCCGGTTCACACTCCACCCACGTCTATTAAACAGGTGAAGAGGCTCATCCCTTGTTCCCTGTTTAGGATGTGGTTTCCGGCTTTCTCTTTTCCAATCTTTTCACTATTGCGTAGCCCCCTGTACATCAGTGGTGTTACCGCCTTGCTCGGAGTGATACGACTAAAAAAAAAAAGAAAATCATCTTTTGATGGTTTTTGATTTTGTTATGTAAACAAAAAGCCGCAAATTCTTTTTTTTTATAATCATTTCACCCCAAGCAAGAATGGACCGCCACTGGTGCGCAGGGGGATTACAGTGAGAGGGAAAACAAGGTACAGGGGATGTCGAAGAAAGGATAAGTGAAGGATGGGCGACAAGGACAGTGAAGATGGTAATTTAAATTTACATTTCAATGCCTCGTCAATCGCCATCATCTATCTTCTTGAATCCTATTCACCTTTTATTCTTTCCTCAATCCTCCCTATACTCAGTCTTTTCTCTCGCTTTCACTTTCTGTAGACCCCTGTATATTAGTGGCATTCCCGCCTTGATTGGGGTGAAATGATTAAAAAAAAAAAAAGAACCTTATCTCTATCTCAGTACATTAGCTTCATAGAATGTAGCCAGAAGTTAATCACTAAAAATTGATAAAACAGTTTTCATGTACTTCTTCATCGAACTTAGACTTTACACTCCACTCATTTTTGATAACTAACTTTTATATTGAATTTTTAAAAATAAAAAAAAGTTTTCTTGAAACTTTTATTTGAGTTTTAATTGAAAGCTAAATGATTAAATTCACTATTTCCAGTATGCAAAATATTCTAGTGTGTTTCAGACAAAAATTATATTGACTGGAATCTAAAATTTTTCAATTTTTTTTAATTCTTCAATTTTTCGGCCACTTTTGTTCGAACGACACATTTGTAAACAGAAGTTAATTCTCGTTTTGAAAAAACTTGCAAAAATTAAATATACATCTGGGGCACATTATTTTTGGAAAATTAGCAAAGTTAATGTTAAATTAATCTGATTTCACAAGTATTACTTATTTATAACATGAAATTTAGAATAAAACTTTCTTAAACACTATGACCTTTTTACAGTTTGTGTTGACAGATTTGACAGATGCGAGATAAGATAAAAGTGTATGGCGATCGCAAGTGAAATAATTGTGCAAACTTTTTTAGGTAAGGGGAAGAAATCCTGAAACACATAGAAATTACCATACAAAAAAAAACTTCAAATACACACAAAAAAATGAATAAATTAAAAATTATTTTAAAAATAGGGAGGCACAACGATTTATCAAACATTTTAATTTTTGATTAGTAAATATAATATTCGCTTAATAATTTTATAAAGTTAACCCCAATAACTTTGAAATATTTTAAAAATATTTTTAAAATCTTATAAATTATTATAATTTTTAAAAAAATGGAAACAATTCTTTTAAAATTTCATTTTTAATCGGAAATTTTTTTTCTTTAGACTATAATGTCCTTAATTTATACCATTTATTCAAGCAATCAATTATCTATTTAAATCATGACATATTTATACTGCAGATTTTCGAAAATAGAGGCAAAAGGTTTCTAAACAATGGATGATTTACATTCCCCAATGAGTCCTGCGTTTAGCTAATAAAACCAATTTTCGCAACAAAATTTGATTTCTTAAAATTTCATGACTTTATGTGGAGGGTGGGTGCCACAGATTAAAAAAAATATATATTTTTACCAAGGTTTCTTAGAAATAATAATTAAAAAATAATTTCATTAATTTGTGAATAAATCCTGAAAGTTTCATTAAAATCCGAAAAAATATTTGATTTTTGCAAGAATTTCCAAATTAATGTGTTTGTCACCGGAAAAAAAAAAAACTGAGTTGTAATATTACGTTTTCCATTGTAAACACTCGTAACGATTTGGTTACCTGCTAACTAAAATCAAAACAAAACATTTTACCAAAAACTCGGACGTGTAAGAAGTGATTAATTTTTTTTTAAATAATTAAAATATATTATGATCTTTCCTCTTAATAAAAACATTTTGATGGAAAAAGTTCGTTTTTATTTGGGACCTTTTTTATTCATACTGCGCTGTTTTTTTTGTTTTTTTTGTTTTTTTTGTTTTTTTAAGCAATTTAGTGAAAGTACCTACTCTTTAGGATGTACCTACCTAATAGGGTGTGTGTTATGGTGCATTGGATATCGGCTCGGAACGAGAAATCGGGGAGTCGAGTTCGAATTCCAGCTGAATTCATTGACTTCACTTACGCGCAAATACCCTTGGGAAAGGTATTAATCCGTCTCTTCCTTCCAGTTATGGGTTAAATAGCAGGACAGATTGGGTTCTATAGCCTTGGTCGGCAACCAGTCTACCGCAGAAAGCAATGGCAACCTACTGCGGGATAATCTTCTGTCCAGTCAGTCTTGTCTCGAAAGAGACATGATCGCCCAAGCGTGTATCACGTATGGCACTTAACTGACTGACCTAATCTTTTATATTTACTTAAAGACAATGGTTTGGTTGATTTCATGCCTTCAGTCAATCTTCTTAATATTCGGTATATTTTCTTCCCATTAACATTCGAACAACAGCTTTAAATGTTTTCTTTCTGTTTAATATATATATTATAGTCATCCGCATACAGATCTGTTTCGCTGTATCACAGCTCATCAGTACGGTGAGACATCCGATTGCTTTTAACCCAGAATTGAAACCTGGCCGAATTGGCGTTAGCCGGCGATTCTACTTCTGAACTATGGGCGATCGGTAGAAGGAGGCAGACTTTTAGCGTATGATGTAGCATACACCAGTAGCTAGAGTGCTCTAATTCATTACTGAATGAGCGATGCATAGATGCTAGAGTAGCTACTGTTTTTTCAAAGTCTACCATTCTTCCAGAGTACTCAATCAGGGTATGAGAGCGATTTAAATTTAAAAAATTTTAACTCTCGACTGGCATAATAAATCTTACGCAAATAACTTACTGTAAATATTTCTTATAAAATCGGTTCTGAAGCTAATATTCACATTGTATATTTGTCATACACGTACATCCTGAAAGTTTTACTGATATCGGTTGGTTGATACCAATTGTATAAACATATTGACTTGTATAATAAAATCCGACATAGTATATCTTACTTTTAAAGTGGATTAATGCTTTAAAACAATAAGATCGTTAACTGAGCGGTCGTAATGCCTGTTTCGGCGACACTATGTCTATGCGATCAAAGGAAATAAATAGTGACTTCTTTTATGATACCTGAGGTCTCAGATGGTATGTGAATCCTTGATTAGATTTGTCGGCACCTTCCCACAATTCTTAAAAGAGAGGGTTTATGACCGCCACTTTAATCTAGCTAAGAGAGGCACACCTGCAAATGTGAATTCTTCTGGATCGGGTTTTTCTCTCAGGTAATCCGAGTTCATCTTGATGTCACATTATTGTAATGTAAATGTTGTTTTTGTGATTTAAATAAACGACTATTTTTGGTACACGGCCGAAATATTCAATGCACAATGCACAAGGTGTGAATTGGGGTTAGTGGTACTTATAAGAACACTATAATGAAATTATATGTAACTTCAATAATATAGCCTGGTAATCCATGACAAATGCTGGAAACTTTGACGAAACTATAAAAAGGAATATCCGTTTTCTCAGCCAAAAGATGTACAGAATTAAAAAAAAAAAAAAATAGAGGCCACTACTGGTTCACTCGTAAAAAATAAGGATTTTTTTTCTTCGGTGAATATTTTTTTATAGATTAGTTTCTTAATGCCACAACATTGGTCAGAATCGAAATTTGTTGATTTTTTTTTTTTTTGCCGATTTAGAAGGAATCCTGTTCATTAGGGTGTAGAACCGATCCTTGACTTTTAGAGAGTTATTGAACTTAGTTGTTATTTACAAATGTCAAATTTGAAACAATACTTACTACACCACCATTGTTATCTGCACTATTTTCTATTTTAGTTTTCCGAATTTTAAAAACTTTTTCTAAATCATTCGTTAAAGCCTAAATGTGCAGATTTAATGTTATTTAGCTACAAGGAGAAGAAGTACAATGGCTGTGTGGGATTAACTCCACTTTGTCTATCAAGGAACTCTCCCAAATGCTCGATCGGTGATCTTGCATTAAAGAAAAGAGCACCCCCCACAACATTCCGTGGAGAAAAGATGTGTCTCTATTCCCCTCTCAGGGACTTGATACGACCACAATAGTCTCTCCACTAAATTTCTCACGCGTGCGCGCGCGCACACACACACACACACACACACACACACACACACACACACACACACACACACACATGATAAAATATAGTTTTTAATGTATGCTATATTTATGTGAGAAAAGTGCTCAGTATCAATGACAAAGCGTATAGACAATGTGGACAAAGGTATCAACGGAGATGGAAACCGTCTTTTTCATGCTTGAACGGATTCGATGATTGCGTTTAAACATGCAACAGACTGTCACCAGCTAGTTTTTAGTACCTGTGTTTACACTGTTATATATATATATATATATATATATATATATATATATATATATATATATATATATATTGTGTATTTGGGTAGCAATCTCTCTTTTATGCAGGTTTCATTAAAAATGACAGACAAGGTATTATGGTTAGGATTTTTTATTTAATTTTTCATGTGGTCTTAAGATTTTTTCTATTCAGAACATAAATTATATAAGAATTGTCCAAGGTTTTTGTATTTTCGAGTTCTTTCGGCTTTACTTATGTTCTGAAAAGAAAAGCAAACAAGATTTAATGAGAAATTACATAAAAACTATAATACCAGTTTTGTCATTTATTAATGAAACCTCTATCTATCTATCTATCTATCTATCTATCTATCTATCTATCTATCTATAAGGAGGCAAATAAGTATATACAGTGGAGTCTGTCGTACGCGACCACCCCTACTACCATCAAAAACTGGTCGCGTACGGCAGATGGTCTCTCACAAAGGGCTAATAGTCATGTTCTATTTACGCTAGGAACGTATATTCCACTCATCAGAATGTACATATTTAGAACTTTACCATTTAATCTGGTAATAAATAAATGAGAACATAAGAAAATAGCCTAACTTAAAAGAAATTTATTCAGCATAATTCATTTAAAAATTTTACAAAACGTATTTACAACGGTCAACAAGAGACCAAAATATTTATTCACAAAAAATATTTATTAGGAGAACTTAAAAAAGTCTACGGTTTCAAGTTTTTTCTTAGAAGTGAGTGATAGCAAAAGAAAATCTGCGATAATGCATGAAAAAAAAACAAAAAACAAAACAAAACAAAAAACAAAACATACAAAAAAGTGACAGCAATCGTGGGTGGGGGTAGAAAAACAGAGAGACAGAGATAGATATACCCAGATAGAAATAGAGTAGATAGATACAAAAAAAATAAATAAATAAATAAATAAATAAAATAAAAAAATAAAAAAATAAAATAAAGGAACGAAAAAGATAGACATTTGAGAAAAGGACATAATTGTGATTTTCCCAATCTCTGAATTTATCCAAGTCAGTACAGAGACTGCGATAAATCCCTTGAACATATCAAATGCAATACATGTTGTACAAAACAGCCGATGTTTGACCTTGGGGTGAACTTAGGCAATGTACATTTCAACAAGAAATAAGTTTGATACAACACTACAATAACAAAACAATGAAGAAGTGTTCCTGGCTTAGGTCAAAGCAAAATGAAATAGATTATTCATTTAGTTTCTCCTAATTTAGAAGAGTGCGACCAAAATGGATTTTTTAAAGCGGTTGCTTGATTAGTGATTTTCACTCTTTGATGTTAGTCGCTGGTCGCGTTCTGGAGGTGGTCGCTCACTAAGGATCAATAAACATCCGTGCTTAGAAAAACGGTCGAGAGTTCTAAGACACGCCAGTTACATCGGTAGCATCCCCTAAGTGGATAGGTTCGAATCCTGCTGAATGACAATACGTAATAAAAATTTATCGTAAATAATCAGTTCGGTAGAAATAAATATATAATATTGTTTGATTATAAACAGAGTATCTACTTAAATACGAGTATCGATCGAAAGTATTGATCAAACAAATCATTTCAAATTGTCGGTTGTTTATAACCAGTTTCATTAATCTTCGTTAATTTCCGTAAAATGATGATTATCGTAAATAACCAGGCCAGTAGAAATAAATATATATAATGTTTTATTATAAAAACAGAATATCTACTTAAATACGAGTATCGATCAAAAATAATGTTCAAACAAATGATTTAATTGTCGGTTGTTTAAAGACCATTCCATTAATATTCGTTAATGTCCGTATATATATATATATGTATATATATATATATATATATATATATATATATATATATATATATATATATTGTGTGCGCCAAACCCAAGGAAATAGCCATCTTCAACAAACGAGACGACGCCAGTGACTCACGTAATAAACTAAAAATGGGGTGTGTTGGTCGGGTGGAAGGGGACATAAAAGGTAACCTATCGTCGGAAGTTAGTTGCCGGAATTAACCTCTTCGGAAAACCGGAAATTATCAACACTTGTCATGTGTTGACCTTATTAAAAGCTTCTCAAGGGAAATGGCGATGATGTCATTGCATATAATTCGTTCTTTCGCGCCTGAATGTCAACATTTCTTTTGTTTTTATCCCCGTTTTTCCTTATAACTGATTCTTATTTTGAATAGACAAGAATTGTAATCATTTCGACAATTCGAAGCAAATAATTTTGCCTCTTTTCACTGAACTGTTGCGTTACCTCATTCCGATTGATTACTTCAGGAAATAATCATTTATTGTCAATATTTTTCTCAACATTAAATTCACAGTAACTTAACTATTCTCCAGAATTCTACATGTGTGTAAATTCGACTAATGCTGGCAACATATAGTTCTTCTCGTCCGATCTTCTTTCAAGGATACCTGGCTATGAGAGATAATGAAATATAAATTTATTTCCTAATACCCTTGTTTAAAAATGTAGTATGTGGCCTCCAGTCAGTAGTTAACTGGGGCAAGAAATGGCTTGTAAATTTGAATGCCCCCAAAACGAAACTGTTCTCTTTTAATTATAAAGAAGCATTTTTTGCATTACAATAGCATATGGCTGATGCTAACCTTCAGGAGAGCAACTCATTGTGGCTTCTTGCTCTCATGTTTTCCATTGACATTAAGTGAAGAGATTATATTGAATTAATTGCTTCATCTGCTTTTTGGGAAGTTGTTTCATTGTGTAGTGCAAGATATTTGTTTTTGTCAGAATACATTTTGCCAATTTATAAATCTACCATTTGTCCGTGCTTTTAATATTGCTGTCAAATCTGGTGTGTTGTTCCTACTATATATCTCGAGATTCTTGAAAAAATTCAAAGGGTCAGTAATGTAATCGATCTTGACCAGGCATCTCGGATTTAGTCACATTCTAAATGCCGTGATATGACTTCCCTCTGTCTTTGCTATAAATATTTTTACGGTAATTCTTCTAATGAGCTTTCCTCCCGCGCACATCGACTACATGAATTTAAACGTACTACTCGATTGGCAACTAGGTCTCATAGTTTTACTGCTGCATTCGATGTAATTGTAAGTACTGTTCTAATCATTTCTTTTTTTACACTTCTTCTTTGTGGGTCTCTCGCTTCCCTGCCACACACAAACTTCAAACATTTAAATGCAACATTAATCGTTATCTTCTGTCTTTTTGAAACCTGTTCTTTTATTTTCCGTTCTAATGACTAAAGCCTTTTCATTTTCTTCTACTCCCATGGTTCCCAACCCCGGGGTAAATTACCCCAGTGGGTTAATGAGCCCATATTTTAAGGGTAATGGATGTTTGGTTTGGGAAGAGGCAATCAGCTTATAATTTCACACTGTGCCAAATTATTAACGAGACAGCATTTCAAGGAAGAATTCCCCCCACCCCAATCTCTCTTAAATTATCTTTCTTTCAAGCCTTGTGGAAAAATAATCAAAATTTCTCCACTTTTTAGACACCAGATCATAGAACTGTGATTTATAGTCAAATTTAGGTAATTTTGGTAATTGTTGTCTCTGAAGTATCGTTCAATATATTCAATCCCTTAAAATATTCTGTACTAATTATAATGTGTGTGTATGTATATATACATGCACACACACATACATACATATGCCAGCAGCATGAATGCAGTCAAGCATAAAAGACTTTCAAAATATCTATAGAATTGTCTGTGTGTGCGAAGACAATGCATTGAACTTTGAGTGACCTCAACAAAGCCACGCTGGCTGGAATTCACCCACTTGTGCGTTGTGGTGCAGTGGATATCGGCTCGGAACGAGAAATCGGGGAGCCGAGTTCGAATTCCCGTTGAATTCATTGCATTCACTTACGCGCAAATACCCTTCAGAAAGATATTAATCCGTCTCTTCCTTCCAGTTATGGGTAAAATAACAGGACAGATTGGGTTCTATAGCCTTGGCTGGCAACCAGTCTACCACAGAAAATAATGGCAACCTACTGCAGGATAAACCCATAACGTGTATCACGTATGGCACTTAACTGACTGATCTATGTGAACAAGCTTTTTCTACTGTCCTTGGAATGAAGACCAAGAAATGTAGCAGACTCAACGTAGCAAACGACGCCCGAATAGCCCTTTCAGTCACAAAGCCAAGAATAAATAAACTGGCACAGGCAATACAAGCTCAACACTCACGTTAAGAATCACGGCCAGGTTACGGCTACTATACCTCTGATTATTATAGATTGGTACTATTGTATCGACTCGGAACGACAAATCGGGGAGCTGAGTTCGAATTCCAGTTGAATTCATTGCATTCACTTACGCGCAAATACCCTTGGGAAAGGTATTAATCCGTCTCTTTCCTTCAGTTATGGGTTAAATAATAAGACAGATTGGGTTCTATAGCCTTGGTCGGCAACCAGTCTACCGCAGAAAGTAACGGCAACCTACTGCGGGATAATCTTCTCCCCAGTCAGTCATGTCTCTTTCGAGACATGATCGCCGAAGCGTGTATCACGTATGTTATAGTCTGACTGACTATTGTATTGAATAATTTCCATTAACTTTGTCTGCTTTTGATGTAAGAAAATATAATTATTTCTTTTCCTATATTATGGGTATTTGTTCATTGGGGTAATGGATAATAATGAAATTGTATTTTGGGGTAATCGCAGCAAAAGGTTGGAAATCTATGCTACTACCTTGATTCTTAGTGGCATTATCGCCTTGCTTTAGGTGAAAGGATTATAAAAAAGTGACAGATGCAAACAGGTTTAGTGAGAAAAGATTAAAAGAAATATATATATAAATAAGAACATATAGATAGAAACATATACGGTGTCTCTGGCTGGATTTTTTACCTGATCCGGTCTTTCGTATTAAATCGTGAAATGAAGGTTGGCCTGAACGACTACTCGTCTAGATCCTTTAGTACTAACGCGGGTGTCTCCCAAGGATTTATTCTTGGTCCGTATTTGTTTTCAATTTTCCTTAACGACCTTCTCGATGGCATCAGCCGTTTTGGTATCTACTCTGATGACATAACCATTTACTCCTGTATCGACGGTAAGGCTGATCAGTTCGATCAGGTCAAATTGCCGGTTGATGTCAAAAACGGCCCTCAGTTTGTTGCTGACTGGGGCAAAGGATGTCGTGTTCATTTTAACGTCTCAAAAACTAAACGACTCTCCACTGATCATCTGAGAGACTCCATTCTGACTTTAATCAGAATGTCTGATGCTAACCTCCAGGTGAATGACTCGCTGTGTCTTCTCAGGCGAACATTGTCGGCTGACAGAAGTGGAAAGACTATAATAAATGCATTGCTATGTCTGCTGCCAAGAATCTTAGTTCATTGTTTCGTAATAGATATTTTTTTCTCCATAATCTATTTTACATATTTATACGTCTATCATTCGTCCATGCTTAGAATATTGCTGCAACATATCGTCGAATGTTCCTGTTATATATATTTAGAGATTCTAGATAAAATCCAAAGAAGGATCAGCAATATTATTGGTCCTGATCTAGCATCTCGGCTTCACTCTTTTCCCACCGCCTTCCTGTTCCTTTTCAGTAAATACTTTCATTGTAATTGATCGGCTGGATTTTTGCTATGGTACCTAGTCTTATATTTTATATGTGCATTGTGGTGCAGTGGATATCGGCCCAGAACGACAAATCGGAGAGCAGAGTTCGAATTCCAGTTGAATTCATTGCATTCACTTACGCGCAAATACCCTTGGGAAAGGTATTAATCCGTCTCTTTCCTCCAGTTATGGGTTAAATAATAAGACAGATTGGGTTCTATAGCCTTGGTCGGCAACCAGTCTACCGCAGAAAGTAACGGCAACCTACTGCGGGATAATCTTCTCCCCAGTCAGTCATGTCTCTTTCGAGACATGATCGCTCAAGCGTGTATCACGTATCGCATTTAACTGACTGATCTAGCTAATAGAATTGAATATCAGGATAGATTGGGTTCTATAGCCATGGATGGCAACCAGTCTACCGCAGTAAGTAATGGCAACCTACTGCGGGATAATTTTCTACCCAGTCAGTCATGTCTCTTTCGAGACATGATCGTCCAAAGCGTGTATCACGTATGACACTTAACTGACTGACTGAATATAATAGTTGGAATCATGATTAAGGCTTCTACTGGGCATAATGTGGAGGATCAGTTTTATATTGTTATGAAGTAATAAACTGATCCCACACTAATTACTACTTAATAATATAATACATCTCTTCCCCCTCTAGCTATGAGTGAAATAACAGGACAGATTGGGTTCGATAGCTTTGACTAGCAACCACTCTACCGCAGAAAGTAATGGCAATCTACTGTGGGAAAATTTTCTCTTTCGAGACATGATCGTCCAAAGCGTGTATCACGTATGACACTTAACTGACTGACTGAATATAATAGTTGGAATCATGATTAAGGCTTCTACTGGGCATAATATTATGGATCAGTTTTATATTGACAGATTAGGCTCTATAGCCTTGGCTGGCAACCAGTCTAGCGCAGAAAGAAATGGCAATCTATTGCAGGATAACTTTCTGCTCAGTCATCCATGCCTCTTTTGAGACATGATCGCCCAAAGCGTGTATCACGTATGGCACTTAAATGACTGACTGACTGTCTATAGGCATTATTGTATCTTTTCGTTCTCGAATGTCGTGTCTTCATTTACTTGTTGTTGTTGTCTTGTGCTTTTTTTCAAGTTTTACACGTCAGTTTCTGTTGTCATGTCTTATTTAACTAATTGTGAAAACATGTTTTTTCCTAAATTTAATTAAATTTTATTGATGTCAGGTTTATACTTTGATCCACTTAAGTCTTATCGCATTTGCAGAATTTCTTTCAGTTTATACGATAAACTATTTTTAAATTAGACATATGTGTTAGAAGTCCTGTGTTTAGCTGTAATAATATGCGATTTCATTTAGTTAACAGGTAAATGGCCAATTAACTGGCGCGATAATGTATCGATTACATAAACAATGAGTATACTTTTTTGTTTTAAATTGCCAATAATAGAAAGGCACTCTGCAAATGAGCCATCGAATTCATATACAACATTGCTTTGTTGAAGCTTTAATTTTTGTTGTATTGTTGGTGGTGATAATTGTTGTGGGATCGCCCCTTTTTGTTTTCAAGGATGGACTCGCTTGATGTGCATATATAATCCTGCCTATACAGAGAACGGAAGTAGTAATTTTAAAAAACGGCTACTAAGTTAATTTTTTTAAGTAATAACTATATCATTTAGTTCAGTATAGGATTTTAACGGTGTAGGAATGTAGCTCACCTGGAACATTTTCCATGGAAAATAGCGATATTTTCGCCTGTGGGGAAAAAGGTCGTAGGTCGTAGGTTGAGGTAGTGTGGTGGTGCGTCTGCAGACGTCAAAGTTTTTAACAAACACACAGAAAATATCAGTTATCACGATTTGAAGATGGAGATTTTTTTATTGTAGAATGCCAAATCGAGAACAATGTCTTTTGTCTTTGTGAAGATCGTTGGCATCAAGAGAGAAACATATTAAACAGATTGCAGAAAACACAACAAAAAATGTCAAAGAGAATGACAAGCGATCGATGACTGAAGATCTTTTTGCCGTTAAGATTTGGTGCATTTGGGAAAAGCAAAATAGTAGCGACGAAAAAAAGTAACATTGTCCCAAAAGGTGGATCTTCGAATGTTTCAAGTTGCTCCAAATTGATAAAGAAGCAGCTAGAAACAAAAATAAATTGTAGGGTTTGATCAAAATGACCCCTAAAGTGGAGCAACAAAATAGAGATATGTGCAGAAAAGAATTACAAAGTGGTGACTCCACATGCAATTGAATTGCGATATAATAAATTAATGGAGGCATTAACCATAAATGACCGCAGTGAACAAGGAGAACTCGAATGCGGGTAGAATGAAATGAATTAAAAAATAATAATGGAATATCTCAGTAGAATTAAAAAAATAATAATGGTATTAATTCTCAACGACATAAATTTAATAAAAAGGATGAATGGTCAGTATAAATAATGAGGTACTCAGGGCCGTTTCTACGCTCGACAAACAAAGGAAGAGGGGAGAAAATTCTGTTTCTTTTTTCCTTGTTTGTCTGTTATTCCCCCCCCCCCCGCCTTTCTCTCTCGGAGAAAGAAAGGAAACGTTCGACCGTATTGTAAAATTATCGGTAAATTTTTTAAAAAGATTACCCACATAAGGATGTAATTGTAATTGACGCTGTCAGGTGAATGAATAAAGTCAACGAAGTAGCGCCGGTATGGCGAAAATTGTGCACGATTGAGCTGAACCAGACAAACGAAGTTGACGTTATATTTTAATGGGAAGACATTCCGATATCTTCCCTACCCTGTACCATATTGAACCGGTTTCACCAAAAACACAACGGATTTGAAGATCAAGGCAGAGAGACACAAGTCGTCTGCATGAACACAGCTTATAGGCAGAGAGGCAAGAAGACTGCATTACTTCTAGCAACAACAAAAACAACATATCAGCCGTAGTAATTTGTGGACTTTGAAAAAATAAGATTGGATTTTATTTTTAGTTCTTATTTAATTTTTTATTTTTACTTTTCACTCTCTCATGTGCACAGAGAAATACAATATAACCATTAGTCCACATAGACTGGCCTTCATTACTGCCTTGTTCCTTCTTTTTGTTCTTGCCAGTTTCCCATGACAGTATGAAGAGAGCCGACTTTTTTCGCAGATCCGTACTTTCGTCTAAGATTAGGAATCACTACCTGGCAGAGGAGGTGAAAGATTTTCGACTAATCATTTCACATACTCGATCACATAGGGCGGAATGGAAGCGAACAGCTGCAAACTCAGGTGCGACTGACGTACGGCCATGTGGTGCACACAGCATAATTTTGAGATCAGGAGGGGTTGGGGTGATAAAAATTAACTGAGTATAAAAGTTAAAGATAAAAGTAGATTTAAGATGAAAGATGAAAGGCGAATTAATATAAAAGATAAAAGCAGACTTAATACGAAAGATAAAATTAGACTTAAAATGAAAGATAAAAGCAGACTTAATACGAAAGATAAAGGCAGACTTAATACGAAAGATAAAGGCAGACTTAATATGAAAGATAAAGGCAGACTTAATACGAAAGATAAAGGCAGACTTAATATGAAAGATAAAGGCAGACTTAATATGAAAGATGAAGGCAGACTTAATACGAAAGATAAAGGCAGACTTAATACGAAAGATAAAGGCAGACTTAATACGTAAAATAAAGGCAGACTTAATATGAAAGATAAAATTAGATTTACGAAAGATAAAAGCAGACTTTTAATAATACGAAAGAGAAAAGCAGACTTTTAATAATACGAAAGATAAAAGCAGACTTAATACGAAAGATAAAAGCAGACTTAATACGAAAGTGAAAAGCAGACTTTATAGGAAAGATAAAAGCAGACTTAATACGAAAGATAAATGCAGACTTAATATAGAAATATGAGCTGACTTAATATAAAAGATAAAAGTAGACTTCATATCTATTTATATAAAAGGCAAGGTGTGTGTGTGTGTGTGTGTGTGTGTGTGTGTGTGTGTGTGTGTGTGTGTGTGTGTGTGTGTGTGTGTGTGACTATATATACGTTATACAAATCCACAATTTTTATCCGATTCTCACCAAACTTCACACAGATATTCTTTATGTTTTCGGTCAGATCATGAGCTACTTACTTTTTCCGATTTTCAACAGATATTGGAAATTGATACCCCGATATCCAATCAAGTCTGATGAAGATCAGGATTTCAGCCCTTTTACCGTGGATCTTGCTGTAGAATTTGCTCTAACTTGGTAAAATTATAGTTTTTGGTTTCAAATATTAGTAGATCTCCTCAGACGACTCATTTTCCATGATATCGGAAATCGATACCCCCTATATTCTATCGAACTTGATCAAAAACCGATATTCAGACATCAATATGGCTCATTTTGTTCCAATTTTATTTCCGATAGGTACGATAAATTTTCATGGATTTATTTAGGTTAGTTTATCTTTGGATGACTTATTTGACTCCAATATTGGAAATCGATACCCCGATATCCTATCGGTTCTGATCAAAATCAGGTTTTCAGCCCTTTTATTTTGGTTTTTGTTTCGGGTTTTGCTCTAAGTATTTATAATTGTAGTTCTTAGTCTCAGCCATTTTCTCAGAGGTCTATACTTAGGCTTCAAAATTCATTTGCAACAAAAACTTATTTGACATCGATACCGGAAATCAAAATTTGACTAACATCCATTTTTCTTTCAATCAACGGTTTCGCTTTGATTTGAAACAACTATTGCTTTTTAGTCTTTCGTGACAATGCCCAAAGAGTCTAAGTTCCAAGACGATGGATTAGATTTAAAGCTTTCATTACATCCGAAAAACGCCGGGCTATACTGCTAGCAAATGATAAAAGTAGACTTAATAAAAAATAGAATTAGACTTAATATGAAACATAAAATTAGACTCAATGCGAAACATAAAATTAGACTTAATACGAAAGATAAAAACAGACTTAATACGAAAGGTAAATGCAGACTTAATACGAAAGAGAAAAGCAGACTTTATACGAAAGATAAAATTAGACTTAATACGAAAGAGAAAAACAGACTTTTATACAAAAGATAAAATTAGACTTAATACGAAAGATAAAAACAGACTTTATACGAAAGATAAAATTAGACTTAATACGAAAGATAAAAACAGACTTTATACAAAAGATAAAAGCAGACTTAATACGAAACATAAAATTAGACTTTATACGAAAGATAAAGTTAGACTTAATACGAAAGATAAAAGTAGACTTACTATAAATAATAAAAGCAGACTTAATACGAAAGTTAAAAACAGACTTAATACGAAAGATAAAAACAGACTTAATATGAAAGATAAAAACAGACTTAATATGAAAGATAAAAACAGACTTAATATGAAAGATAAAAAGTTAAAAACAGACTTAATATAAAAGATAAAACAGACTTTATAGAAAGATAGAAGCCGTTTTAATGTGATACATAAAGCAGCCTAAATTTAAAAGCTAAAGGCAGACTATAGTAAAACCAGAATTAATACGAAAGATAAAAGTAGACTTAATATACACAGAGGAGTGCGGCGGAAATTGAAACCTCATGGAACAACATGATATAATGAGAAAAAAATAGAGGAACAAAAAACGGATGAAGAAAAATGAAAACTATTTACGGAGAGTTTAAGAGGCAGTTACGACAGGGTAGGAACAGTAAGACATTGAGATCTGTGCAAATGATTTGGGTTCGGACGTATGCAAATCTTTAAATAAGGACAAATCAAAGAGAGTACTAGGAAATAAAAACAATAAGAAATGCTGGTACTTAAATCCGATCCAGCCGTGGAGACTAAAATGTGATAAGGAAAGTCGACCTGCCTGATTGTAGATATGGCTGTGACAGCAGATGTCAGAGCGAAAACAAAGCGAAGAATTGGGAAAATGCCAGGACCTTGCGAGGGAGACAAAATAATTGAAAAATTTAAAACGTAGGGCCGCACCTGTAATTGTAGAACTGTGCCAAAAGACATAAGAGCCAAAAGATTAAATTGGATTTGAAGTTGAAGACGAGGTTGTCCAGAATTCAGCATTGTTGGGATTTGCAAATATACCGAGAACAGCTCTGGAGATTTGAAAGAAACTTGCTGCAATTTAATCTGCCCACCTGACGACATCGACGATTTTCAACCAAGTAATGCTGGATTGCTACGTGATATCTGTCTTTCTGTATGGCAATGAATGTTGGACGATCTCATCAAAGATAAAGAAGAGGCTTGAGGCAGCAGAAATGTGGTTTTACAGAAGGATGCTGAGGATACCATGGACAGAGCACGTGTGCAACGATGAGGTGTTGGAAAGGATGCGAACGAGAAGAAAACTGATAATAAATATCAGGAAGAGACAAATGAGGTTCCTGGGTCACGTAATGAGGAAGGAGGGCCTGGAGAACTTGATACTCATAGGTCGGATAAATGGAAGGAGAGATAGGGGAAAGCAGCGTGAGACGTACTTGTTAGGTCTGAGCAAATGGTTGACGAAGCGGGGCTTGGAAGAGATACCAAGGGAAAAATTATTGAGAGCGACAAGAGACAGAGCCAAGTGGAAGTCCATGATCGCCTACGTCCTGAAGGGACAAGGCACATGAAGAAGAAGACCACCAGCTAATAATGTGTTTTATATTTATATGTATTTTGATATTTTGCAATTAAAATGCTTTCTGTTTTTTTTTTGTTTTTTTTGTTTTTTTGCACCTCTATTTTTTGCGAGTGGGGGGGGGGGATTTTTAGCAACTATTCGACCAATTCTAATGTTGCATGAAGTGTTTGACATAAACCTGACGGACGTAAAAACAAGAAATAAAACAATATGTAGAGAAATGATCAAAATGTTATCAAAGGTAAAGAAAACGTGAGAATTATACAAAATAAAATAATGTCTAAAAAAAATTAATAAAAGGTTACAAAATGAATTACAGACCGACTTGCGACAAGATCGATTTACGACCTGCCAGTCATAACCAATTGTGGTCGTAAGTCGACGACAACCTGTAATATAATTACTTCATGGCTTCTGATCTCAGTTGATTGGAGGTGTTAATGTATGAATGTTTTGTTTTGGTGATGAGCTACAGTAAATATCCTATTAAGTAAACCAATTTTACTTGCTTACTAACTGACCTCAACCAGTTAGGCAGCTCCGCATATTTCTCATTACTCAATATTCATGAGTAAAAATAACAGTGGAGTATCATGACCGAGTGTCGGGGAGATTGATTTTTTATGCCTGAAGGAATGAAGCAATTAAGACGACTTGGGAGTGACATCTTGATACTTGAGAATACTTCAATAGAGACCGTCTGAGCGGAGTGAGGTAACCTAACCTGAACGTATTTCGAAATAAACCCTGTTGGGTCATACGCTATTTTTAGTGAAACCATTCACCATATCATACACATTTGACTGTGATACATATGCTTGGTATTCTGTTATCAGGATACATACCATAACGGGTAGATTGGGATTCCTAAATTAGTACCCAAGTGTCATTTTGTTGACTTGCTACACTCTTTATAATAATAATAATAATAATAATGATTTTTGTAACGTTAACATGAACGTTATTTTTGTCGCCATTTTCTGACAAGCTACAGTATCTCGTTTCACCAGTTCAAACCTTTACAGCCAAACGCCCCCTCCACCGCCCATGTCGTATACACAGTAACGATTCATCCTATTTGTATTCCATTGGAGAGAAAAAAAAAGTTCTATTCGTTTATCTTCTCCTCAAGAGGCTTCCACTTTATAGCACACACCCCCGAGAGGATGCATCCCCAACACTTCATTCAAAACCTCATTCCTCCCCTGGTTCTCTCCTGCCTGTTTGGCCGCCATTGCTCACAGAAACCAATACTTCAGGTTATTTCGGAGTCACTTAACTGACCACAATAGGCGCCTATTCACCTCTGCTCGTAATGAGTGTAAGAGAATCCTGAATAACGTCAAGCTGTTGTTTGCTGATAGAATGAGGCAGCGCATAGTTGACGGCAAGTTCGGCTCCAAGAACTATTGGTGCCTGTGCAAATGTGTGCTGAACAACAGCAAATCCTTCACCCCTCTCTTAATCAATGAATTTGAGGTCATCACGACACCTGTGGATAAAGCCGAGTGCTTTGCTCACTTCTCATAAAACTCACATTTGACTCGTCAGGAGTATCCGCACCCGACTTCTCTCTTAGAAGTGAGGATCAACTGAAAGATGTTTACATAACTCCGTCTCTGATATCTAAGATAATATCAAAGCTTGACCCCCATAAGGCGAGCGGAGGTGACGGAATCCCGGTCGTTGTCCTGAAGAAATGTGCCCCTGAACTCTCCTCTGTCCTCTCTAAACTCTATAATCACTACCTTTCTGCTTCCTGTTTTCCTGCCTGCTGGAAGTCCTCTTCTTTGGTTCCTCTGTTTAAGAACTCAGGGGAACCTTCGGACCCTTCCAATTATCGCCCTATCAGCCTCCTACCAATTTATAGAAAAATGTTCGATATTATTATCAATGCTGAGATAGTTCAACATCTTACTGCCTATAAACTGTTCTCAGACAAACAGTATGAATTCTGCTTTGCCAGGTCTACTGCCGATATGCTAACGATCATCACGGAGTACATATACTAGGCCCTCGATAAGTCCGGTGTGGCTTGTGCTGTTGCCCTGGATATCTCCAAGGCTTTTGATAGGGTTTGGTACGCTGGCCTTCTGCTATGGTATCACTGGACGCTTGCTTGAACTGATTCAATCTTTCCTATCTAACCGCATAACGAAGGTCGTCTTGAATGGGCATGCTTCCATATCTTACCGCCCGACGCTCTTTCTAATCTTCATAAATGATCTCCGAGACGTGATCAAATCCCAAGTAGGCATATACGCAGATGACCCCACCATTTAATCCCGCATCAGTAAGAAATCTGGGGAGGCTGACAAACGTAACCTCGCTGCTGATCTTGAGAAGGACTTCTACTCAGTGATGGACTGGGGTAAGAAGTGGCTCGTAAATTTCAATGCTTCTAAAACGAAACTCCTATCTGTCAACCATCACGGGCAATTTCTCCTGCCACCCATAAGCTTGGACTAAGCAAGTCTCCCTGAAAGCAATACACCTCGCCTCCTCGCTCTTACCCTATCTTCCGACCTCAAGTGGATTGAATCACTGCATTGAATCAATAGCTAAATCCACTGCTAGGAAGGTTGGGTCACTGTATAGGACCAGGAATTTTTTCCGCCTGCACATATACAAATCAACCAACCGATCGTGAATCGAATATTGTTGTCATATCTGGTCAGGCGCCCCTACTGTTCGTCTCAGTGTTCTCGACAGGCTCCAAAGGATAATCTGTAATGTGATTGATCCCGATCTGGCAGCTCGAGTCCAGCCACTTTCTCGTCAGCAGGATGTGGCTTCCCTCTGTCTCTTCTATAAATATTTTCATGGCTTCTGGTCTGACGAACTTAGGTCACTGGTGCCCCCGCCACAAGAATTTACTCGTGCAAACAGACTGGCAACAAGGTTTCGCTCTTTTACAGTTAGATCAACCAAATGTAGGCGACAATTCTACTCTAACAGCTTCTTTTCTCGCACTTCCTGCCTGTGGAACTCTCTTCCATATACTTGCTTTCCTGACGGCTATAACCTTCAGGAATTTAAATGCAAAGTCAATTCCCATCTCTTATCCACTTAACTCCTGCCCTTTCCACATAATCTCGTGTATCTTGTTCTTTTCCTTTCTCTCTACCTTCGCAACTGTCTTCATTCCTGTGTTCATATTCTTCTCTTACCATTTCTTTTTCATCCCCTGTAGCTGGTTCGTCTTTCTCTTCACTCTCCTCCTGCTTAAAATTTTAACTCTCTTATGTAACCCCCTGCACATCAGTGGCTGTACCGCCTTGCTTGGGATGAAACGATTAAAAAAATCTATGGTCATTTATTACCTATCTTACGTTGATAATAGTTTCCTACGTGAGTGTGCGTCTCCAGTTAATTGTGTGCATCTCTGTGTGGACTCACCTATCTAAGCGCGTATGTCCATGCGTAGGTCGGTGTGCACAGATGCATGTATAAGTGCATGTATACGTGTCTGTGTGTGCGTGCCTTCATATGTGAGTCTGTGTACGCGTGTGCATTAATTTTCCATTTTCTCTGCCGTTAATATTCATTTCCCTTTGACAATTATTTTTTTCTTTTTATCTTTGATTTCGCGGTAGCTCCAGACGAGAAGTAGACTGGATATATTTGGTGCGAAACGAAGCCGCTTTTTCAGGGATGAATTACAAACAGCCTCGAGTGTATTTCCTGAAATTCTTTTACATGCCTCTTGACACGCAAACACGTTACATCAATCAACATCTGTCAGCATCTTACACATAGCAAGAGACACACACAGAAATATATATAGCGGTAATAAATCCTAGAAAAGATCTAGTAAATAATCCCAATGTATCCTATTAGGTACCTCCACTAAATCGTTGAAAATTAAACAGCATAGTATGAATAAAAAGGACCCCAAACTTAATAAAAATGAACTTTTTCCACCAAAATGTTTATGTTATTATTAAGAGAAAAGATATAAGTATTTTTTAATTATTTTTTTAAAATTTTAATCCTTTCTAACATGTTCAAAATTTTGGTAAAAATCTCGTGTTTATTTTCGTTAGCGAGGAGCCAAATCGTCACGAGTGTCTACAATGGAAAACGTAATTTACATAACTCAGTTTTTGTCATAATTCATAAAATTTTAAGAAACTAAATGTTGTTTGGAAAATTGGTTTTATTACATAGTTAAACGTAGGACTCATTGAGGAATGTAAATCAACTATTATTTTTGTGAAACATTTTGCCTTTATTTCCGAAAATCTGTTCCTAATAATAAAACAAAAATGCAATAAAACACTATGACATTATTTAATTTAATAAACTTTTAATTGCTTTAATATATAATATATATTGAGGACATTATAGTCTGAAGAAAACATTTTTCGATTAATTTTAAAAGAATTATTTTCATTTCTTTTTAATTATAATAATTTATAAAGTTTCAGAAATATTTTTAAAATACTTCAAAGATTTGTTGTTGTTAGTTTATTAACTTATTAAGTGAAGATTATATTTACTAATCGAAAATTAACAATTAGTACTTTGCTTAGTTTCTGGAAGGCATTCTAATACTACTTCGGATTTAAATGTCACATAATCTAAAACCGCTTAACGAACTATGTTCTTTTGGTTGTTTTTTTTAGAGAAATATGGTTAGAACTTCTACGGCGGAATGTTGTTTAAAAAGATTGCTATCAAACATGGCGATGGTGTAAGCAATCCCTTATACAATATCTAAATAGACGTTGTTATTAACACTGTCTTTGCACAACTCTTCCTCTCTCTTTCTCTCTGTGTGTGTGCGTGCGTGTTAGTGTGTAGGCAAAGAAATGAACACGCCCAAATTATCTTTTTTTTTTAAGTGACACAGATCAAAAATGGTTCCTTTTCCTTCTACTTGGCTAACGTTTAAGTTTTCAAAGCATGTTGTCTAGATAAGCAGCGAACGACAATAAACAGGAAAAGCCACTTTTATGATCGGGTGGTTGTGCGGACGCGATGTTGGTCTAATGGTCAAGACTATGAACGGACCCTCTCGGTGAGAAAGAGGAACGTCACCCCACCATGCCCGATGATATTTATCTTGTTTTATTTAAAGTTTGCCTATTCAAGTGTTCAAGTGTCCAGGAAAAGAGCCACTACAAGATCCGCCCAGTATGTTTATCTAAATCAGACATTTTCAGAAATTTTGAACTCGATCTAGTCTTATCTATCTACTGTTTTTAAATCATTTCACCCCATGCAAGGCAGTAAATCCACTAAGACACAATGGGTTACTGTGTGCGAAAGAATAACACAAAAGAAAAGCATTAATACAAAGCGAGGACAATAGAAGAAGATAATAGATTACGATATTGGATTTAAATTTTTGAAGATTAAAGTTGGCTAGAAACCATGGGGCCAGGAGAGAGTTCCACAAGCAAGAGAAGGAACTGTTAGCATAGAACTTATTGTTATCTAGCGAATTCAACTGTAAATTGATGAAACCTCGTTGCCAGTCTAGTCCAGTCAGTTAAATGTCATAGGTGATACACGCTTGGGCGATCATGTCACGAAAGAGACATAACTTTCCCATCGTCGAAATGTGGCCTCCCTCTGTCTCTTCTATAAATACTTTCATGGCTTCTGCTCGGATGAGCTTAAGTCACTGATGCCTCTTCAACAGATGTTTACCCGTGCAACCAGACTGGCAACTGGGTCCCACCCATTCACAGTCAGGTTAGCCAAATGCAGACGACAATTCTACTCCTGCAGCCTCCTCTCTCGCACTTCCCGCCTGTGGAATTCACTCCCGTATTCTTGCTTTCCTGACGGCTACAATCTCCAGAAATTTAAATGCAATGTCAATACTCATCTACTAACCACTGGACTCTAGCTCTCTCCCCTCCCTGTATAACCTTCCCTTTCTCTCCACCTATGTATCTGTCATCGCACCTGCTTTCTCAGCTTTCTATTGTTCCTTTCTAACTAGCTTGTACTCCTCACTCTTTTCTAATTAATCCTTTTACATTTATGTAACCCCCTGCACATCAGTGGCGTTTCTGCCTTGCTCGGGGTGAAATGATTAAAAAATAAAAAATAAATAAAAAATAACTGACTGAGCAGAAGATTTTTACTCACCACTACTATTTGTGGTAGACTGGTTGACAACCAAGGCTATAAAACCCAATCTGTCCTGTTATTCAATCTTTTTGTCTATATCAGTCAATTAAATGCCATACGTGATACATATTTGGGCGATCATGTTACGAAAGAGACATGACTGATTGGGCAAAAGATTTTCCCGCAATAGGTTGCCATTGCTTTCTGCGGTAGGCTATAGAACCTAATCTGTCCTCTTATGTAACCCATGGCTACAGGGAAGAGACGGATTAATACCTTTCTCAATGATATTTGCGCGTAAGTGAATGCAACGAATTCAATTGGAATTCGAACTCGGATCTCCAATTTCTCGTTTCGAGCCGATATCCTCTGCACTATAAACGCACATACTAGTTACCCTAGAGAAGACTCTTCAGAAAAATTAGCATGAATGTATTTATAGAAAAGGCAGGGAGAGGCAACTTTATGGCGGCGGGAAAGCGATTGAAGTCGAAATGCCAGATCAGAAAAAAATAATATTAGATTCTTCTTTGGATTTTATCAAGAAACTTTAAGTACATAGCAGAATCTCCGGACCATATGTGGTGACGATATTAAAAGAATGCTCGAGTGTAAGATAAATTCTGGAGAGAAAAATTTGAAGGTAAATGCCGGTCCGAATTGTGGGAATGTTGACAATGTTGGTAACGTTCATGGATATAGAGTATCCTCTTGACATCTGTTGACCATGCCCGTCAAAAGTTATGGATAAAGCGCATCACGTAATCTGTTCAATGAAACAACGTCAAAGATTAAGTAACACTCACGAATCAGACACTATACTGAACCGGATTAGATCGGCAATACTCGGAAAAATATGGCCGCCTTTTATATACGTCGCATTGAGCTTCCTGATTGGTTAAGCTTTCTATTGGTGAATTATAAAATGGGTTGGCCCATGGCTGGCTCCACAGTATATACATGTAGCCAAAAATAGTCCAACAAAATTGTTCTGCACGACATCGTAAACCAGCTTTTGTAGTTGTAAGTAATCGATTCAATATAATCTTGCCACTTCATGTTAGCTCGAAATGGCACAATCAGTGACACTCCGGGAGTTTAGCATCAGCCATGCTGGTGGAAGGACGAAAGAGGTCTTTCAGATTGTTGGTAGAGAGCAGTTTCATTTTATGCATGGCTTGTTTGCTTTGGCTTGAAGAATTCTTCCAAACACAAAATAGAAAAAATATCAAGGTTCACGCGAGAAAAAACAAAAAACTTTAAAAACAAAACAAAAAGGAAATAATAGAATTTGATAAAAAAAAAATCAAAGTCGAAATTTTAAAAGGTCAAGTTAATTGGCTTTTGTGTATTTGGGTCACTTAATGTTAAAATATTTGTGGACGCGATGGGCTGGGGGAGATGAACAATTAAGAGTGTGAGATTCACCTTCGCAAAGATGTTTCCAACTAGCGTCCAGTTGGCAGACAAAAATAAACAGTGTTGTAATTCAATACATGTCCCTTTCTTGACTAAATCATAGGGTGGATATTGTGCTGATATTTATTGAGCACAATATCCACACTGGAATCATCAGCCAATCAGAGCCTACAGAATAGACTTGCCTGGATAGCAGAATGAAATCTCCCAGGCTGTTATATAAACTACCTACTAATTAGGCTGCTAGTTTCTAACTCAACTAGTTGAGTACTGTCTGCTGCAATTTCATATTTCTACAGATAATAAAAAACATAATCAAAGTCGAAATTTCAAAAGGTCAGGTTGATTGGTTTTTATGTTAGTTGGGTCACTTAATGTTAAAGTTTTTGTGGACGCCTAGTGAGGGATGATCTTACGACGTAATGTAATCTCTAGCAAGCCTTTTATAATGTCAAACAAACCAGTCACGTTAATCACGACAAGGTATCTTGTTCCCAAACAGAGATAAAGGGGACCCTATATATTAGAACAATACAAATATTAATGCGATGCTATTGTGCAAAACATACATAGACAGTTAGAAGTGGTTACCAAACTAGTTCTCATAGACCAGGGATCGGCAAACTACGGCACGCGTGCCACACGTGGCACGCCAAGCAATTTCCAATGGCACGATTTCTTGAACTGAGGAAGTCTCTAGAAGACGAAAATTTAGAAAAATCGTCTGCTATTCTCAATTGTTTGACATCCCACTCGAGATCTTTCATCTGTTTGAAGAAAATAGCTTTTGCTCTTCTGTCGGCTTTTGGTTCAACTTATTCCTGTGAGCAAATTTTCTCTCGTACGAAAGCAGAGTTAAGTCCACAACGAAGTTCCCTAACACCTGAACATTTAGAAAATTGTGTAAAACTCAAAGTAACCCACGTCTATTGAACAGGTAAAGAGGCTCATCCCTTGTTTCTTGTTTAGGATGCGGTTTCCGGTTTTCTCTTTTCCAATCTTTTCACTCTTTTCTTTGTTTTTTTTTTTCAATTGGAGTAGATAGACTAAACTATCGCCCGGTTCACTCCACCCACGTCTATTGAACAGGTGAAGAGGCTCATCCCTTGTTTCCTGTTTAGGATGCGTTTCCGGTTTTCTCTTTTCCAATCTTTTCACTCTTTTCTTTACTTTTTTTTTCAATTGGAGTAGATAGACTAAACTATCTCCCGGTTCACACTCCACCCATGTCTATTGTACAGGTGAAGAGGCTTATCCCTTGTTCTCTGTTTAGGATGTGGTTTCCGGCTTTCTCTTTTCCAATCTCTTTACTCTTAGGTAGCCCCCTGTGCATCAGTGGCGTTATCGCCTTGCTCGGGGTGATACGATTAAAAAAAAATGATGTTACTGATATTGAACAATCAGATAAGTTCATGCAAGGGCAAGGCTCCCATTAATAATAAAAATATTTTTTTTAAATTTTTACACTTTATTTCTATTAATGTAGTTTACATATTATTATCTATATTAGTATATAAAATATATTGTAGAATAGGTATATTGACCTTGACTTGTATAAAAAGACGTATACATTTGGCACACTGAATGATCTTAAAACCCTAAATCGGTTCAGTTAGCAAAAGGCTGCCGTTCCCTGCCATGGAGTGGAATCAAAAAGGTCTAACATCTATTCTCATTTTAGATGGAGAAGACGTCTAGTTCCAGGGAGTCTAACCTCCCACATTGCAGCAAGAGAGGTGGGACCGGTGAAATATCGACGCCAGGGTGACAGTGGTTGCGGATACTGGACAATTTTTGTCCTTGACCCATAATTACGTGTATAAGTACTTGTGTTACATACTACGTTAGTATAGAAGTCAGGTAAATAAAACCGAATATAAAATGTTTGACGTAATGAGTTCATCTGCCAAAAAAGTACTTTTACGATCTGACATCTTTTGTTACCCGCCCACATTTTTTCATCTCTGACATCTGTGAAAACTGCAGAAAACGTCATCAGTGACGTGAGTAAAAGCTGCAAAGATTTGCACAGATGAAGTTCCGGTGGTTGCTAAGAAATCAATAGCTATGGCAGGGCGGCGTCTATACGCTACAGGTGTACAGAGCCGTACGTGGGTGGGTGAGTGTTTTGATGTGGGAGGAATGTACCGTGGCTTTATGTCTCGATAAGCTAACACACGTTCATTTCAGGCGTTTTTACATTTTTACAGAATTACATTAAAAGTTTTCACTCCGGTTTGAAATCCAAGTTTTTTTAAATTTTTAAAAAAATTCCCGTAACGAAAATCACCAACATGGTTCCAGTAATAACACACCTGTTAATTAAACCTACACTGACTTGACGCCTTCTTTCTGCGGGTGTGCATACGTTCCAACAAAAAAGGTTCACTCTTTTCCAAAATATGTTTTCATTCTGAACATGAGTGCACCTTTTTGTAGGTTATATATATATATATATATATATATATATATATATATACTAGTAGTGTAGCCCGGCGTTGCTCGGGTGTAATGAAAGCTTTAAAACTAATCCATGGTCCTGGAGCTCAGACTCTTTGGACGTTGGCACGAAAGACTAAAAAGCAATAGCTGTTTCTAGTTAAAGCGACACTGTAGACTGAAAGAAAAATGAATGAATGTAAGTCAAATTTTGATTTCTTGGTATCGATATCAAATAAGTTTTTTCGTCGTAAACTGAATTTTGAAGGCTAAATAAGTCCTCTGAGTAAATGGTTATCATGGCTGAGACTAAGAACTACATTTATACCTACTTAGAGCCAAACCCGAAGCAAAAACTAGAATAAAAGGACTGAAAAAAATACAGACATACAGGCAGATAAACAAACACATACACAAACATCTTGCTTTTTATATATATACTAGCAGTATAGCCCGGCGTTGCTCGGATGAAATAAAAGCTTTAAAACTAATCCATGGTCCTGGAGCTCAGACTCTTTGGACGTTGGCACGAAAGACTAAAAAGCAACAGTTGTTTCCAGTTAAAGCAAAACCGTAGACTAAAAGAAAAATGAATGGATGTAAGTCAAATTTTGATTTCCTGGTATCGATATCAAATAAGTTTTTTTTTTTGTCATAAACTGAATTTTGAAGGTTAAATAAGTCCTCTGAGCAACTGGTATCATGGCTGAGACTAAGAACAACAATTATACCTACTTAGAGCCAAACCCGAAGCAAAAACTAAAATAAAAGGGCTGAAAAACTGATTTTGATCAGACCCGGTATATATTATCGATTTTCTGCACTATTGTAAGAACTGCAACCTTGAAACTTCTGAATATCGTTTCTTATGTCTTTGTCTATGAGTGTATCAAATTTGATTAAAATCGGACCACTCCTTCTATAACCCGATTTTTTCGATTATCAATTTTCGATATTTATCGGGGGTACCTCGACAAAAAAAACAAGCTAAGAACACTTGCAGACGTTTATGGTACAACTGTGTAAATTTTCAAGGAAATCGGTTCAGCCGTTTCGGAGTCTAAAGGTAACGGATACACACCCACGCACACAGACACACACACACACACACACACACACACACACACACACACACACACACAGTTCCATTTATAAAACAGTTCTTGATGTAAGATAATAGAGCTACTAAGTATATTTGATAAATATATATATTATCCCTCAAAGTGAAGGATATTATGTATATTTATTAACACACACACAAACACACACACACTAATATATTCTAAAAATATACTGTTAAATATACGAGACAATGAATGTCTATCATATTTAATCATGAGCCGTTCTAAACGTCGTATTTTGGCTTTAATTTCAGGTGAAAATAAAGACAAAAATTCTCCAACATTTGGATAATTTTTTAATGAGTTTGTTCTAAGCTTTCGGCTCACTTGAGCCATCTTCAGATAGATTAAGACGGTAACACAATAACTTCCACCATCACCGACGATTTTATTTTGTGTTGACATAAAACTTGGCAACGGCAATAGTTACCAAAAATAACAAACACAGTTCGCAAATTTACAATGCGGTTCTATGATGTCACATCGAGTGATAGCGCGAAATGACAACAGAACCATGTATTCAAATGCAATGTAATGTGTTATGACCAGATTTAAACGTGATTTTATTAAGTGTGGGTTGTTTGGATTTAATGTAGATGGCCTCCAATATCTGAAGGTTCTTTTTACTGTGTGTATGAGTAAGGATCATTGTAATAATCTAATATATATATATATATATATATATATATATATATAGAGAGAGAGAGAGAGAGAGAGAGAGTGGGATTCGTTGCAGTCACTTACGGGCAAATACCCTTGAGAAAGGTATTAATCAGCTGCTTCTCTCACCAGCTATGGGTTAAATAACATGATAGATTGGATTCTGTAGCCATGGTTAGCAACCAGTCTACCGTAGAAAGTAATGACAACCTACTGCGGGAAAATCTTCTGCCCAGTCATGTTTCGAGACATGATCGCCCAAGCGTGTATATTACGTATGGCCCTTAACTGACTGACCTTTCTAGATTGCTCGCCTATATTACTTATGATCCATTATCATACATAATTAGGTTGTAATAAAATTTGTATTTTATGTGAATACATCTTATGTAAATTAAGATGTAGTAGAGTTGAAGAGGGGGGTCTGTATCATAGAGTGGGGGTAGGGAACGAAACCCTTATACTCAACCTGACTAAATTATCTACCATTACTCCGACTCCGGGACACCCAGTTGAACGAACCTGTTGCTAGATGAAATTCATTTTAATTCACTGTCTTTTTAGCTTGATTTGCTTTAGAAGTTTTTGATAAATGAATATGGTAGATTTTTTGGGAAAGTGCAGCACTGAGATCCGAAGACGAATTGGCATGGCGTATAAGCATTCCAGAAGTTAAGTAAAGTATTAAGAAACAGGACAATTTCGCTAGAAACAAAGAAGGCAGTACTGGATTGCTATGTCAGTTCTTCAATATGGCAGTGAATGCTGGACAATATCATCAAAGATGAAAGAAAAACTTAAAGCAACTGAAATATGGTTCTACAGAAGGATGCTGCGAATATCATGGATCGAGCATGTGAGCAATGATGGGGTTTTGGAAATGATGGAAACGAAAAGGAAATTAATACTGAGCATCAGGAAGAAACAACTGAAGTTTCTGGGACAGGCAATGAGGAAAGAGGGCTTGGAGAACCTGATACTAACAGGCCAGATAGAGAGGAAAAAGAGACAGGGGAAAGCAGCGGATAACATATTTGAAGGACCTGATCAGGTGGATGATGGAATGAGGGTTGCTTGGTGTCAAAAGGAGAAGGCGTGCTAAGAGCCACCAGGGATAGGGAGACGTGGAAAGCCATGATCGCCTACGTCCCGAAAGTACAGGGCACATAGAAGAAGAAGGAAATATATAACAATTTTCAAGAGCCTCTCGTGGTATCTGAGTCCCGTCGCAGCGAAATTTAACAAAAAAGGAATGGGAAAATATTGATGAAATATTTTACGACTTGTTCATCAACGAACTCTTCTCATTTGTGAGACGCAAAACACCAATGAAAATGAAATACATTCATTTATTTTCTCTTTTTACTTTTTTAATAATTCTATAATGCTGATGAAATTGTATAATTATCTGACATTTGTAGGATGTGATGCTTATTTTTTCATTTAGAGCCAAAAAGAAGAAAAAAGGCTTTCTTTTTTCTTAATTAGGAAGGCATAATTACATCACCGATGTTTGACTATCATCATGCATGACTGCAAATGATGTGCGAAAAAAAAGGAAGAAGAGAAGTGCGCATGCGTGAGGTAATCTGTCCAGAATGTTTCTTTCCGTTTGTCAAGGTGAGTTTAAGTGAGATGAATTAAAGACGAAATGGAGAAAGAGGAAAATTTACTTGACAGTAAAACATGAACATCATCGCCCGCTGCCTTCACTCCGAAAGAAAACATCTTTTTTGTGTTTTTGATCGTTTATTGCTAAAATTTTTAGATTGTTATTAAAATTTATGAAATATGAGAAACTGAGAGAAGAAACAATTGTGTGGCACGAATGTTTGAAAAGGGCAGGAATTACATGCCTTAAAAAGTCGGCATTCAAAATCCTTTGTTGCTGATAGAAAATGTTTTATGATTATAACACAAATATTTTTTACAATTGATTAAATCTATTACACACACATACACAGACACACACATAATTATATATATATATATATATATATATATATATATATAATACAAAAATCTAGAATTGATTTTTGTATTATATTCTGCTCTACTTTCGTACTTTTGTATCGAGTACTTTGCTGTTAAGTTTTCGTCTTGGTTTTTTTTTTTCTTTCAAACAAGCACTAGACATATTGTTCTTGTGCGCTGTTTGTTTTTGTTTTTTCTACCCCTTTATTTAACCCCCGAGGTAGTCCTCACCGGTGTATAAGACGGTTTATATTACTGTTAGCATTATTTTCTGATATCTAGTCTGTTATTAGTGTTGACTTATTGTGATTAAGTTCATTACTATATATATATATATATGCTTAAATAAAAATGACCAGAGGAAAATTATATTTTTCTCGCCTACGCGTTTTGTCCTTTGATGGACTTTATCAAAGCAAAGAGATTAAATGAATTTTATTTTAAATAATGTATCTATCAACAAAAAATGGCTGGTAAGTAGAGACGGATACATTATAGATACGCAATAAATAGAGGTAAGAAAGTATAATGAGGATTAGCAATTCAAAGTCTAGGGGTAAATTTAGTGAAGAAAAAATGGACGAACACACCAGAGAGAATAACCGTGAAAAAATAGATGCAATTAAATAGGGGAAGGCGGGAAAATGAACTCTTCTCATTGGCTAGAGTTAACAATAAAAAGTACGAATTCTGCCGAAAAGAAAATTTAAATCCAGACAAGTAGCACAGAAGTAAGGAGCCGGTTTGGTATTTCTGGACCGAAAGTCGGGGTGACTCCCGGAGCCGATATGATGTTTAAAAACCCGAAATCGGCAATGAAGGCAGGACATCACTGAAATAAAAATGTATTTATGGACTTTGAAATAAAATTCATTAAATCTTTTTGCCTTGATAAAGTCTATCATAGGACGAAATGCGGAGGCGAGAAAAATATAGTTTTCATCTTGTCTTTTTTATTCAACCATACTGTTTCTTTCCTTGGATTATAACTGAGTGTACTTTTGCACACACACACACACACACACACACACACACACACACACACACACACACACACACACACACACATATATACATATATATATTGTTAATCAGTTTTTGGTCATAATTAAATTAGACAAGTACACAGTTGTATTAAAAAGTGCTAAATACATATATATTGTAGAGCTTTCAAATATTTTTTATTTAGAAACAAGTTATTTCCGCAACCAAGGTTTCCACTTTTCGGTATCCTCAGGCGATTTATAATAATTCATATATATATATATATATATATATATATATATATATATATATATCATATGACATAAAAATAATAGAATTTATATATATATATCATATATATATATATATATATATATATATATATATAGTACTGTGCAAAAGTATTAGGACAAGAACTATTTTATCTTTTATGAAGCATATTGACAGAAAATAAACAATTTAATTCAAGTAATTTTATTTGATTTACTCAATAAATGCTTTATCAAGAAAAATACTTGTTACAAAATAAATTTAATATTTAGTATAATAGCTTTTGCTTTGATCACAACCTTCATTCTGTCAGGCATTGACATCACAAGCTTCTTTAATGTATCTAATGGTATCTCCTGCCAAGCAGCTTGCATTTGATCCCAAAGTGTGTCTGGCGAAGTAATATTAGATTTATCAATTTTTTATCCAAAATATCCTATAGATGTTTAATAGAGTAGTTTCAAAATAACTTGTTTAATAGAAAATATGAAAAAAATAAATATAACTTCTTTTAATACATTTCTTTTGCACCTAGTTTTAAATAATCAATATTTATTAGCAATTTACTTGGCTTTTCACCCTGTATTTGAATTTTAGTGAGGCTTTTAGAAAAATCACCCCTGTCCTAATACTTTTGTAAACTACCGGTAGTGGGCAAAAGTGTTAGGACAGGGGTGATTTTAAACTTTTTTTTGGTGTCTCATAAAAGATAAAATAGTTCTTGTCCTAATACTTTTGCACAGTACTGTATATATATATATATATACAGAAGAGAATTCCACAGGTGGGAAGTGCGAGAAAAGAAACCGTTGGAGTAGAATTTGTGTTTACATTTTATTCGTTTCACAGTAAAAGGGTGGGACCTACTTGCTAATCTTGTGGCTCGAGCAAATTCAAGCATAGGGGAACCAGAAAGATAAGTTCATCGGAGCAGAAGCCGTGAAATTACTTGTAGGAGAGACAAAGAGAAGCCACATTTTGCCAGTGAGAAAGTGACTGTATCTTGGCTGCCAGGTCGGGATCGATCTCATTACAGATTCTCCGTTGGATTTTGTCAAGGACCCCTCGGTGGATAGCAGAGGCACCCGACCAGATATGGCAGCAGTATTCATTGCAAAGGCGGATGGTAGATTTATATATGTGCAGGATAGTTTAAGACGGGAAAAACTTCCTGATCCTACAAAGTGAACCGACCTTCTTAGCTATGGATTCGATATAGCCATTCCACTTGAGGTCTGTTTTGAGAGTTAATCCGAGGAGGCGCAGTGTTTATCATGAAACAGACTGTCGCCTCTAGGTGTTAACTTCAATCTCCACTTTATCATCTCTCTCTCTCTCTCTCTCTCTATATATATATATATATATATATATATTTCGGAATGAGAAATCGGAGAGCCGAGTTCGAATTCCAGTCGAATTCGTTTCATTCACTTACGCACAAATACACTTAGGGAAGGTATTAATCCATCTCTTCTCCCTCCAGCTATGGGTTGAATAGCAGAACAGACTGAGTTATATATTTTTGGTTAGCAACCAGTCTACGGCAGAAAGAAATGGTAACCTACTGCCGAAAAATCTTCTGCCTAGTCAGCCCAAGCCCTGTATCGCGTATGTTAGGCTTTATTCTTGCAGCGCAAGACCAGTCTTTTCACGCGGAACTTTCAGGCAAATATCATGCACAATAGTGTGGATTCAAAATGCAGGTTCTGTGACAAATATCACGTAACCATAGACCATCTAATCTCAGGACGTTATATACTTGAACCAAATGAATATAAATTCGTCACGATAGGGAGGTAAATATTTACACTGGATAATGTGTAAACACTATGGAATAGATTTTAACAAACACCGGTAAGAGCAACACCCAGCACCGGTCACAAAACCAGAAGACATCACAATTCTATAGGATTCAGTTAAGTACCATACGTGATACACGCTTTGGGCGATCATATCTCGAAAGTGACATGGCAGACTGGGCAGAAGATTATCCTGCAGTAGATTGCCATTGCTTTCTGTGGTAGACTGGTTGCCAGCCAAAGCTATAAAACCCAGTCTGTCCTATTATTTAGCCCATAACTGGAGGGAAGAGGCGGAATAATACCTTTCCCAAGAGTATTTGTGCATAAGTGAATGCGAGGAATTCAACTGGAATTCAAACTCGGCTCCCCGATTTGTCGTTCCGAGTCGATATCCACTGCACCACAATGCACATACACTTTACAAACATGAAAATTGAAGCAAGTAGGCCGGACATAATTGTTAAAAACAAAAACAAACAAAAAAAAAAAAATAGAAAAAACTTTCCTACGCGAAATAAAAAAAAATGTGGAAATTGAAAACAAAAATCGTACAGGTGACAGGTGCGCTTGGAATGATTAAAAAAAGGAAAACAAAGACACACTGAAAAAATCCCTGGAAATCCCAGCTTAAGAGAAATACAAAAAATGTCTTGATAAGTACAGTCCACACACTAAGAAGAACTTTATCCATGTAATGTTAGTGATATTATGAGAGTTAGAAAAACAAATCATGAAATGAAAACATAACGACATACCTGCCTTCGATGTTCCCGCAGTCTTGGTAGGTAGTGTGACCATAGCAGAGATCGAAATATAATGATGATGAAAATAATAATAATAATAACTGGTGTCAACTCCAACATCCTTAATTGAATCTTAACTGACATGAATCGAATGGATGTCAAAACGAAAAAGCTTCTTATTTGCAATCGTCTTCATCATCGTAAAGCCGATATATGTGCCCAGATCCGAGAGAGGCAGAGCATTAGTTCAACCAGAACTGTCTTATAAAACCACAACAATCGGTCTTAAAAGGTAACTGGAAACTACAGAAGATGGGATCTGTGTCAAAGAATATGAAAAAGGTAAGAAACTTTATTCAGTATTAAAGGAAGCTAACAAATTCAAAAGGAAATTCCAAGTAGGTGTAGAAATGTAAATAAACCATCACGCACCTACTGCAGCCCAAACTAATCTAAACTCAGCAAATGACGATAAAGAAAAGAAAATAAATCATGGCTGAAGTCATGCCAACCAAAGAAAACAATAAATGCAAAAAACAAAAACAAAAAAAAACGGACGAAATTGAAGAAATTCGAAATGTGATTTTGCGTATATGAAAAAATGCTCTACGTGAAAACCTAAATCCAAATCGTTCTCTTCACAGATTAAAACATCTTCGAAACTTTCCGTAAAGACAATCGAATTTCGATTATTTGGAATGGTCAGCACTAAAGAGATTCCAAATTTAGTTTTAGAATGCGCAAAATGGCTCCAATGAAAGGGTAGCTAAAAAATAAGTTTAAAAAAATAAAATAAAAAATAAAAACATAAAGGACATTAGCATAAAATTACATTGATGTTTTACTCGGAGGGACAAAACTGGAAAAATTTATTCCTAAAATTAAAAATATACAAGAAAAAAAACAAAAAAACAATTGTTTCCATTTTGAAACGTAACAAAAAGTCATTCTCTCTAAACACAAAACGGAAAGAAGAGAGAAATATTTGGATGACATGAAAATCAAAAGAATGTTCAGTTGCCAAAAACACAATTACACCATCAACAACAACAAAATAAAGAGAGAGAGAGAGAGGGGGAGGGAGAGGGGGAGAGGGGGGAGAGAGAGAGAGAACAAAAACTAAAAAAACTTCCAAAACTAAAAACCAACTAGGCTGAAAGGTAAATAGCTCGAAGCTGCTTGTATCGACATTATTTGTGGTGACGACCAAAGTTTTCTCTTCTTTTTTTAAGTTTCCCTTTCTAAAAAATAAAAAAAATAAAAAAAGAGCCAACGAATTCGTTGGTATTGTTGCTGCTTAACAAAGAATTGAGATATGAAGTCACGAGTCCACCTGCTTTGTTTTCTAGTTGCATAAGCAACAGCGACTTGAGAGTGATCAACTCGACGTGGGTGTAATGGTTAATGAGCTAATCTGGTTGAACATTACTACCGAGTACTGAGTTCGATCCTAACCAGGCGCACTATACTGCCAAACTAAAGCTGAACAAATAGCAACAGAATTTGTGTCTTTTCCTTAAATATCCGTCGTATTTTGAAAGTAAAGATTTATTTGCCTGTTAATGAACACGAAATCAATTTTCACTGCAGTGTCTGTGTTATTTTACTGAGGATAAGTAGTCTGACAGAAGGTCATGATAATGGAGCATCCAGTGTGTATAAAAGTCGCAACACCAGAGAATTGATCCCAGAGACTAGCTTGCTAAACATATCGCTCCAGTCAGTAGTTGTCCTAGTTATTGTTTAACACAAACTGCCCAGTGGTAATTAAAAACAGAAACAAATTTGTGCGAGAGAGTTCAATCCCGACTGGGTTTGTTTGAAAAACTAATTATTCACATAAGTGGGTGATTTTTTTTTTATAATCATTTCATTCCAAGTTAGGCGAAAGCGTCACAGATGCGCAGAGGTTTACAATGAGATAAAAAAAAACAAGGTACAGGGGATGTCGAAGAAAGGATAAGTGATAAATTAGAATCAGTGAGATAGAAGATGGCAATTGACGTTGTATTTAAACATTTAGAAACTATAGCTATCAGGGAAGCAAACAAACGGAAGAGAGTTCCACTAACGGGAAGTGTGAGAAAAGTAACTGTTAGAGTAAAAGAGGCGGTTACATTTAACTATTTCGGCGGGATCTTGACGCCAATCTTGTAACATGAGTAAATAACTTTGGTCGAGAAACTATGAAAAAACTCGACAGAGCAGTTGTCATGAAAATACTTGTAGAAAAGACAAAGGGGAGCCACATCACGTCGGTGAGAAAGTGAATGAAGACATGATGCCAAGTCAAGATCAATTATATTGCAGATCCTTTTTTGGATTTGTCGAGAGCCTCAAGATGAACAGCAGGATTACCCGACCAGATATGGCAACAGCATTCAATGCACGGACGAATGGTAGATTTATAAATGTGCAAGATGGATTCTGATGAGAACCTAGAGATGAATAGCAAGAGCACCCGAATAGATATGGCAACAGTATTCAGTGCTTAAAGGAATGGTACATTTATAAATCTGCAAAATAGATTCTGACGAGAAAAACTTCCTGACCCGGCACAGTAACCCCACCTACCTAGTACTAGATGCAAATATAATTTCGACGTATACATTCCATTTAAAGTCATTTAAGAGAGTGAGACCAATGAAGCGCAGTGTGTTGCTCTTTAATGGTAGGCAGGAAGTTTCTCTATGGTGGTCAAAGGAGTGTAACTTCGTTTTGGAGAAATTAAAATTTACAAGCCATTTCTTAACCCATTCGATCACAAATTGGAGTTTTTTTAAGGGCAGTAGCCAGGTTTACTTTGACAGCCTTTGTAGATTTTCTATTGAGACGTGGGTGAATGGTGGTGTCATCTGCATAGATGCCTACTTGAAAACTGATTACATCAGGAAGATCATTGATGACAATCAGAAAAAGCATAAGCGAAAAGCTTGAAGGACGCCAGCGTTCCTATGAAAGGTCTCGGAAGCTTTTTCATTAAAAAGAACCTTCATTTTACGATTCGACAAGAAAGATTGGATTAAATCAAATAATCGTTCAAAAATACTGTAGTTTTGGAGCTTGAACAGAAGGCCAGCATGCCAAACTCTGACATAACGAGATATCAAGAGAAACAGCTCGAGCTTCCCTTTTCATATCAAGAGCCTGGTATATATATTCAGTGATGGTCGTTGGCACATCAGCAGTAGACCTGGCGAAGCTGAAGCCATATTGTTTGTCAGATAGAAGGTTGTGAGATGTGAGATACCTAACTATTTCAGCATCGATAATAGCCTCAAATACCTTACCGAAACACGCAAGAGGCTAATCGGGCGATTATTATAGGGGTTAGACAGGAACTACAACGAGGGGGACTTGCAACAATCAGGAAAGCAGGAAGAAGTGAGGCAATAGTTATAGAGCTTGGAGAAGACGAGAGCATAGGAGCACATTTCTTAAGGACGATGGCTGGAATCCCATCACATCCGCTTGACTTATGGGAGTTGATATGTCCCGGAAAGAGATATATATCATTCGAGGTAGCTAAACGGTTTAGGCAAATGTAACCGGGTAGGACAATCTAGTACGTAGACGTAATGGACGGTACTCGTCGTATGCAGTATTCTGAGATGTAGGCGTAGTCAATAGACGTAGACCTCTATGCATCCTCGCTTTCGTCTGTATTTATGGCTGACACCAGCCAATCACATTACTGTGAGGAGGAACCAAGGTGTATGCATATTAATTCCATATTCATTACATCAGGACTCAAGCTTAGAAATTATGTTAGAAACCAGAGATGAGATTATATATATATATATATATATATATATATATATTAATCAGTTGAACCTCAGTTCTATGTGGAATATTGTGTGTTGGTACTCCAGATGAATGCCGAATTGGACAAGAATTTTCAAGCAAGCGTAATAGTTAAGTAGATGTTATTTTGGTGAAAGGTTATGTCTATGTTGGCATATCATAGGTTATAGTTAGGTAGGTTTTAGTTTAGTGATAGGTAGGGTTTTATAGGCGTTGATTTGGTGCATGGCAAGGACTATAGTTATGTAGGCGTTGGTTTGGTGCATGGCAAGGCTTATGATTAGGTATGTATTAGTTTAATGAAGGGTTGGTGCTATGTAGGCGTTGGTTTGGTGCATAGTAAGGGCTATGGTTATGTAGCTGTTAGTTTGGTGCAGGTTTAAGGTGTGACGATAAACATTCACACTTACCACAGCCAAAGCGTCCAAGGTGTTTTGCTTGTCGGGCTGCTGTGTTGTGATGAATGCGTGCGTAAACCCACGCCAGACAGTTCGTTTCATCAGATGCGTCCTATCCCCTCGCAAGTTTGGTCAAAGAAAGGAATATTCTTCGACCTGCCCTTTTATGCTGAGTGAGAACGAGGCCGACGGCGATGATTGGTGCGTCGGCAATGGTTTTTGTCCATAAAACGGGTCCGAGATAATGGCTGCCAGTGTCCTTGGGACAGTGGTGACGTGCGCTGATAGAGAGATCAGTATTGAGTTTAGACTCTGTTTATTTTTGTCTGGAAGCTTCAAACCCACGGGTGGAGCGAGCGGTGTACCCGAAACCAAGCAGAAACCTACTGTTTAGCAACATAAGGTTATGTAGGTATTGATTAGGTGCATGGCAAGGGCTATGGTTATGTAGGTGTTAGTTTGGTGCAGTTTTAGGGTTATGTAGGCGTTGAATTGGTGCATAGCATGCGCTATGTTTAGGTAGGTCTTAGTTTAGTGTATGGTTAGGTTTAGGCTTATTTAAGCGTTAGATTGGTGCAAGTGGTAGGGTTAGTTTTAGGTTGGCGTTAGTTTGATGCAAGGCAATGATTATGGTTAGTTACCTGTTAGTTTGGTAGATTTAGAGTTATGTACGCATTAGTTTTGAGGCAGTATTAAATGAAGTAACTTAGAACCTATAGTGATGTCTTTAATAAAAATAGTCTTGTCACTTGGCATAGCACAAATGGGTGACAGTAGGCTTTTATAAATCTTCTATGGAGATAAGCAACAATAATAAAGTATACTGAATTTTACACCTGTTATAATTTTATCTCTATCTCTCCATTTCATCTGATTAGACATTTATCTGTACATTACTTTTATTTGTTAATGCACGCAGTTATTTTAAAGGAAATTAAACAACTATACACAATCCATTGACATTATTATTGTTAATAATAATTATAAAATTCAAAAGTTGTTTTATATTAAAACGCAGACAATTCCAATTGTTAGAAGTGACAGAGTGAAAAGTTACGATTTTTCTTACTTGGATTGGCCAAGCGAGTGAGCCGTATGGAGTTTGAGAACGTTGGAGGCAATCCCGTCAAGACGTTTAAAGCCAACCTGTTCTTGATGGTTAGGCAGGGATGCTTCCAACCGTTAGGCAAAGACTCAGTGGAATACTCTCACGAAGTAGTTCCCGATAGCAATGGGGCAGAATTCCAAGGGATCACCGTGTACCTCAACCTTCTTGACCAACGTGACCAGGTGATGAAGATACTACCGGCTTTACTCCAGGAATGCGGCTGACCCTTAAGTAACAGTAGGTTGAAGAGAAACGTGAGAACGTCTACGAGTATATTCCTTAAAAGTGAGAGGCTGGACCAGGAGAAGATTACTTCATGGATGCAAGTATAACAGAAACTTCGTTGACTGACATGGGCGCTACGGTTTCGTTCAGTGGCGGACCGGGCTAGACACGGTCGGGTGGATGGCGCAGTCATGTTCGAAAATCGGCTACCATGCTTACAGAAAATCCTCGTCATTAAAAGTACGCTCGGCAACGAGTCCCTCATAAGAGAGGTCGCTGTCCAGGACTCTCTCAACGACATACTCGCCACCTATAACAGATTAAATTTGTTTCCTCGGTCCCCTGCAGAAGGGGCCAGTACGTTCGCGGGCCCGACAAAAGACGCCTGCCTGACGAAGGACCGGAGAGAAAGTGTGTCTGGTGCCGGTCATGCGGATGAGAGTGTCGCGCCGAAACGTCCTGTGCCATTCAAATTCTGGGCGATAAGAGGGGAACGGGGGATCGCGAGTAAGGGAGTCGGCAGCAGCGACGCGAATCGCCGCCACAGCAGCAGCAGCAGCTACGGCGGCCACCGTCGCACTCTACTTGTTCCCAGCATCCAGCCATCTCCCGTCGGCGACACTGGAAGAGAGTGCTCTCCTGAGCCTCGCCGATGACCCCCAGAAAGACGTCCGCGCCGGCCTGTGGTGGGCGCCGCTGCCCGATGACAACGACCAAATCGAGTTTGGTCCACATTCGGCAGCATCGGACTGAGCCCCCCCCCCCCCGCAATCGCGGTGAGCGGTCCCACCCGTTTACCCCTGGGCGATTTCACGTTCTCTTGAACTCTCTCTCCAAAGTTCTTTTCAACTTTCCCTCACGGTACTTGTCGACTATCGGACTCGTCCCGGTATTTAGCCTTAGATGGAGCTTACCACCCGATTTGGGCTGCGTTCCCAAGCAAGCCGACTCTCGGATTGAAGGTCGTCGTCCGTACAGAATGGGCCTGGCACGAGAAACGCCCAAGAAAAATTTTACTCAAGGCTAGGGTGAACCCATAGTATGGTTTTCAAAATTGCCACAGGCTGGAATCACCTCTTCCAGACCGATAACATCAAGAAGCCACCTTCCTGACAATTTGCTGGTGGTGAGATTCGAACCCGAGCTTCATGGTCAGAAAGCGAATGTTCTAACCACTCGGCCACATATATAATCTGGCCAACCTTCTTTGAAGATTCGTTTAGGTGAAACCTTGGTAGGTTTGTTGGCTCATTCGGTTAATTTACTTATTCTGCTCTGCTTACGTATTGAGCGTTTTTTGTTATTGATTACTCGTCTCGGGATTTTTTCTTTGGGCTACGTACTGGCTCGGTCCAAATCGCTTTAGCTGATGTTCATGTGCTTAGCTCTTTCTTTTTTACAACCATTTTTCCTTCCGCGTATATACGCGGAAGGTTTTTCGAAGCGAGTATAGTGATAAGTTTGCATGTATATATATATATATATATATATATATATATAATACAAAAATCTGGAATTGAGCCACCACCTCTCGCCCTGAAGAACCGTTCGTGTGAAACCGCGGTAGGTGGTGGCTCAATTCTAGATTTATGTATTGTATTCTGCTCTACTTTCGTACTTTCGTACTTTCGTATCGAGCACTTTGTTGTTAAGGTTTCGTCTTGGGATTTTTTTCTTTCAAACGAGCACTAGACGTATTGTTCTTGCGCGCTGTTTGTTTCTTTTTTTTCTCCCCCTTTATTTAACCCATGAGGGGGTCCTCGCCGGGTTAGAAGACGGTTTATATTACTGTTAGTTAGCATTAGTTTCTGATATTTAGTCTGTTATTATTAGTGTTGACTTACTGTGATTAAGTTCATCATATATATATATATATATATATATATATATATATATATATATACTCTTCTACCATCAACTTTACATTATTTAATAGTGGAAATAGAGAATTGATGCTTTTTAAAATAGAAAAATGTTCGCAAGATTTCCAGTCACGCGCGTTAAGTAAAGGCATGAAATGAACGCTCTATTTTTCGAAGAAACAAAATAAATTACTACGTAACAGTCAAGATATGAAAAAAAAATAACAACATCAGAGACATAAGCAGCCCTGAAAATGGCTATAGAAGTCGCCGAAAGCGCTTGATACGATAAAAATTATGAACAATTTGTTATATTGTTTATCTCCAACAATACCTAAAAATTAATTAAACGCACATTTATTTCTGTGGGGTCAAGAGATATGAAAGGTCATTATGCTCCGATCGAAAGGACAAGTGCTGTACATACAGAAAACAAGGATATTGAGCTAAAGTTGGTAAAAGTAAAATGAGGAGCGAAAGAGTATCTTGTCAGCATCAGTCGATACACTTTGTTATCTATCATCTATAACGACAGAAATCACGGCTAACGAACAGCCATTAAAAGCATTGATCGACACGGCGAGAACAGAAAACTTCCTTAACGCAACCATTGCAAAAAAAAATTTATGGAAAACCTACCCGTGCATGAACAAAGGGGAGATGGCTAGCTCATCTCTTTCCATACAAGTGCTGGGATACTGTTTGGTTGACCTTAAAATAAATGGTACTTTATACCAAGGAGTAAGATATTTACTAACGACAGATTTATGCTTCGGCCTAATATTACACACAACTTGCGTCAACATCCTTTAGTAGAAATATCCTTCAGAGTCTCTAAGTAACCCTTTAAAGTCTGCGGCCAAGCAGCCATGAGAAATCCATACCCAGCAATTTTCAGCACTCTAACACCCGATTGCTACTAAACCTAGTAGGAGGGGGAAAAATTATTTATTCGAACCGAAATTACTCGAAGGAGGATATAATCGAAGCAAGTTATTCATTGTGGAGAGTTCAAGCTTTCGTAGTCTCAACTGAGAAAAGGAAAAAGGAATGGTAATCGACTATTCTCAAACGATAAACTGGTTCACTTTACTGGATGCCTACTTTCTGTCAAAGATAGGCGAGATGACAGAAAAATAGTTAAAAACAATCTATTTAGTACTATGGACCTAAAAAGTGCCTGTCATCAGGCAACAGAGGACAACAGTCTGAACAATGTAAATAGTGTAAATCATCACAATGCCTCATCTCAGAAATATAAGCAAGTCTATGCTATTGTTGAATCACTGAGAAATTGGAGGCACTATATGATCGTCGACACTTTAAATTAATTCCAGATCAAAAATCAATCGCGTTCTTGTTTAACGTGAAAACGACCCACAAAATCAAAACTGAGAATATAACCCGATGAACGATGGAACTGCCGTGTTTCTCGTTTCACAGAATATATATATATATATATATATATCTTGTAACTCGCCTGCTAGCAAAGAAGGATTAAAGACATTACGTAAAGAGATGTGCTTTGTAGGTTTTAAACGCATGGTCCACATGACGAAAATCAGAAGCCCTCCCTTCTCAATAGAGGATGTGAAAGAGATTACCGACTCATGTAAGACTTGCACCAACAAATAAACCCAGCTTCTACCGTTCTAAATCCATCAAAGTCATAAAAGGCAACGAATAAAAAGAAAAAAATGAATGAAAAAAATCTTTCTGATCCGAAATTCCTTCATCGATATTTCATATTCAAAAACATTTTGAATTAAAAATGTTGCATGTTCCATCCAATTCGAATTCGAATTAACAAACTATTTTTAGCAGAATTTATTCATTATTTAACACGTCTAGTTTATGAGGCTTTTTCGGCGTCCAAATTTAAATTTCTACTACGATCTATTATTCACCTTTCTCCGCACTAACCAGTTGCTTTTCTCGCCTTGCTAGAGGTGAAATGATTAAAAAAACAAACGAGTATAACTTGTTGAATCAATACAAATCGGGGCCTGGTTGATTTTCTTTCAAAGTCATGTGATATGTATTTCGAAATTATGATTTACACAATTTTCGAATCTTTTATTTCCATTTACTTTTAATCAATTTCTACTGATGTATTACTGAAATGCAGATTTCAACAAAACTCCTACACACCAGGTTGAATTCCGTTAATGCCTTTTTTCCTCATACACAATACTGCTATAAATTTTTGTCCCGAATCGAACTATACGCTGACTGCAAACATCCCTAGTACCACATTAACAAATAACTTGTGGTGATACCGACCGAGCAAAAGCGAGGGACCGGATGTTTGCACTCTAACGACCAGAAAGCAAATGCCCAAAACTCGTCGGTGCGCATCCGGGTTCGCGTAGATGTTCCGGTTGAAAACTAAAAATTAATTAAATATTAAATTTCCAGTTTGCGAGCCTACGCGAATTTTATTTATCGGCCAATGAGAAGCCCAGAATCAAATACGGATATGAATTCCCAAATGATCTGCTGAGATCCAAAAAGAAGATATAAAAAGCCGAGACAGAAAGACAGACAGACCGAGGCAGCCACACAGACTGACTCAAGACAGACGAGAGTAATTAGTATCTCCCTTGACCAAGTCAAGTGGCTTAATATGCTCGTCGCCTTCACCTCCCTTTTCCTTCGCCCCTGTCTCAAAACTACTTACTGACCTAAGAAGCGGAAAGTTCAAAGACTTTCCTCCTGGCCAACGCATCCACAATTTAAGTATCGAATTCTCCTTGTCAGCCTTCTATTGCCACTATAAACTGTTCCCACTTTCTTAAATAAAAATATTATACAAAACCAGAAACCACTTATGCAACAATTGGTAAACATTAACACATAATTTTACAACAAATGAAACAAAAGACTTATCAAAATAGTGAAAACAGCGTGGAGAGGATGAATTATTGATAACTATGCAAGAGATATTTGTACAGAAATTTGTACAAAAATTGTACACGCCTCCCCCCAACCACACACGATAAAAAAATTTAAAAAAAACAACAGTGACTCCCCTGTCCATGCAATGAGACAAGATGTTGTTACTGGAAACAGAAAATGAATAAATAAATACATAAAAACATTCTCCAATGAGACTATAGAATAAAACAGACGGAGAGGGAAAAATATAAAAGTCATGACCTTGATTTATGATTGAAGAAAATATGGAATATTATAGCAACAATCGTTCTCATAATCTCTGACACATAGAGCAGTCATTAAAATCCATCACCGGATAGCTGGGTAAATTGGAGCGATGATTGACATGTTAGTTATATTGTATTGGGTTCTGTCAATATTAGAAGTCTCACAATTGTGGCCTCATGCCAAACTACACTAAGGTTACTACTACGGCTACTACTACTTCTACTCAATAATCGCCATGTCTAAATATCTGGGAGGAAGAATTATTTTTATTATTTATACGAAACATGAAATGGAGCAAAATTCCAAAAATAACCATTTCTAAGGATTTCCAAGGGTAATGATAGGAAATTCATTATTATTTGCATTGTTCGGCCTGTTGTTCTACATTTTTTTTCTGTCATGATTACGATATTTTGGATGTTGTACGCTCCAGTCTTCTTCAATTTAGAACCAAACCCATCATTTCGATAACTGAGGTACATCATTCTCATTCCATGAGCAATGCCACTTCCGGATAGTTGTAGTTATCTCCCTTTAACTAAACTCTCTAAGTTATTTGTTCACCACTGCTGTAGACAGGTATTGAACGATGAACTCTTTGGGTCAAGTCACTGGAATTGACTAACGCCTATATCCAGTGAAACATGTGTTCTTGAAGAAACGTCGTAAACATGGCAATAAAGATAAGGGCAACAGTCCGAAAAATGTACATAATGATGTAAATAATAATAATAATGATGTAAATAATAATAATAATAATAATGATGATAATAATGATGATGTAAATAATAATAATAATAATAATGATGTAAATAATAATAATAATAATAATGATGATGATGTAAATAATAATGATAATAATAATGATGTAAATAATAATAATAATAATAATAATAATGATGTAAATAATAATAATAATAATAATGATAATAATAATGATGTAAATTATAATAATAATAATGATGATGATGTAAATCATAATAATAATAATAATAATAATAATAAAGCAAAAAATACAACTGAAGGCTCAAAGAATAAGACGCTATGAGAAAAGAGCAAGATTTTACAGACAAAACAAGATTTTTCAAACTGATGCAAAGAAATTTTACAGGGAAATAGGTAAAAAAAGAATTGAAGTGACAGTCCCCCCCAGAATGGAAGAAGTTACACAGTTCTGGGAAAAGATATGGGCTTGCCCTAAAGAACATAGTAAGGAAGTACATTGGATTGCACAAGAGATAGAACGAATGAAAAATAAACCAGAACAGACATGTGCTGGAATTACAGAAGAGGATGTTAAATTTGCACTAAAAAAAAGCACACAATTGGAAATTCCCAGGTATAGATAAAATTCCTAACTTTTGGCTATATTATTTAAATACAGCACATAAAAAACTAGCCAAAGAACTTCAAGAAATGGATGACGATCCCAGTAAAATTCTTGCATGGATGACCAAAGGAATTACATTTCTTCTACCCAAGAATGGTGACACAAACAACCCGAAAAACTACAGACCAATTACATGTCTTCCGACAACATATAAACTATTAACATCTATTTTAACAAAATAGACATATTTATTCTTAGAAAGAAATGACATGATACCGCTTGAACAAAAAGGGTGCAAACGTGGCTGTTATGGATGTAAAGACCAATTGCTTATTAACAAAATGATCCTGGAAAACTGCTACAGTACAAAGAAAAATCTTAGTACTGCCTGGATAGATTATCGAAAGGCATTTGATAGTGTGCCACATCCCTGGATTTTAAAGACTTTAAATATATACAAGATATCGCCCGTCATCATCAATTTCATCAAACAGTGCATGTCTATATGGAAAACAACCCTTTACCTCAATCATATAAATAGAACCTATAAGTCTGATGAAATAAACATCAAAAGAGGTATATTTCAAGGTGATTCTTTATCTCCCTTACTATTCTGCATATCATTAATAGCACTAACCAGTCAACTTAATAAGACAGAATGTGGTTATAAAATAGGCCAAAAGAAAATAAGCCATCTATTTTACATGGATGACTTAAAGTTATATGCTAAGAATGATAATGAGCTGGAAGGTCTTCTGCAAACTGTAAAATGCTTCAGCGAAGACATTGGAATGAAATTCAATTTGAATAAATGTGCTAAAGCTACAGTTTTACGTGGATCAATACAAGAAACATCCTCAATTAGCTTAAACCCTGCTGTAACAATAAAAGAATTGAAACCAGAAGAAGCTTATAAATACCTCGGTGTAAATGAGAGCGAAAACATTCACCATAAAAAAATGAAAGAAATAGTGCGTAAAGAGTACTATAGAAGGCTACGAATGATATTAAAAACTGAATTGAATTCTCAGAACAGAGTTATGGCCATTAATAGCCTTGCAATCCCAGTTGTCCAATATAGCTTCAACATCTTAAACTGGACTCTAAACGACATCAGGCGAATGGATTCTAAAACAAGAAAGCATCTTTCTAAGCATAAGATGCATCATCCAAAGGCTGATGTAGACCGTCTATACATACCCCGTAAAGAAGGTGGAAGAGGTCTTATTCAGCTGGAATTGTCATACAAGACAACAACTATTGGCTTACTAACATACATAGAAACAACAAAGGATTGGATGTTACAATTAGTAAGGCAACATGAAGAAAGAAAGAAAAAATATTCAATCATAAAAGAAGGCAGTAAATTCAAACAAGATTTACAGTTAGTAGATTCTGTAGAAAAGCAAAACAGAAGCCAAGAACCAACTATTGCGGCAAAAAATATGAAAATGAAAGCCAAAGATAAAGCTCTTCAACAGATGAAACAGCGATGGCAAGACAAACCTCTGCATGGCCAATATCCAGAACGTGCCAATAAATCCAATGTTGACAAAGTTAATACTCATCGATGGTTACGTGCATCTGGACTAAAGTCTGAAACTGAAGGCTTTATTCTGGCAGCACAAGACCAAAGACTTTTCACTAGAAACTTTCAGGCAAATATTATGCATAATAATATGGATCCAAAATGCAGGTTTTGTGATAAACACCAAGAAACAATAGACCACCTAATCTCAGGCTGTTCTGTGCTTGCTCCAAATGAATATAAAAATCGCCACGATAGAGTTGGGCAATATTTACATTGGGCAATATGCAAACACTATGGAAAATCTGTAAACAAACACTGGTATGAACATCACCCAGCACCGGTTACAGAAATAGAAGATGTAACCATTCTATGGGATTACACCATCTACATAGACAGAAAAATTGAAGCAAACAGACCAGACATTATTGTTAAAAACCAGAAGGAGAAAACTTGTCTAATAATTGATATGGCTTGTCCAGCGGATTGTAACATAGCAATCAAGGAATTTGAAAAACTGTCAAAATATAAAGACCTGGAAATTGAAATAGAAAAAATGTGGAAATTGAAAACAAGAGTTGTGCCAGTGATAGTAGGTGCACTTGGAATGATAAAAAATGGAACAAAACAACACATTGAAAGAATCCCTGGAAACCCCAGCTTAAGAGATATACAAAAAATTGTCTTATTAAGTACAGCCCACACACTAAGGAAAACTTTATCTATGTAATGCTAGGGATGATAGGGAAGATAGAAAAACATGAAATGGAGTCATAACAACACGCCACGACCTGCCTTAGGTCTCCCCGCAGACTTGGTTGGTAGTGAGACCAAAGCAGAAATCGAAATATGATGAAAAATGACATAATAATAATAATAATGTAAATAATAATAATAACAATAATAATAATAATAATAATGTAAATAATGATGTAAATATCATCTCAGAAGTATTTACAAATTTGAAATGATTCTGAAAAACTCTAACCAGATATTTATGACTAGAAATAAATGTAAAAAGAACAAACGTCGGGTGCTACAAGTAATTTGAAATTGTATGTTTTAAACCAATTCGTAATGAAGGTAAATAATTGGATTGTGAAAAAGAAAGTGATCAGGAAAATATTTTGAAATTGTATGGCCTTGATTAGATGGTTATAGTTTGAAATTATGCAGAAAAATAAAGAGAAATGTTTGGTTAGAACAAGATTTTGATTTTGACTCGATGCATATGATATGTGAATGGAAATGATGCACAATCCTCGATAAAAAAAAAGTGGTTGGTTAGTACAAGATTTTGATTTGGACCGGGTGTATATGATATTTGAATGGAAATGAAGCATAATCCTTGAGAAGAAAATGGTTGGTTGGTATAAGATTTTAATTTTGACGGGATATATATGATATGTAAATGGAAATGATGCACAATCCTCGGGAAGAAAGTCGTTGGTTAGTACAAGATTTTCATTTTGACTGGATGTCTATGATATGAGATTGAAAATGATGCACAATCCACGATAAAAAAATGATTGCGTGGCACAAGATTTTGAATTGTACCGGATATATACCGGATATATCCGGATATATACCGGATATATACCGGATGTATACCGGATGTATGATATGTGAATGAGAATGATGTACAATCCTCGGGAAGAAGGTGGATGGTTTGTAAAAGATTTTTATTTTGACCGGATGTATTTGATATGAAATTGGAAAGGATGCACAATCCTCGATAAAAAGTGGTTGATTGGTACAAGTTTTAATTTGGATCGGATGTATATGATATGTGAATTGAAATGATGTCCAATCCTCGATAAAAAAAAACGTGGTTGGTTGGTACAAGATTTTGATTTTGACTGGATGTATATGATATGTGAATAACATTGATGCAGATTCCTCGATAAAAAGTTGATAGTTGGTACAAATGTTTGATTTTGACTGGATGTATATGATATGAGATTGAAAATGATGCACAATCCTCGAGAAAAAAGTGGTTGGTTAGTACAAGATTTTGATTTTGACCGAATTTATGTGATATGAGATTAGACATTATGCACAATTCTCGATAAAAATTGGTCGGTTAATCCAAGGTTTTGATTTTGACTGGATGTATATGATATATGACTGAAAATTATGTACATTCCTCGATAGAAAAAAAGGTTGGTACCAAATTTTGAATTTGACCGGATGTATAAGATAGATGAATAGAAATAATGCACAATTCTCGATAAAAATGGTTGGTTGGTTGGTTGGTTGGTTGGTTGGTTGGTTGTTACAAGGTTTTGATTTTGGCCGGATGTATATGATATGAGATTGGAAAGGATGCACAATACTCTAGAAGAAAATAGTTGGTACATGATTTTGATTTTGACCGGATGTATGTGATATGAGATTGGAAAGATGCACAATCCTCGAGAAGAAAATAGTTGGTACAAGATTTTGATTGTGACCGGATGTATATGATAGGAGAATGGACATGATGCACAATCCTCGAGAAGAAAATAGTTGGCACATGATTTTGATTTTGATCTGATGTATATGATATGAGATTGGAAAGGATGCACAATACTCGAGAAGAAAATAGTTGGTGCAAGATTTTGATTTTGACCGGATGTATATGATATGAGATTGGAAACGATGCACAATCCTCATGAAGATAGTGGTTTGTACATGATTTTGATTTGGATTGGATGTATATGATATGAGATTGGAAAGGGTGCACAATCCTCGAGAAGAAAGTGGTTGGTACAAGATTTGGATTTTGACCGGATGTATATGATATGAGATTGGAAACGATGCACAATCCTCATGAAGATAGTGGTTTGTACATGATTTTGATTTTGACCGGATGTATATGATATGAGATTGGAAAGGGTGCACAATCCTCGAGAAGAAAGTGGTTGGTACAAGATTTGGATTTTGACCGGATGTATATGATATGAGATTGGAAACGATGCACAATCCTCATGAAGATAGTGGTTTGTACATGATTTTGATTTTGACCGGATGTATATGATATGAGATTGGAAAGGGTGCACAATCCTCGAGAAGAAAGTGGTTGGTACAAGATTTTGATTTTGACAGGATGTATATGATATGAGATTGGAAACGATGCACAATCCTCATGAAGATAGTGGTTTGTACATGATTTTGATTTTGACCGGATGTATATGATATGAGATTGGAAAGGGTGCACAATCCTCGAGAAGAAAGTGGTTGGTACAAGATTTTGATTTTGACCGGATGTATATGATATGAGATTGGAAACGATGCACAATCCTCATGAAGATAGTGGTTTGTACATGATTTTGATTTTGACCGGATGTATATGATATGAGATTGGAAAGGGTGCACAATCCTCGAGAAGAAAGTGGTTGGTAAAAGATTTTGATTTGACCGGATGTATATGATATGAGATTGGAAAGGGTGCACAATCCTCGAGAAGAAAATAGTTGGTACAAGAATTTGATTTTGACCGGATGTATATGATATGAGGTTGGAAAGGATGCACAATCCTCGAGAAGAAAGTGGTTGGTACAAGATTTTGATTTTGACAGGATGTATATGATATGAGATTGGAAAGGGTGCACAATCCTCGAGAAGAAAATAGTTGGTACAAGATTTTGATTTTGACCGGATGTATATGATATGAGGTTGGAAAGGATGCACAATCCTCGAGAAGAAAGTGGTTGGTACAAGATTTTGATTTTGACGGGATGTATATGATATGAGGTTGGAAACGATGCACAATCCTCATGAAGATAGTGGTTTGTACATGATTTTGATTTTGACCGGATGTATATGATATGAGATTGGAAAGGGTGCACAATCCTCGAGAAGAAAATAGTTGGTAAAAGATTTTGATTTTGACCGGATGTATATGATATGAGGTTGGAAAGGATGCACAATCCTCGAGAAGAAAGTGGTTGGTACAAGATTTTGATGTTGACCGGATGTATATGATATGAGGTTGGAAAGGATGCACAATCCTCGAGAAGAAAGTGGTTGGTACAAGATTTTGATTTTGACCGGATGTATATGATATGAGATTGGAAAGGGTGCACAATCCTCGAGAAGAAAGTGGTTGGTACAAGATTTTGATTTTGACCGGATGTATATGATATGAGGTTGGAAAGGATGCACAATCCTCGAGAAGGAAGTGGTTGGTATAAGATTTTGATTTTGACCGGATGTATATGATATGAGTTTGGAAAGGATGCACAATCCTCGAGAAGAAAGTGGTTGGTACAAGATTTTGATTTTGACCGGATGTATATGATATGAGGCTGGAAACGATGCACAATCCTCATGAAGATAGTGGTTTGTATATGATTTTGATTTTGACCGGATGTATATGATATGAGATTGGAAAGGGTGGACAATCCTCGAGAAGAAAGTGGTTGGTACAAGATTTTGATTTTGACCGGATGTATATGGTATGAGGTTGGAAAGGATGCACAATCCTCGAGAAGGAAGTGGTTGGTACAAGATTTTGATTTTGACCGGATGTATATGATATGAGTTTGGAAAGGATGCACAATCCTCGAGAAGAAAGTGGTTGGTACAAGATTTTGATTTTGACCGGATGTATATGATATGAGATTGGAAAGGGTACACAATCCTCGAGAAGAAAGTGGTTGGTACAAGATTTTGATTTTGACCGGATGTATATGATATGAGATTGGAAACGATGCACAATCCTCATGAAGATAGTGGTTTGTACATGATTTTGATTTTGACCGGATGTATATGATATGAGATTGGAAAGGGTGCACAATCCTCGAGAAGAAAGTGGTTGGTACAAGATTTGGATTTTGACCGGATGTATATGATATGAGATTGGAAAGGGTGCACAATCCTCGAGAAGAAAATAATTGGCACAAGATTTTGATTTTGACCGGATGTATATGATATGAGATTGGAAAGGATGCACAAACCTCGAGAAGAAAATAGTTGGTACAAGATTTTGATTTTGACCGGATGTATATGATATGAAATTGGAAAGGATGCACAATCCTCGAGTAGAAAATATTTGGTACAAGATTTTGATTTTGACCGGATGTATATGATATCAGATTGGAATGGATGCACAATCCTCGAAGAGAAAGTGGTTGGTACAAGATTTTGATTTTGACCGGATGTATATGATATGAGTTTGGAATGGATGCGCAATCCTCGAAGAGAAAGTGGTTGGTACAAGATTTTGATTTAGACCGGATATATATGATATGAGTTTGGAAAGGATGCACAATCCTCGAGAAGAAAATAGTTGGTACATGATTTTGATTTTGACGGGATATATATGATATGAGTTTGGAATGGATCCACAATCCTCGAAGAGAAAGTGGTTGGTACAAGATTTGGATTTTGACCGGATGTATATGATATGAGTTTGGAATGGATGCACAATCCTCGAAGAGAAAGTGTTTGGTACAAGATTTTGATTTAGACCGGATATATATGATATGAGTTTGGAAAGGATGCACAATCCTCGAGAAGAAAATAGTTGGTACATGATTTTGATTTTGACGGGATATATATGATATGAATTTGGAATGGATGCACAATCCTCGAAGAGAAAGTTGTTGGTACAAGATTTTGATTGTGACCGGATGTATATGATATGAGATTGGAAAGGATGCACAATCCTCGAGAAGAAAATAGTTGGTACATGATTTTGATTTTGACGGGATATATATGATATGAATTTGGAATGGATGCACAATCCTCGAAGAGAAAGTGGTTGGTACAAGATTTTGATTGTGACCGGATGTATATGATATGAGATTGGAAAGGATGTACAATCCTCGAGAAGAAAATAGTTGGTACATGATTTTGATTTTGACGGGATATATATGATATGAGTTTGGAATGGATGCACAATCCTCGAAGAGAAAGTGGTTGGTACAAGATTTTGATTTTGACCGGATGTATATGATATGAGTTTGGAATGGATGCACAATCCTCGAAGAGAAAGTGTTTGGTACAAGATTTTGATTTAGACCGGATATATATGATATGAGTTTGGAAAGGATGCACAATCCTCGAGAAGAAAATAGTTGGTACATGATTTTGATTTTGACGGGATATATATGATATGAATTTGGAATGGATGCACAATCCTCGAAGAGAAAGTGGTTGGTACAAGATTTTGATTGTGACCGGATGTATATGATATGAGATTGGAAAGGATGCACAATCCTCGAGAAGAAAATAGTTGGTACATGATTTTGATTTTGACGGGATATATATGATATGAATTTGGAATGGATGCACAATCCTCGAAGAGAAAGTGGTTGGTACAAGATTTTGATTGTGACCGGATGTATATGATATGAGATTGGAAAGGATGCACAATCCTCGAAAAGAAAACAGTTGGTACAAGATTTTGGTTTTGACCGGATGTATATTATATGACATTGGAAATGTTACCCAATCTTAGTAGTCGTTGGTTGGTACAAAATTGTAAAACTGGATTTTTGTGTTTTTGATATTCAAAATAGGAGACGAAGTATAAACGCAGTTATGAAAAATATTTCTAAACTGATTTCCATCATGAAAAATATGTGTAACACTTGCAGTTGGAGATAAAAAGAAATATTGAAGCGAAACGATACAAATATAAAATGGCTGCTTCGTACATGCTTTGAAAAGAGATGCTTCTGTCCAGATGTTTGTTATATGAAATCATGCAAAAAATCACAACTATAAAAAAGTGAGTTGGTACATTTTTTGAAATTAGTTCGATATTTTTGACGGGATGTACGTTATAGGAATTGATTTAAGAAGCCATAAGGTGGCACATTGGTACAAGATTTTGAAATGAGAGGGTTCTGACCAGAAATATGTTATAGAAACGTTAGATATGAAATATCAGGTTCGTACAAGATTTTGAAAGAACAGACAGACAGACAGACAGACAGACAGACAGAGAGAAACCGTGTGAGTATAGGAATAAACACTGTATGGTCATTGTCAGTTTTTCATTTGAATGAGGTCTTCCGACAACTTGTCTATCTCCATATACACAATGCCAGATACTGAGCAATTTTAACTATATATATATATATATATATATATATATATATATATATATATATATATATACGAGTGGGTAAAGAACGAAGAAAGATTTTTTCCGTCCAAAACATTAATTTAAAACAGTGCTCGATATATGATGTATAGAGCTGTGAATATTTATTATCAATTATGTTTTAGAACATGTACATAATTTTTTGAATATATGTCCTCGACAATCATATGTTTGTTTCAACGTTGGGTGTCCAACGTTTCTTCGGGCCAAAGAAGAAACGTTGGACACCCAACGTTGAAACAAACATATGATTGTCGAGGACATATATTCAAAAAATTATGTACATGTTCTAAAACATAATTGATAATATATATATATATATATATATATATATATAAACTAGCAGTAGAGCCCGGCGTTGCTCGGGTGTAATGAAAGCTTTAAAAATAATCCATGGTCCTGGACGTTGGCACGAAAGACTAAAAAGCAATAGTTGTTTCCAGTTAAAGCGAAACCGTAGACTGAAAGAAAAATGAATGGATGTAAGTCAAATTTTGATTTCCTGGTATCGGTATCAAATAAGTTTTGTTCGTCGTAAACTGAATTTTGAAGGCTAAATAAGTCCTCTGAGTAAATGGTATCATGGCTGAGACTAAGAACTACAATTATACCTACTTAGAGACAAACCCGAAGCAAAAACTAAAATAAAAGGGCTGAAAAAAAATACAGATATACAGGCAGATAAACAGACACACACGAAAACATCTTGCCTTATATATATAGTATCGATTTTCTGCACTATAGTAATAATTGCAACCTTGAAACTTCTGAATATCGTTTCTTATGTCTTTGTCTATAAGTGTATCAAATTTTATTAAAATCGGACCACTCCTTCTATAACCCGATTTATTCGATTTTTGATTATTATCGGGGGTACCTCGACACAAAACCTAGCACACTCACAGAAGCTTATAGTACAACTGTGTAAATTTTCAAGAAAATTGGTTCAGCCGTTTCAGAGTCTATAGGTAACAGACACACACAGAGACAAAGTTCCATATATAAATAAATTTATATATATAGTCATCCGCAGACAGATCTGTTTCGCTGTATCACAACTCATCAGTACGGTTAACCATCCGATTGTTTCTAGCCAGGATTGAAACCCGACCAAATTGACATCCGTCAACGATTCTACCACTGAGCTATGTAGAAGAAGGCGGGCGTTTAGCCTGTTATATACAACATACGCCACTAGCTGAGAGTGATTAAATTCATTACTGAATGAATGAAGCGTAGACGCTTGAGTAGCTAATGTTTTTTTCAAAGTCTACCATTCTTCTATAATCAAGGTGTGAGAGCGTATCCGACGTCTATAGCATGACTGTGAGTTTCATGCGCTATGCAGTCATCAGGTGCTTATTATGAACCGACCGTTCTCGCATTGTTCATTATAGGTATAGGGTAGGTAGCTGGGATGGTATTTTTTAATTTTTTAATTTAATATTTTTTAATTTAATATTTAATTTTGATTTGGCCTAAAACTTATACGTGAAATTGGAAAGTAAAATCTTATGAGTTAAAATTAAATTTGAATTGATTGGTAGAATATTTTTTAGGGTAGAAGTTATATGCTTTATTTTTGCTTCTGGGTCAAGATTATTGTTTTTTTTTTAGGGGAAAATAAAAGAATTTAATATTAAAAAATGAAATTTTAGAAATAATAAGATAGAATGAAAAAAAAAAGATATACAAAATGTACAATATATATATATATATATATATATATATATATATATATATATATATATATATATATGGTATGTGTGCGTGTGTGTGTGTAAAATAAAATAACATATAATAATAATACTCGTGATGTCATCTTCTTGTACTTATGTAAGTTTGCATATATCAAGATGGCCAGAATTTCTAACAATATAGCTTCCTTGTCCTTTGTCAGTATTAACTTTATGTCCTGATAGGTGCCTTGTTTTCGCTTGAACAGATGAATTGTTTGAGAAGGAGTGGTTCCTTTGTCAATTATATTATCAGCCTAGAAACGAGATGTCAAGATAAAATTTGTTATTCTGATAAACTCCATGTAGAATGGATCCATTTTATACTATTTTACTTCAAATAACCCCTTGCATCTTAGTGACATTATCGCCTAGCTTGGGATGAATTGAGTTAAAAAAAACGTTCCAAATATTATTTTCTTCCACTAGCCAGCCAAAACTTAGTATGCCGCAAATAACATTCTCATGTTGACACAGACGTCACCCCCCGCCAACCTGGATCCAGAGCATCAAACCAAGGGGTCAGGCCCAAATCAATAATTAACATTCCGTTTTGTGCTTTCCTGTTTTGAACGAAAACCTTTTAATAAACTGAATGGTATGTCTTGGTATGTCTTTACGTAGTAGTTTTACCTGAAAGTTGTTGGTCACTTGGCGGGTGACAGGTGGTTAGAATTGTGAATATTGGTGGTGCAGAAAAGTAAACAGTACAAAGGTTGGAACCAGACAATCTCAAAATGTGCAATAAAGTTGGTTGCGAGGTTACGAGGGTCACAAGTGTGGGTGGTACTTATGCTTAAGTTGGGTCACAAATTACAAACAAAGATAAAAATAAAGTCGTCTCATGCATCTTCTTCTTGTTTAAGTGCCGTGTCCTTTCAGGACGTAGGCGATCATGGATTTTCACTTACCTATGTCCTTTATCTCTCTTAGCTTTTTTCCTCTTAGTATCTTTCCCAATGCCCATTCACATGCTCAAGCCCATCAAGTATGTCTCGTGCTGCTTTCTCCTGTCTCCCTTTCTCTATTGTGAGTATTAGGTTCTCCAAGCCTCCTCCCTCATTACGTGTTCCTAAAACCTCAGTTGTCTTTTCCTGATGCCAAGTAAAAGTTTCGTTTTTGTTTGCATTCTCTCCAAAGTTGCTTACATGTTCGGTCCATGGTATTCTCAGCATCCTTCTGTAGAGCTCCGTTTCTGCTGCTTCGAGTCTCTTCTTCATCTTTGATAAGATCGTCCAGCATTCACTGTCATATAGGATGTCAGGTATGACAAAACAGTCCAGTACACTTTTCTTTGTTTTCAATGAAATCTCCTTGTCTCTTAATATTCTGCTTAGCTTCTGAAATGCGTCCGATTTCCGATGATAATGTCTCACTTTGCATTCTCTCAGGATATTTCCCAAGAATTTAAATTACTGTACCTGTTTGATTTTAAAGCATGGGTTTGTGAATATGGTAACATAGCAACTGTGACATATATATATACTAGCAGTATAGCCCGGCGTTGCTCGGGTGTAATGAAAACTTTAAAACTAATCGATGGTCCTGGAGCTCAGACACTTTGGACGTTGGCACGAAAGACTGAAAAGCAATAGTTGTTTCCAGTTAAAGCGAAACAGTAGACTGAAAGAAAAATGAATGAATGTAAGTCAAATTTTGATTTCCTGGTATCGATATCAAACAAGATTTTTTCGTCGTAAACTGAATTTTGAAGGCTAAAAAAGTCCTCTGAGTAAATGGTATCATGGCTGAGACTAAGAACTACAGTTATACCTACTTAGAGCCAAACCCGAAGCAAAAGCTAAAATAAAAGACTGAAACAAATAGAGACATACAGGCAGATAAACAGACACACACACAAACATCTTGCCTTTTATATATATATATATATATATATATATATATATATATTGGGAGTACCTCGACACAAAATCTAGCTAAGAACACTCACAGATGCTTATAGTACAACTGTGTCAATTTTCAAGAAAATCGATTCAGCCGTTTCGGAGTCTATAGGTAACGGACACACACACACAGAGACACACACACACACTGACAAAGTTCCATTTATAAATAAGTTTAGATACTGATCGAAAACACAAGAATTCTATATAAATCCCAATATCAAAAACATCTCGTTATTCAAGAGTCACCATATATCCTTGAATTATGTGTATTTGCACGTGAACAATTTTATTAAAACATTTTCTGAGTTCCACCATTATTGTTTTTGTTTTATTTATTTATTACATTTATTACATAAATGATTTGCATTTACAGTTAGTCAGTTGAGTTCCATACGTGATACACACTCTGGGCGATCATGTCTCTGATCATTGACTAGGCAGAAGATTATCCCGCAGTGGGTTGCCATTGCTTTCTGCGGTAGACTGATTGCCCGCCAAGGTCATAGAACCCAATTTGTCCTATTATTTGACTCATAGCTAGAGGGGGAAGAGATGTATGATATCATTAAGTAGTAATTAGTAGGGGATCAGTTTATTACTTCGTAACAATATAAAAATGATCCCCCACTTTATGCTCAGTAAAAGCCTTAATAATGTTTCAAACTATTATATTCAGTCAGTCAGTTAAGTGCCATACGTGATACACACTTTGGGCGATCATGTTTCAAAAGAGACATGACTGACTAGGTAGAAGATTATCTCGCAGTAGGTTGCCATTGCTTTCTGTGGCAAACTGGTTGCCAGCCAAGGCTATAGAACCCAATCTATCCTATTATTTAACCCATAACTGGAGGGAAGAGACAGATTAATACCTTTCCCAAGGGTATTTGTGCGTAAGTGAATGCAAAGAATTCAAATGGAATTCGAAACCAGCACCCCGATTTATCGTTCCGAGTCAATACAACGCACTTCCATTAATTTACATTTACACTTCGAATTAAATTAAATATTTATGTAAACTAATGAATAAAATCAGTTTTAAAAGGTACGGCCCTCCGCTAAACGCAGCCTACTCAAAGTGGCCCCTGGGCCAAATTAATTGCCCACCCCTGGCCTAAATGATTAAACAGCTGAACCGTTGTGATAACAGCAACAACATCAAAGATGGGGACAATAGACCGAATATAAATACTGTAAATATATAATATTATACATATTGGTTTTCCTATACATACAAACGTACCTGTATTGAAGTTTAATCTAAACTTATTTATAAATGGAACTTTGTCTGTGTGTGTGTGTGTGTGTGTGTGTGTGTGTGTGTGTGTGTGTGTCCGTTACCTGTAGACTCCGAAACGACTGAACCAATTTTCTTGAAAATTTACATAGTTGTACTATAAGCGTCTGCTAGTGTCCAGATGCCCCCGATAATAATCGAAAATCGATAATCGAAAAAATCGTGTTATAGAAGGAATGGTCCGATTTTAATCAAATTTTAATCAAATTTGATTCACTCATAGACAAAGACATAAGAATCGATATTCAGAATTTTCAAGGTTGCAGTTCTTACAATAGTGCAGAAAATAGATAATATATATATATATAAAAGGCAAGATGTTTGTGTGTGTGTCTGTTTATCTGCCTGTATGTATGTATTTTTTTCAGTCCTTTTATTTTAGTTTTTGCTTCGGGTTTGACTCAGAGGACTATTTTAGCCTTCAAAATTCAGTTTACGACGAAAAAAATTTATTTGATATCGATACCAGGAGATCAAATTTTGACTTACATCCATTCATTTTTCTTTCAGTCTACGGTTTCACTTTAACTGAAAACAACTATTACTTTTTAGTCTTTCGTGCCAACGTCCAAAGTGTCTGAGCTCCAGGACCATGGATTAGTTTTAAAGCTTTCATTACACCCGAGCAACGCCGGGCTATACTGCTAGTTTATAATAAATGAAAGAAAAGAACAAATGTGACAATTTCTTCAAATATAGCATAACTATTCTTGCAATTTAGGACAGTGAGATTACACCACCTTGTTTGCCAGAAAACTCCCCTTAACAACCGGTCGAGGCTATATAAACCAGTATAAAAAGAAAGAACTTAAACCCTACTGGCAAACTTAATCACCATGTAAACTACATGTCGAACCACGGGATTATCTCTTCTTTTCTGAGTTAGCTTTTTCTGCATATAATTATGCGTATGTGTTGAGTACACTTATTCTGAAAATGTCAAGACATTCAACCAAATTTCGTTACAATTTTCTAAGCAGGAGTCTTTTTAAATCAACCTCATGAAGTGCCAACTTCTGGGGTTAATGGCTGTTAAGCAAAACTGCAGAAAACGTAACCGAAAATAATTAGTTCCCATTATGGTGACGTTATTGGGGTTATCAGTTCAAGTGAAACGTAGTTGTGTGTAGAAACAGATTAACTGAATTTGGCCTCGTGGTAGATAGCCCACTATAAATTATAAAACGGATTATAAAACAAGAAAATCAAATTGAGTATAGAAACAACATTTATATATATATATACACATATATCAATTATGGGTTTTTACAAATAAAATAATATCTTTAGGATGGGTTCAACGGACGTTAAAATGTTCATGGCAATAAATAAAAGAGAGTTTGTGGGTATGTATGTGTAAGAGTTGTCAGTTAGGAATGTCTTTGATGTATCCGCGGGTAAGTAGCTCAGGGACAGCGAAGGAGATGATGAGAGGGAAAGGCGAGGCGAGCATAGTGGATCGTTTGACGAGGTCGAGGGACATGCTAATTACGCTGTACTTTCTTAAATCTGGCGATGCTTTCTGTGTCAGCTTTTTATTTTGTCTTTGTGGGTCCCAGCAGGTCATTTGGGAATTCACACCCGTATTTAATTCTGGGCTTCCCATTGGATGATAAATAAAATTCGCGCAGGCTCGCGAACAGGAATTTGATATTTATTAATTTTTTGTTTTCTACCGAGACATATGCGTGGAGCCGGATGCGCAAAGACCAGTTTTGGTCATTTGCTTTCTGGTCCTGAGAGTGCAAACATCCGGTTCCTCGCATTGCTCTGTCGGTATCACCACAACGTATTGTTCACACCCGAATATAAACGGTCGTAAAATGAGGCCGCGGTGTGGATCTTTGCTTCTTGATTCAGAAACCTGTTTACAGCGTCGATCACATCATCAAAGAACCCCGCACCTTACTCCTCGCTTTGCTTCATCTAATGTGATTCGTCAATCAAAATCAACGCAAAAAGATTACGAGATTATTTGAATTTCGGGATTTGACCAGCTTATCTGATGAATCACTCATTTCTCACTTTCAAGCACATCCGGGTAAAAGGTATTTTCGTAAACAATCATATCCGGGTACTACTGGTAAGTATTTTCGTAAACAAGCATATCCGAGTATTTCTGGAAGGTATATTTGTAAACAAGCAAATCCGGGTAAATCCCATAAAATTGTTGCAGGTTCTATCTTTGTAACCACGTTTGGGGACTAAGTGACAAAAAATCTGTTCAAATTTTCAGCCTCTTCTTCAATATATTCTCGTAGACCACAGTTGTAGAATAGCCAGTCTTTGTACATTCGCGAATCACTAGCGCCCCCAAGATCGTATCTAGTATTTTGGGACACGATTCCAAATGAATCTTTTTTGGGATACGATTCCAAATGAACCTATTTCGGGACAAGATTTTAAATGCACCCATTTTGGGACATGATTCCAGATGCAAATATTTTGGGACAAGATTCCAAATGCACCTTTTTTGGGACACGATTCCAAATGCACCTATTTGGGACATGATTCCAAATGCAAATATTTTGGGACAAGATTCCAAATGCAATAATTTTGGGACAAGATTCCAAATGCACCTTTTTTGGGACAAATTACCAAATGCACCTATTTCGGGACACGATTCCAAATGCACCTATTTCGGGACTCGATTCCAAATGCAACTATTTTTTTGGACAAGATTCCAAATGCAACTATTTTGGGATAAGATTCCAAATGCACCTATTTCGGGACACGATTCCAAATGCACCTATTTTGGGACAAGATTCCAAATGCATCTATTTTGGGACAAGATTCCAAATGCATCTATTTTGATATAAGATTCCAAATGCACCTATTTCGGGACACGATTCCAAATGCAACTATTTTGGGACAAGATTTTAAATGCAACTATTTTGGGACAAGTTTCCAAATGCACCTATTTCGGAACACGATTCCAAATGCACCTATTTTGGGACAAGATTCCAAATGCATCTATTTTGGGACAAGATTCCAAATGCACCTATTTCGGGACACGATTCCAAATGCAACTATTTTGGGACAAGATTTTAAATGCAACTATTTTGGGACAAGTTTCCAAATGCACCTATTTCGGAACACGATTCCAAATGCACCTATTTTGGGACAAGATTCCAAATGCATCTATTTTGGGACAAGATTCCAAATGCAATAATTTTGGGACAAGATTCCAAATGCACCTTTTTTGGGACAAATTACCAAATGCACCTATTTCGGGACACGATTCCAAATGCACCTATTTCGGGACTCGATTCCAAATGCAACTATTTTTTTGGACAAGATTCCAAATGCAACTATTTTGGGATAAGATTCCAAATGCACCTATTTCGGGACACGATTCCAAATGCACCTATTTTGGGACAAGATTCCAAATGCATCTATTTTGGGACAAGATTCCAAATGCATCTATTTTGATATAAGATTCCAAATGCACCTATTTCGGGACACGATTCCAAATGCAACTATTTTGGGACAAGATTTTAAATGCAACTATTTTGGGACAAGTTTCCAAATGCACCTATTTCGGAACACGATTCCAAATGCACCTATTTTGGGACAAGATTCCAAATGCATCTATTTTGGGACAAGATTCCAAATGCATCTATTTTGATATAAGATTCCAAATGCACCTATTTCGGGACACGATTCCAAACGCAACTATTTTGGGACAAGATTTTAAATGCAACTATTTTGGGACAAGTTTCCAAATGCACCTATTTCGGAACACGATTCCAAATGCACCTATTTTGGGACAAGATTCCAAATGCATCTATTTTGGGACAAGATTCCAAATGCATCTATTTTGATATAAGATTCCAAATGCACCTATTTCGGGACACGATTCCAAATGCAACTATTTTGGGACAAGATTTTAAATGCAACTATTTTGGGACAAGATTCCAAATGCATCTATTTTGGGGCAAGATTCCAAATGCATCTATTTTGGGACAAGATTCGATATGCAACCATCACAAATGAGCAAAACTTTAATGCTTATGCGCCAGAGCTTAATCTGACCTTGGGCAAGTTTCTCGTATTTTTCCGTATCTTTCATCTTCTCTCTTTGATCCATTGAAATAGCCACAGTTAAGATTGGACAATTTTTTTTTTATTATTTTATCCAAACTAGGTTTGATCTTTTTTGTTTTCATGGAAATGTCGATCTTGATTTCAAAGTTCATGAATATCTTGAACAGCTTCGAGTTCACCTTATATCATTTGTTTTCATTGTCAAACCCAAGGTCGTTTGAACAGTTCCTAGATTATACCTGATCCTACTCTGCATCATTTGTCTTGATGAATTGATTTACACTATCCATCAAAAAGAAACCTTGAATGGCTTATTTTCTTTTAATGTCAAAAATGGTTGACAGTCACAAAAGAGATATTTTTATCTGCCTTTTCTTCTGACCTCATGTGGAATCATCACATTGAGTCAATAGCTGAGTCCACTGCTAGAAAGGTTGGGTCACTGTGTCGGGACAGGATGTTTTTCCGCTTGAATCCATCTTGCACATATACAAATCAGCCATCCGTCCGTGCATAGAATATTGCTGTCATATATGATCGGGCGTCCCTGCTGTTCATCTCAGTGTTCTCGACAGGCTCCAAAAGAGAATCTGTCATGTTATAGGTCCAGACTTGGCAGCTCGACTCCAGCCACTTTCTCACCGGTGGGATGTGGCTTTCCTCTGTCTATTCTACAAATATTTTCATGGCTTCTGCTCCGACGAACTTAAGTCACTGGTGCCCTTGCCAAAAGAATTTTCTCGTGCAACCAGACTGGCAACAATGCCCCACCCATTTACAGTTAGATCAACCAAATGCAGCCGACAATTCTACTCCAACAGCTTCTTTTCTCGCACTTCCCGCCTGTGGAACTCCCTTCCATATACTTGCTTTCCTGACGGCTACAATCTCCAGGAATTTAAATGCAATGTCAATACCCATCACTTATCCACTTGACTCCAGTTCTTTCTACGTCATCCTGTATATCTTGTTCTTTTTTGTTCTCTCTACCTTCACAACTGTCTTCCATCCTTCTCTTGCCCTTTCTCTGACACCCCCTTGTAACAGGTCTGTCTTTCTCTTCACTCTCCTCTTGTTTAAACTTTTACTTTTGTGTAGCCCCCTGCGCATCAGTGTCGGTACCGTCTTGCTTGGGGTGAAACGATAAAAAAAAACGACCAACTTTGTAAGCACTGCGTTCATTTTACTTGTAAGAGTCTGGCTCGAGGCAGAAATCAGAGTGATTAGTAACCTCGATTAACCAGCAATTGAAGAGAGAAATTTCATCGACGTGACCGGCATGTTGTCCCACCATTTTAGCCAATTTGTCAATTATTATTCGTCGCAACAGTCGTTCGTTTCTAATATTTTTGTGGCCAACATGAAACGTATTGAGATTTTGGAGCCAGAATTCACTGACAGAAAAACAGGAGGATAAAGAAAGTGTTGCAGTTGAAATAATTGCCAAGGTAAGAACAACCAGGTTATCAAGTACAAGTATTAAATCCGTCAATAAAAAAAAGGGAAAATAGATAAATAATTTGGCAAGTGAAAAGAGAAAAGAAAAAAATGAAAACATCGTTAAATTAACGAAGTATGTTTATTGCCGTTACATTCAGTTAAATTTCCCTTTGGTGGAGACAAAGTAACAACAACTTGACACGAAATGGTGGAGGTTCACACATAGGGCAGGTCGGCATGGACGAGCTGTGAAATGACGAAAATCGATAGTAAAAACAATTACTGTAAAAGTTTGTCGAAACGAGAGGGTAGCCATGCGTCACCGTGTCAATTAGCGAAGCTCTGTGAGTGTTCACAATTTGCAGAAGAATTGATTAGCGATTATCAGCTTTGGAATTGTAGAGCGTATCAGACGCAGTGGAAATTGATTGGTTATAAAAGATATTATTTGAGTTGAGCTCTGATTGGCCAAAGCAATGGTGTGTTAGGATCGAAAGAGTATTGGTGTCGACACTCCGTTGGAGATAATTTACTGCAAATACATAGATTTAGAAAAATGAAGGATTATATATACATTTATTTGTGTGTGTGTGTGTGTGTGTGTGTGTGTGTGTGTGTGTGTGTGTGTGTGTGAAAGAAAAAAGTGCGAGAAGCCGTGAACGTTTTGTCTAAAGTGTAAATTGACTGTTGTTATTATTATTACTTGCTTTTTGTATATATTACGTATCCATAATGGTATTTGAGTCGCTACACGTGTTTCGAGTCTAAAGATGACTCTCTTCAGGCGTATAAACTTGTGACTTTACATATCGAGATCCGTTTGTTTTTCTGATGGACAAAGTATCGTGCATATATAGAGATAAGGAGTGAGCAGGTCAGAAAGTTCATATGCATACGTGTTTGTTTGTTTTTTTTTCCTCACTAGCATGTTAAGTCTCATCCGTCACCTTTTGTTGGTCATAGAATTTTTTACACTGACTTGCGAAATTTGATTTCGTCTTAATCGTTGGAAACAATTTTGATTCAATTCTACTCTACGGGTCATCTAGTTCTTTTTGTTCTTTTTGGAATACTATTTCTTGCAACGGTTCACGAATCTTTTTTTAGCGCATTTGAATTTAGTGTGTCTGTGTGTGTCTTAGTTTTTCATGTTGTTTTGTTGAGAGAAGGTTTGTAATACTTTATAAATATTTCTTACTGCATCATGAGCGTGTCATAATCTGCAATTTTGGTAGATAGGCATTACTCTACATTTGTGTAAACGTTGGGAGACGTACAATTTCCTGTTATTGGATAGTTTAATGTTACTTTTGTGCAGGGCTACTCTTTTATTTAGATTTTGTGTCGCCTCCATGTATACTTTTGCGCATTCATTGCATTTTAGAGCATAAATTACGTTTTTAGAGTTGCAGCTCAGATCGGTTTTATTTCGAATGTAGATGTGTTTTCGAATTTGAAGAGGTTTCGTTCTATTTTTATGTTGCATACCCAACATCTTTTTCGTTGCATTTTGCGACCCCGGTGTTGTGTGTTGCTCGAATTTCGATGAGGTTAGTATGTTTTTTAAATTCTGGGGTTTTATCGGTAAAATGTTCATGTTATTATTAAGAGGATAGATCAAAGTATTTTTTAATTAAAAAATACTTTGATTTATCCACAAAATACTTTGATCTATTAAAAAATACTTTGATCTCTCCTCAATTTTAAAAAATAATTATTTTTTTAAATTTTGTAATTCTTTCTAACACGTTCGAAGTTTTGATAGAAAATCTTGTTTTTCTTTCATTCGTGAGTGATGTAATTTTTACAAGGGTTTATAGCGGCAAATGTATTATTACGCAAGGAATTTTTTTGCCGGTGAAAGACATTAATTTGAAAATTCTTGCAAAAATCAAATAATGGTCAAATTTAGATATAAATTTCAGAGCTTATTCATAATTGACTGAAATCGTTTTTGAAATAATTATTTTTAGAAAATCTTGGTAAAAATATTTGTTTACATATGTTACCCCCGCTCACCCATTAATTTCCGGAAATGTCTAGAAATTCGCCAGTTTCCCCATAAACCTAATATTCATTAAATTTAGGATTCATTGGGGAATGCTAATCAACTTTTTTTTTCTTCAAAATTTGCCCATTTTAAGAAAATCTGCTCCGAATTGCGAAAACAAAAATGCAGTAAAACTATGCCGTTCTTTATTTAGATAAACTTTTAATTGCTTTTATAAATAATATCAATTAAGGACATCTTTGTCTGAAAAGAAAAAATTCAATGAATTGTGAAGTTTTACAAGAATTGTTTTCGTTTTCACTATTTTTTATTATAATAAGTTATAAAGTTTCAAAAACATTTAAAATTTTCCCCTTTTATCGCTAAGGCTAGGGTGTTAAATTAATGGATGAAGACTACATTTACTAATCGAAATTTGGAAAGCTTAATACAAATAATTTAGTGAATGGATTTTTAAAATAATTAAAACATTTTAATTGTGTGCGTATGATGACCCGTAATTTCTTTCTACGGGTGGCCGAACGTGATACATATCATAAAAAGGTCACGTGTTTCAAAGGTTGCGCTCCATACATGAAAAAAAACAAAAAACTATATAAACATTTTCGGCAAGGTACAATTCTTTCATCTCGCTTCAGTGTTTCCTATGCCCTACGTTTCAACATTCAACGGGCTTTGCAAATCATCCCTTCAAAATTTAAAGCAAATTTTATATTTTAATTCATAATTTCCTAATTTTCTTAAAAAATAAAGTAATTGTGAAATTCACAATTTGTAGAGGTACCTAAAAAAAATATGAAAAATAGATATTAAAAATAAAAATTAATAAATGCAATAACATTTCATAAATTATTGTTTACCTCAACCGTTATATAATTTGATTGCTATTAAATTGTACAATTTTTTAAAAGTAATTTTTATATTATTTTAATTTTTATTTTTCATATAACTTCTTCAAACGTAAGATTTTTAAAAATGAGAATGGGCTGCTGTTTAGAAAATGTGTCGATCGATAAAAAATATCCAGAGAATTAAAAATTTTTTAAAATTGAAATTTGTTTTAGATTCCTATCAATATAATTTCTCTTTGAAATACACCAGTGTATTTTGCTTACTGGAATTAGTAAATTTAATCTCTTGGCTTTCAATTAAAAATAAAATTAAAGCTTCAAGAAAACATTTTATTTTTTAAAATTCAATTTAAATTTAGGTATCGAAAATGAGTGAAGGCACCTACTTTTGTTGTGTGTAGAGATGCATGCTAGAATATTTTCTTCTTTTTCATGTTATTTTATATATATATATATATATATATATATATTGAGTGGGGGTTCCGGAGAGATTCTAATGATATTTCTTCTGCCAGTTGGAAACCCTTGTTTATTAGTGGAATGGGGTATCCTCTTATTTGTAGTGTTTTTCGTAGTTCCTCTAGGCGTATTTTACGAAGGGTTTCATCAGCTACTAGTGTGCAAATTAGTCATGCTAGGGAGTAGGGGATGGATTTTAGACAACTATTAGGGTGGTGACTCTTGAAATGGAGGTATTTTGGGGTGTCTGTGGGTTTATAGTAAATGTCTGTGATAATTATTGTTGTTGTTTTTTATGAGTAGGTCTAGGAATGGCAATACATTATAGCTATATTCTAGTGTGAACTGAATTTTGGGGTGCAAGTTTTGGAGTAGTGTGTGTAGTTTATTTATGTCTCCCATGTTGATCTCCAAAAGATGAAACAATCATCTAGATATCTCTTCCATGATTTAGTGAATTTTGTTTTTATGTCTTCCCCGTATTTATGTCCTATTTGGTTGTATAGGCCATTCCGCTAGGTATGCTAGTGTGAGTGTTGCATATGTCGGTGCCATTTTTGTTCCGAATCGAGGTACCTGTTGTTTGAATATAATTTTGATTGTTAAATTGGAATAAATTGTTGTCTAAAATTATTTCTATATTTTGTATAATAAATTATTTTATGAAGCGTGTGGGAAGTATTTCTGTGCGTTTTTTCAATCCAAAATGTAATTGCTTGTTTACCTAGTTCATAGGGTATGTTGCTGTTCACGTTGCTGTTCATGTCAAATGTTACTATGAGTGTATCTGGGTCTACTTTTTGTGGTATGACGCTTAGGAAATGTATGCTGTCTCTGATGTAACTTTTTATTTTGTGGTGTATGGTAGTAATATTTTAACTATTATGTTGCTCAGTCTGTTTGTTGGGCAAGCTGGTCCTGCTACAATGGGTCTGAATTTAAGATCACTAGGATTTGGGGTGTGAATATATTTCGATTTTTGTTCCTGGATAGCTGCTTTAATTGTGTTTGATTTGTGTATCTTTGGGAGTCCGTAAAAATGGCTGGTTTTTAAACAAAATCTGTAAGAAAATATTTTTCTTTTTTTTTTCGTTAGTATTCTACTGTGTGTTAGGCAGAGTTTTTTATTTTATTTTTGATGCGATGTTTTCATCTGTATTCTGGTTGATTAATCTGTAGTTATTTTCGTCTCCTAGCATATCTTGAATCTTTGTTTTGTAGTAAGTTTTATCCATACTGACTACAGCACTGCTTTTATCTGCTTCTTTTATTATTATGTCATTGTTCTCACGGATTTTTTCTAATGCTAGTTTTTGTTTGTGTGTGAGATTGTTATGGGGGTTGTGATTGTTTTGAAAGTCTATGTCCCAGATTTTTTCAAAGAATATGTTTGTTTCATTTGAATTGTTGTTCTTATTTGGGAAATATTTAGATTTGTCTTTTACTTTTGAGTTATTGTTGTTGTGTAATGTTTCTATAAGTTTAAATTTCCGTTCGAATTCTGTAAGGTCATTTTTTTTAAAAGTCTGTAATGCTACTTTTTAAGGTGGAGCAGAATTTTGGACCTAACTTTAGAAGGTTTATTTCCTCTTTTTTTAAAGGATATGAGGAAAGATTAATAATAATAAGTTTTGTATATAATAATTGGTCTTTTCCTTCGGACTGAATGCTCTAAAAATGTTTTCTAGTCAGTGAGGTATTTTTATTTATATGTTTCGAAATGTCTGGGTGGGAGGTGTTTGGGTTGCAAAATGTGATGTTGACATATCTGGGTGATCTTGTGTGCGTGAGTATATTTCGATGGTGGGGTTTGTCGTAGTGATGACGTCCATTTTGTGTTGTGGAGAATGTTTTTGTAGTTGCGTCTGTTTGTGTTATGAAATAATTGTCCGTTACGTGGGCTCGATGGTTGGTGGCCTGGTACGTCTTGGTATTTGATGGTGGGATGTATAGGTGCGTGAATATCAAAATTATTATTATGAACTAGTTGTTTGTTGTGTGGGTCCGTTAGTAAATAGTTCGGTATGACTTTGTGAGTGCACCTCATGTGTGGATGTGTTTGTGTGTGATAATATGCCCTGAGATGCTTACCTCTAAATCTGTTTTTCATATTGTTTTCTTGGGTATGTGTTTTGTCCAGGGTTTCATTTCTTACTAAGGACTTGTTTGGTGTATTTTGTTTTATAAATTTGACCTGTCAGACGCTTACTTACAGGTACTAAGAGACGAAGAGTGCTCAAGATTATTAATAGTTAACACTCATAAAAGACTATACAAATTTAACTGGCTTCCTTTCGGTATAAAGGTAGCACCAAGCATATTCCAACAGATTATGAATACTATGCTTGCCAGTTTGGATTGTACACAAGCAGATTTAGAAGATGTACTTATTAAAAGAATCCATTGCATTCACTTACGCGCAAATACCCTTGAAAAAGGTATTAATCCGTCTATTCCTTCCAGTTATGGGTTAAATAACAGGACAGATTGGGTTCTAATGCGGGATAATCTTCTGCCCAGTCAGTCATGTCTCGAAAAAGACATGATCGATCAGGCGTGTTTCCCGTATGGCACTTAACTGACTGACTGAGGATCATTTTAATTTGTTTTTGCCCCTCAGCATCATGGGCCGTTATTGTTTCTCAAAATTTCTTTGGTATGAAGGGGTTTCCACCTTCTTTAAATGCTCTGCATATGGCGGCAGTTTCTTTGTTTTTAATAGCATTGTAAATGACAATTTTCTTTCGTTCATTAAGTTGCCTCACATTTTGAGGTTTTGTCCCTTTATTTTATGTCCTGTATGTACGAGTCGATAATTTTATCAAATTCTTCACATGGGTTTTGAGGTTCCATTAATTTTTTTCTGTTCTTCGTATTTCTTCTTTGTTTTCTTGGGTCGTGAGGTTGTCCACTTTTTCATTTAATTTGAGGATTTCCTCTTTTAGATGTGAGTGTGGGAAAAAAAATCAACAAACACGCATGCATATGAACTTTCTGACCTGCAAACCACTTATCTCTAAATATATACACGATACTTTGGCCATCAGAAAAACAAACGGATCTCGATATGTAAAGTCACAAGTTTATTCGCCTGAGGAGAGTCAACTTTAAACTTGAAACACTTGTAGCGACGCAAATACCATTATGGACACTTAATACATCATACAAAAACCAAGTAATTTTAATAATAATAATGACACCAATAAATTTACAGTTTAAGCAAAATGTTTACGGCTCCTCGCACTTTTTTCTTATATCCTAATTTCTCTCGTTGGAACAACCCCTATTTCTGTTTTTAATATATATATATTATCTTACGTTTTAGGCACGACTCTTGTCTCCCTACTAAGGCTGGATGCGGCATATGGCCATTTTATAGTGGGATCTCCGAGCTCTTAAGCCCGAGCAAAAAATTCCCGTAGACACTGCGCAAGGCAGAGTCGAGCACCTGTCTATTTATCCCCAGACCAGGCCCTACCAACGAGGTTGAACTCTGTCTGAACTCGCTCGGAACTGTTTTTGAGTTCTTTATTTAAGGCGTCTTGCCTAGATGTTTTGTATTACCGGGAGTGTCTTATTTACTTCACAATATACCCACTTTTGATATTTTTTATTTTCTTAAATATTCTATTTTACATTTAGTATTCACACCCCCTCTTTCTGGCGAGTTTGTCACGTACTGAACTTTGTATTTCTTTCGTTTTAAGTCAACCGCTAGTTTTTATGTGTGTTTCCATTTTCTGGTTCAACGCTTTCTTGAGGTGTAGGTACGTACATCAAAGATATCATACAGAACTTGCATAGGTTCTTCCTATATTGCCGTACTTTCTTCAGTAAATCTTTTATTTATTTGATTCCAATATATTTTGTGTTTCCATTTTTTCCTTTTACCATATTTTACCTTCTTTTTTCTTACCTTCTTTCTCTCTTTTTCTTTCTTTTTTTATATTTTTCTTCAGCTTGTGTTTGCATTTACGCCCCCAGAAAGATCCAGCTTCGAAAAAGTTTTTCCACCGTTTAGTTCCGCAAAAATTTTCTCTGGACTCGGTAGCAAGTAGTCATGTGATTCTAAACATTTCTTTATCTCAGTCGAAAAATCAGCAAAAACACGAATTTTGTTATTTTCTTTACATACACTGCTGGTGCTATCCATTTTGAAGGGTCAATTTTTTCAATTACGCCCATTTTTTCTAGTCTAATTCTTCGTTGGACTTTGATCCAATTCTGCGAATGGTACACTACGTTTCTGTTTAGATACTGGCGTCGATCATTTTTTTTTCCACCTGAAATTTTGCTTTGAATTTGGAACAGCGACCCAACTCATCTTACAGAACATTCGGAAAATATCTCTTCAATTTTTCGTTTAAATTTTCACATTGCTTTTTTTTTTAAACTGGTCACTTGCCCACTTATATTTTTTGCATTAAATATTTATAGGTAAATCCCATAACTGAAATATAATTTTGTTCAGTCAGTACCAAATAAGTTTTTAGTACTTTTACACATAAGCCTTCGCTTTTGCACACTTGTGACAAAATGATACGTTGCATGTCATTTCACCAACAGCAAATAGTTTCTTACCCGACACGGCATGTGCAATTTTCGAAGTCCTTTTTTATCACTACAGGTGTTTAGTTGCATTTTTATATCCGCATTATTAATTTTCACATACACGAATTTTCTTTGGTTTTTGTAATCATTTTTCCGTCTCAACGCCGTGTAGGAATTTTTTTCGGCGAGAACTTTTCCTTTAATTTTACAGTGTGACTTTAAATTCTTACATTTTCACATTGTAGCACTTTAAATTCCTAAAGGAACAGTCGTCTCCGAGATGTAACTTTCCATATCTGAAACGTGGATTAATTTTTCTTTTTCTACATTTTCCTTTAACTTGTATATATGTGCATTCCGTTAACCATATACGGAGGTCAGCTCGATTTAATTTGAATCTTTAATTTGAACAATCCTTGTTAACTATTCAAGCATATGTGACAAAATCTTTGTTTTCTTTTTTCGACAGATTCATACACTTTCGACGAGTACTGAATAACGAACTTTTCTGTTAAAGATTTTAGAATATTTACAGTTTCTTCAAAGCAAATTTTCTCCTGGTTTTCTCAGTTGTACAAAATTACAGCCTTTTTGATGTTCTACTGGTGTTACTTTCTCAGCAAAAGCTGTTTCTCCTCGTTTCCCCATCGCTGTAAGTTTGCTTGTATCTTCTAAAATAAGCAGAAAAGGTAGTTCCATCATCTGAATTATTTGTGAATTCACCTATGGCATTTGCCAACTCTGTCAGAAGTGAAAGAACTTGGCGAATTTTTCGCTTTTTTTTTTTTCAATTAATTTTTGTTGTTGTTTCTGAAGTTCCAAAAACTGCTGTTGTTGTGTTTTTACCATTTGGGCTAAAAATTCTTCGTAATTAAGAAGTTTTTTTTTTTTATTAATGCACTGAAAAGAAAAAAAATACATCAACGTGGTTTTGATTTATCATCTATTATGTACACTGCAGGTAAAAAGGGTTTTTTTTCTACTCCGTATAAGTTTAGATCCCTTATCGTAGCTGAGAGATGATAATCCCTACCAGGCAGGTACAAGAGAATAGAGTATAGTTTGTTAACTACTGCTCTTTGTGATTAGCTGAAAGCTTGTATTAGAAGAGAAACATCATTGAACATATTGGTCTTGGTGAAATTAAAAAATTTTTTTTTTACTCCACAACAGATATATATATATATATATATATATATATATATATATATATATATATATATATATATATATAAACACTAGCAGTATAGACCGGCGTTGCTCGGGTGTAATGAAAGCTTTAAAACTAATCCATGGTCCTGGAGCGCAGACTCTTTGGACGTTGGCACGAACGACTAAAAAGCAATAGTTGTTTCCAGTAAAAGCGACTGAAAGAAAAATGAACGGATGTAAGTCAAAATGCCTTTTATATATATATATATATATATATATTATCGATTTTCTGCACTATTGTAAGAACTGCAACCTTGAAACTTCTAAATATTGTTTCTTATGTCTTTGTCTATGAGTGTATCAAATTTGATTAAAATCGAAACACTCCTTCTATAACCCGATTTTTTCGATTATCGATTTTCGATATTTATCGGGTGTACCTCGACACAAAACCTAGCTAAGAACACTCGCAGACGCTTATAGTACAACTGTGTAAATTTTCAAGAAAATCGGTTCAGACGTTTCGGAGTCTATAGGTAACGGACACATACACACACACAGACACACACACAGAGATAAAGTTCTATTTATAAATAAGTTTAGATGAGATATTTTGTGTGTTTCTAATATTAAATCTGTGGTTATTAAAGAACACTTTTTGACCCACGCTCGTGTGTTTGTGTGTGGGTTCTAGTTTTCCTAGTGACGAGAACCTGCCTTTGGAATGATCGTTCGAAATCCTAGCATTTATCTGGTCTCGAACACCAACCATTAGCCTTAGGCAAGTATCTCATTCATCAGATCGGCTGACTTAGTATCGGTCTTAAAGTCAAATCACTCTAAAAAAAGAAAATGATATTCGTGTCGTGACTCATCGCAAATGTCCGGACTGGCTTCTAGCAAATCTGTTTGGAATTACACTGGACTTCGTCCAAATAACTGACCTCTTTACCTCGGCCTAAACAAACATTTATAACATTATGTCTGCAGGCGGGGATCGTCGGTTGTATAGTCAGGTATTTAGCATTCCACATGGTTGCTGGAAGGTAAAGGTCATTATGTGAGCGCAGGTTACTATGGGCGACATTATATGATCACAATAATTCTTCTGACCCTTACTTTTTTTCGCTCCCTCCATTCCGTCTGTTTTCAACGAGAAAGTTGTAAGTGACAGAATTTTTATATATACACACCTTTCTACCGTCAGCTATAATTACATATCATCGCGTTTGGATACAAGCAATCAGAAATCCTTCACACTTTGTTGATGATACATTCAGAATTACGATTCAAGCTTGACCCATAAAAATAAGTAACGTTTGATCAGAAGCAAACAGGTCATAAATACTTTAGAGCAATTATTAATGTTTATGCATTTATATCTTCATATTGGAGACATTTGAGTGTCATTGTTGGGGGATCAAGTGACATCAAGCCTTCTTAGACTGTTGTCATTTTATTCGGTACACTTTGTGACATTTCAAATGTCTATTTTTATGCCATATGTGTTCAGTATGTAGACCAGTGATTCTTAACCGCCTTGCTAGTCGATGACTGTTTCCTTACAATGAAATGACTAATATTACCTCTTCCGTTACCGTTACAATTACCTGCACCGTTACCATTACCATTTACGTTACTATTACCGTTACAGTTACCGTAAACGTTACTATTACCGTTACAATTAGCGTAACTATTCCTATTACCGTTACCATTACTTTATTGCTACTATTACCAGTACTGTTATCATTATTATTTACGTTACTATTACCGTAACCGTTACTATTAGCGTAGCAGTTACTATTACCGTTACCATTAATATTACTTTTATTGCTACCATTACCAGTAACGTTATAATTATTATTTAAGTTACTATTACTGTAACCGTTACTATTACTGTTACAATTACCGTAACTGTTACTATTACCGTTACCATTTACGTTACTATTACCGTTTCCATTACCATTACCTTTATTGCTACCATTACCAGTACCGTTATCATTATTTACGTTACTATTACCGTAACCGTTACTATTACCATTACAATTAGCGTAACCGTTACTATTACTGTTACTATAACATTACCTTTATTGCTACCATTACCACTACCGTTATTATTATTATTTACGCTACTATTACTTTAACCGTTACTATTAGCGTAACCGTTACCATTACCATCACGTTTTTGTAATTGCTAATTTCCTTATTTCTTCCATTCATGTAATCCTGAGTAGTCGATTTTGCATATATTTGCTTCCATTTTCTCTTCTCTAATCGCGACAAATAATAAAAAAACTTTTCGCTGCTTGAATCCTCCCTACAGTGCGCTATGTGTTTCTCATGAACGACTTCAGTATTTGTTGCGAGGATACTCAACAGATCTTCAATGGAGCAATAACTGAAAAACCACTTTGCAAAAATCCCAAATATTTAATCTGTCGACATTTACTTTCTGAAATTATCATATTCATTCTTATAAATTAAATATAACTTTTATTTTTTTATGATTTATTGAATAAATTAAAATATTACCTCACTCATTAAAATATTACCTCTTTCATTGAAATATTGCCTTTTTCATAAAAATGTTAGCTATTTTAATTAAAAATGCGTTTGTCCTTTTGAAATAGTAGCCTTTCTCTGCTTGAAAGAATAGCGCATCTGGCGGGGTAATGGTTAGCGGATGGATTAATGAAGCACATAAAAAAATGCCATATACAATTTATCATGTCATATTCTATGAATTGCTCTTGACTACGTACGTGCGAATTTTTTATTCTTAGTTGTTTCCTCTGGGGCTGAGCGGAATTATGGTTTTTCTTTCCAAATTTATGATTTTATGACTCACCCACAAGTACTAGTTGTGCAGACTGAGTAGTCAGTCAGTTTAGAGCCATACATTATACACGCTTTGGACGATCATGTCTTGAAAGAGACATGACTGACTGAGCAGAAAATTATCCCGCAGTAGGTTGCCATTACTTTCTGCAGTAGACTGGTTGTTAGCCAAGGCTATAGAACCCAATCTGTCCTGTTATTTGACTTATAGCTAGAGGGGGAAGAGATGTATTATATTATTAAGTAGTAATTAGTAAAGGATCAGTTTATTACTTCATAACAATATAAAACTGATCCCCCACTTTATGTCCAGTAGACGTCTTAATCATATTTTCAACTATTATATTCAGTCAGTCAGTTAAGTGCCATACGTGATACACGCTTTAAGTGATCATGTCTCTCTTGAGAGAGACATGACTAACTGGGCAGAAGATTATCCCGCCATAGATTGCTATTGCTTTCTACATAGATTGGTTGCCAACCAAGGCTATAGAACCCAATCTGTCCTGTTCTATTATTTAACCCATAACTGGAGGAAAGAGACGGATTATATAAAGTCTAGTATTTTGGCTGAAAAAAGAATATCTCTGTTAGCTTCCGACAACTCTTTCGTGTGCGCGAACTTTCTCCGACTGCTCTATGGCTCCACACAAGCGGCACTGACGAAGAATGAAAATATAAGATTATATTTTTATACATACGTGTTCCTCGTCGTCTGTCAACCCAATCTGTCCTGTTATTTGTGTCATAGCTAGATGGGGGAAGAGATGTATTATATTATTAAATAGTAATTAGTGGGGAATCAGTTTATTACTTCATAACAATAGAAAACCGATCCCCCACTTTATGCCCAGTAGAAGCCTTAGCCATGTTTCCAACTATTATATTCAGTCGGTCAGTTGAGTGCCATACTCTTTGGGCGATCATGTTTAATTTTTCCGGTTGTCGCTTGTTTATTTTATGTATGGCCTGATGTATCTGTCAATTACATCCGCCGGTCCGTTCCTCTCAAACTGGTTGGCACTTTTGTTAGCTTTATCTACAGCCGTATGTATCTGTCAATTACATCCGCCGGTCCGTTCCTTTCAAACTGGTTGGCACTTTTGTTAGCTTTATCTACAGCCGTATGTATCTGTCAATTACATCCGCCGGTCCGTTCCTTTCAAACTGGTTGGCACTTTTGTTAGCTTTATCTACAGCCGTATGTATCTGTCAATTACATCCGCCGGTCCGTTCCTTTCAAACTGGTTGGCACTTTTGTTAGCTTTATCTACAGCCGTATGTATCTGTCAATTACATCCGCCGGTCCGTTCCTTTCAAACTGGTTGGCACTTTTGTTAGCTTTATCTACAGCCGTATGTATCTGTCAATTACATCCGCCGGTCCGTTCCTCTCAAATTGGTTGGCACTTTTGTTAGCTTTATCTACAGCCGTATGTATCTGTCAATTACATCCGCCGGTCCGTTCCTTTCAAACTGGTTGGCACTTTTGTTAGCTTTATCTACAGCCGTATGTATCTGTCAATTACATCCGCCAGTCCGTTCCTTTCAAACTGGTTGGCACTTTTGTTAGCTTTATCTACAGCCGTATGTATCTGTCAATTACATCCGCCAGTCCGTTCCTTTCAAACTGGTTGGCACTTTTGTTAGCTTTATCTACAGCCGTATGTATCTGTCAATTACATCCGCCGGTCCGTTCCTTTCAAACCGGTTGGCACTTTTGTTAGCTTTATCTACAGCCGTATGTATCTGTCAATTACATCCGCCAGTCCGTTCCTTTCAAACTGGTTGGCACTTTTGTTAGCTTTATCTACAGCCGCATGTATCTGTCAATTACATCCGCCAGTCCGTTCCTTTCAAACTGGTTGGCACTTTTGTTGCTTTATCTACAGCCGTATGTATCTGTCAATTACATCCGCCAGTCCGTTCCTTTCAAACTGGTTGGCACTTTTGTTAGCTTTATCTACAGCCGTATGTATCTGTCAATTACATCCGCCAGTCCGTTCCTTCTAAACTGGTTGGCACTTTGTTAGCTTTATCTACAGCCGCATGTATCTGTCAATTACTTCCCCGTCCGTTCCTTTCAAACTGGTTGGCACTTTTGTTAGCTTTATCTACAGCCGTATGTATCTGTCAATTACATCCGCCAGTCCGTTCCTTTCAAACTGGTTGGCACTTTTGTTAGCTTTATCTACAGCCGTATGTATCTGTCAATTACATCCGCCAGCGTCCGTTCCTTTCAAACTGGTTGGCAGTTTTGTTAGCTTTATCTACAGCCGTATGTATCTGTCAATTACATCCGCCAGTCCGTTCCTTTCAAACTGGTTGGCACTTTTGTTAGCTTTATCTACAGCCGTATGTATCTGTCAATTACATCCGCCAGTCCGTTCCTTTCAAACTGGCTGGCACTTTTGTTAGCCATTTACAGCCGTATGTATCTGTCAATTACATCCGCCAGTCCGTTCCTTTCAAACTGGTTGGCACTTTTGTTAGTTTTTATCTACAGCCGTATGTATCTGTCAATTACATCCGCCAGTCCGTTCCTTTCAAACTGGTTGGCACTTTTGTTAGCTTTATCTACAGCCGTATGTATCTGTCAATTACATCCGCCAGTCCGTTCCTTTCAAACTGGTTGGCACTTTTGTTAGCTTTATCTACAGCCGTATGTATCTGTCAATTACTTCCCCGTCCGTTCCTTTTCAAACTGGTTGGCACTTTTGTTAGTTTCTTTATCTACAGCCGTATGTATCTGTCAATTACATCCGCCAGTCCGTTCCTTTCAAACTGGTTGGCACTTCTCAGCTTTATCTACAGCCGTATGTATCTGTCAATTACATCCGCCAGTCCGTTCCTTTCAAACTGGTTGGCACTTTTGTTAGCTTTATCTACAGCCGTATGTATCTGTCAATTACATCCGCCGGTCCGTTCCTTTCAAACTGGTTGGCACTTTTGTTAGCTTTATCTACAGCCGTATGTATCTGTCAATTACATCCGCCAGTCCGTTCCTTTCAAACTGGTTGGCACTTTTGTTAGCTTTATCTACAGCCGTATGTATCTGTCAATTACATCCGCCAGTCCGTTCCTTTCAAACTGGTTGGCACTTTTGTTAGCTTTATCTACAGCCGTATGTATCTGTCAATTACATCCGCCAGTCCGTTCCTTTCAAACTGGTTGGCACTTTTGTTAGCTTTATCTACAGCCGTATGTATCTGTCAATTACATCCGCCGGTCCGTTCTTTTCAAACTGGTTGGCACTTTTGTTAGCTTTATCTACAGCCGTATGTATCTGTCAATTACATCCGCCAGTCCGTTCCTTTCAAACTGGTTGGCACTTTTGTTAGCTTTTATCTACAGCCGTATGTATCTGTCAATTACATCCGCCAGTCCGTTCCTTTCAAACTGGTTGGCACTTTTGTTAGTTGGTCTACAGCCGTATGTATCTGTCAATTACATCCGCCAGTCCGTTCCTTTCAAACTGGTTGGCACTTTTGTTAGCTTTATCTACAGCCGTATGTATCTGTCAATTACATCCGCCAGTCCGTTCCTTTCAAACTGGTTGGCACTTTTGTTAGCTTTATCTACAGCCGTATGTATCTGTCAATTACATCCGCCGGTCCGTTCCTTTCAAACTGGTTGGCACTTTTGTTAGCTTTATCTACAGCCGTATGTATCTGTCAATTACATCCGCCGGTCCGTTCCTTTCAAACTGGTTGGCACTTTTGTTAGCTTTATCTACAGCCGTATGTATCTGTCAATTACATCCGCCTGTCCGTTCCTTTCAAACTGGTTGGCACTTTTGTTAGCTTTATCTACAGCCGTATGTATCTGTCAATTACATCCGCCAGTCCGTTCCTTTCAAACTGGTTGGCACTTTTGTTATTTTTATCTACAGCCGTATGTATCTGTCAATTACATCCGCCAGTCCGTTCCTTTCAAACTGGTTGGCACTTTTGTTAGCTTTATCTACAGCCGTATGTATCTGTCAATTACATCCGCCGGTCCGTTCCTTTCAAACTGGTTGGCACTTTTGTTAGCTTTATCTACAGCCGTATGTATCTGTCAATTACATCCGCCGGTCCGTTCCTTTCAAACTGGTTGGCACTTTTGTTAGCTTTATCTACAGCCGTATGTATCTGTCAATTACATCCGCCAGTCCGTTCCTTTCAAACTGGTTGGCACTTTTGTTAGCTTTATCTACAGCCGTATGTATCTGTCAATTACATCCGCCAGTCCGTTCTTCAAACTGGTTGGCACTTTTGTTAGCTTTATCTACAGCCGTATGTATCTGTCAATTACATCCGCCAGTCCGTTCCTTTCAAACTGGTTGGCACTTTTGTTAGCTTTATCTACAGCCGTATGTATCTGTCAATTACATCCGCCAGTCCGTTCCTTTCAAACTGGTTGGCACTTTTGTTAGCTTTATCTACAGCCGTATGTATCTGTCAATTACATCCGCCAGTCCGTTCCTTTCAAACTGGTTGGCACTTTTGTTAAGCGATCTACAGCCGTATGTATCTGTCAATTACATCCGCCGGTCCGTTCCTTTCAAACTGGTTGGCACTTTTGTTAGCTTTATCTACAGCCGTATGTATCTGTCAATTACATCCGCCAGTCCGTTCCTTTCAAACTGGTTGGCACTTTTGTTAGCTTTATCTACAGCCGTATGTATCTGTCAATTACATCCGCCAGTCCGTTCCTTTCAAACTGGTTGGCACTTTTGTTAGCTTTATCTACAGCCGTATGTATCTGTCAATTACATCCGCCAGTCCGTTCCTTTCAAACTGGTTGGCACTTTTGTTAGCTTTATCTACAGCCGTATGTATCTGTCAATTACATCCGCCAGTCCGTTCCTTTCAAACTGGTTGGCACTTTTGTTAGCTTTATCTACAGCCGTATGTATCTGTCAATTACATCCGCCAGTCCGTTCCTTTCAAACTGGTTGGCACTTGTTAGCTTTATCTACAGCCGTATGTATCTGTCAATTACATCCGGCCGGTCCGTTCCTTTCAAACTGGTTGGCACTTTTGTTAGCTTTATCTACAGCCGTATGTATCTGTCAATTACATCCGCCAGTCCGTTCCTTTCAAACTGGTTGGCACTTTAAGGCTTTATCTACAGCCGTATGTATCTGTCAATTACATCCGCCAGTCCGTTCTCTAACCGGTTGGCACTTTTGTTAGCTTTATCTACAGCCGTATGTATCTGTCAATTACATCCGCCAGTCCGTTCCTTTCAAACTGGTTGGCACTTTTGTTAGCTTTATCTACAGCCGTATGTATCTGTCAATTACATCCGCCAGTCCGTTCCTTTCAAACTGGTTGGCACTTTTGTTAGCTTTATCTACAGCCGTATGTATCTGTCAATTACATCCGCCGGTCCGTTCCTTTCAAACTGGTTGGCACTTTTGTTAGCTTTATCTACAGCCGTATGTATCTGTCAATTACATCCGCCGGTCCGTTCCTTTCAAACTGGTTGGCACTTTTGTTAGCTTTATCTACAGCCGTATGTATCTGTCAATTACATCCGCCAGTCCGTTCCTTTCAAACTGGTTGGCACTTTTGTTAGCTTTATCTACAGCCGTATGTATCTGTCAATTACATCCGCCAGTCCGTTCCTTTCAAACTGGTTGGCACTTATTAGTTTTATCTACAGCCGTATGTATCTGTCAATTACATCCGCCAGTCCGTTCCTTTCAAACTGGTTGGCACTTTTGTTAGCTTTATCTACAGCCGTATGTATCTGTCAATTACATCCGCCAGTCCGTTCTTCAAACTGGTTGGCACTTTTGTTAGCTTTATCTACAGCCGTATGTATCTGTCAATTACATCCGCCAGTCCGTTCCTTTCAAACTGCTGGGAAACACCTTTGTTAGCTTTATCTACAGCCGTATGTATCTGTCAATTACATCCGCCGGTCCGTTCCTTTCAAACTGGTTGGCACTTTTGTTAGCTTTATCTACAGCCGTATGTATCTGTCAATTACATCCGCCGGTCCGTTCCTTTCAAACTGGTTGGCACTTTTGTTAGTTTTATCTACAGCCGTATGTATCTGTCACTGCGACCTGGCTACTGTTCCTTTCAAACTGGTTGGCACTTTTGTTAGCTTTATCTACAGCCGTATGTATCTGTCAATTACATCCGCCAGTCCGTTCCTTTCAAACTGGTTGGCACTTTTGTTAGCTTTATCTACAGCCGTATGTATCTGTCAATTACATCCGCCAGTCCGTTCCTTTCAAACTGGTTGGCACTTTTGTTAGCTTTTATCTACAGCCGTATGTATCTGTCAATTACATCCGCCAGTCCGTTCCTTTCAAACTGGTTGGCACTTTTGTTAGCTTTATCTACAGCCGTATGTATCTGTCAATTACATCCGCCAGTCCGTTCCTTTCAAACTGGTTGGCACTTTTGTTAGCTTTATCTACAGCCGTATGTATCTGTCAATTACATCCGCCAGTCCGTTCCTTTCGCAAACTGGTTGGCACTTTTGTTAGCTTTATCTACAGCCGTATGTATCTGTCAATTACATCCGCCAGTCCGTTCCTTTCAAACTGGTTGGCACTTTTGTTAGCTTTATCTACAGCCGTATGTATCTGTCAATTACATCCGCCAGTCCGTTCCTTTCAAACTGGTTGGCACTTTTGTTAGCTTTATCTACAGCCGTATGTATCTGTCAATTACATCCGCCAGTCCGTTCCTTTCAAACTGGTTGGCACTTTGTTAGCTTTATCTACAGCCGTATGTATCTGTCAATTACATCCGCCGGTCCGTTCTTCAAACTGGTTGGCACTTTTGTTAGCTTTATCTACAGCCGTATGTATCTGTCAATTACATCCGCCAGTCCGTTCCTTTCAAACTGGTTGGCACTTTTGTTAGCTTTATCTACAGCCGTATGTATCTGTCAATTACATCCGCCGGTCCGTTCCTTTCAAACTGGTTGGCACTTTTGTTAGCTTTATCTACAGCCGTATGTATCTGTCAATTACATCCGCCAGTCCGTTCCTTTTCAAACTGGTTGGCACTTTTGTTAGCTTTATCTACAGCCGTATGTATCTGTCAATTACATCCGCCAGTCCGTTCCTTTCAAACTGGTTGGCACTTTTGTTAGCTTTATCTACAGCCGTATGTATCTGTCAATTACATCCGCCAGTCCGTTCCTTTCAAACTGGTTGGCACTTTTGTTAGCTTTATCTACAGCCGTATGTATCTGTCAATTACATCCGCCGGTCCGTTCCTTTCAAACTGGCTGGCACTTTTGTTAGTTTTATCTACAGCCGTATGTATCTGTCAATTACATCCGCCAGTCCGTTCCTTTCAAACTGGTTGGCACTTTTGTTAGCTTTATCTACAGCCGTATGTATCTGGTCAATTACATCCGCCAGTCCGTTCCTTTCCAAACTGGTTGGCACTTTTGTTAGCTTTATCTACAGCCGTATGTATCTGTCAATTACATCCGCCAGTCCGTTCCTTTCAAACTGGTTGTACCCTTTGTTAGCTTTATCTACAGCCGTATGTATCTGTCAATTACATCCGCCGGTCCGTTCCTTTCAAACTGGTTGGCACTTTTGTTAGCTTTATCTACAGCCGTATGTATCTGTCAATTACATCCGCTGTTCCTTTCAAACTGGTTGGCACTTTTGTTAGCTTTATCTACAGCCGTATGTATCTGTCAATTACATCCGCCAGTCCGTTCCTTTCAAACTGGTTGGCACTTTTGTTAGCTTTATCTACAGCCGTATGTATCTGTCAATTACATCCGCCAGTCCGTTCCTTTCAAACTGGTTGGCACTTTTGTTAGCTTTATCTACAGCCGTATGTATCTGTCAATTACATCCGCCAGTCCGTTCCTTTCAAACTGGTTGGCACTTTTGTTAGCTTTATCTACAGCCGTATGTATCTGTCAATTACATCCGCCGGTCCGTTCCTTTCAAACTGGTTGGCACTTTTGTTAGCTTTATCTACAGCCGTATGTATCTGTCAATTACATCCGCCAGTCCCGTTCCTTTCAAACTGGTTGGCACTTTTGTTAGCTTTATCTACAGCCGTATGTATCTGTCAATTACATCCGCCGGTCCGTTCCTTTCAAACTGGTTGGCACTTTTGTTAGCTTTATCTACAGCCGTATGTATCTGTCAATTACATCCGCCAGTCCGTTCCTTTCAAACTGGTTGGCACTTTTGTTAGCTTTATCTACAGCCGTATGTATCTGTCAATTACATCCGCCAGTCCGTTCCTTTCAAACTGGTTGGCACTTTTGTTAGCTTTATCTACAGCCGTATGTATCTGTCAATTACATCCGCCAGTCCGTTCCTTTCAAACTGGTTGGCACTTTGTTATTTCTTTATCTACAGCCGTATGTATCTGTCAATTACATCCGCCAGTCCGTTCCTTTCAAACTGGTTGGCACTTTTGTTAGCTTTATCTACAGCCGTATGTATCTGTCAATTACATCCGCCGGTCCGTTCCTTTCAAACTGGTTGGCACTTTTGTTAGCTTTATCTACAGCCGTATGTATCTGTCAATTACATCCGCCAGTCCGTTCCTTTCAAACTGGTTGCTACTTTTGTTAGCTTTATCTACAGCCGTATGTATCTGGTCAATTTACACTTCGCCAGTCCGTTCCTTTCAAACTTGCTGGCACTTTTGTTAGCTTCTTTATCTACAGCCGTATGTATCTGTCAATTACATCCGCCGGTCCGTTCCTTTCAAACTGGTTGGCACTTTTGTTAGCTTTATCTACAGCCGTATGTATCTGTCAATTACATCCGCCAGTCCGTTCCTTTCAAACTGGTTGCGCACTTTTGTTAGTTTTTATCTACAGCCGTATGTATCTGTCAATTACATCCGCCAGTCCGTTCCTTTCAAACTGGTTGGCACTTTTGTTAGCTTTATCTACAGCCGTATGTATCTGTCAATTACATCCGCCAGTCCGTTCCTTTCAAACTGGTTGGCACTTTTGTTAGCTTTATCTACAGCCGTATGTATCTGTCAATTACATCCGCCAAACTGTTCCTTTCAAACTGGTTGGCACTTTTTTGTTAGCTTTATCTACAGCCGTATGTATCTGTCAATTACATCCGCCAGTCCGTTCCTTTCAAACTGGTTGGCACTTTTGTTAGCTTTATCTACAGCCGTATGTATCTGTCAATTACATCCGCCAGTCCGTTCCTTTCAAACTGGTTGGCACTTTTGTTAGCTTTATCTACAGCCGTATGCATCTGTCAATTACATCCGCCAGTCCGTTCCTTTCAAACTGGTTGGCACTTTTGTTAGCTTTATCTACAGCCGTATGTATCTGTCAATTACATCCGTCGGTCCGTTCCTTTCAAACTGGTTGGCACTTTTGTTAGCTTTATCTACAGCCGTATGTATCTGTCAACACTACATCCGCCAGTCCGTTCCTTTCAAACTGGTTGGCACTTTTGTTAGCTTTATCTACAGCCGTATGTATCTGTCAATTACATCCGCCAGTCCGTTCTTCAAACTGGTTGGCACTTTTGTTAGCTTTATCTACAGCCGTATGTATCTGTCAATTACATCCGCCAGTCCGTTCCTTTCAAACTGGTTGGCACTTTTAAAGGCTTTTTTATCTACAGCCGTATGTATCTGTCAATTACATCCGCCGGTCCGTTCCTTTCAAACTGGTTGGCACTTGTTAGCTTTATCTACAGCCGTATGTATCTGTCAATTACATCCGCCGGTCCGTTCCTTTCAAACTGGTTGGCACTTTTGTTAGCTTTATCTACAGCCGTATGTATCTGTCAATTGCATCCGCCAGTCCGTTCCTTTCAAACTGGTTGGCACTTCTTTGTTAGCTTTATCTACAGCCGTATGTATCTGTCAATTACATCCGCCAGTCCGTTCCTTTCAAACTGGTTGGCACTTTTGTTAGCTTTATCTACAGCCGTATGTATCTGTCAATTACATCCGCCGGTCCGTTCCTTTCAAACTGGTTGGCACTTTTGTTAGCTTTATCTACAGCCGTATGTATCTGTCAATTACATCCGCCGGTCCGTTCCTTTCAAACTGGTTGGCACTTTTGTTATTTTCACAGCCGTATGTATCTGTCAATTCCATCCGCCGGTCCGTTCCTCTCAAACTGGTTGGCACTTTTGTTAGCTTTATCTACAGCCGTATGTATCTGTCAATTACATCCGCCGGTCCGTTCCTTTCAAACTGGTTGGCACTTTTGTTAGCTTTATCTACAGCCGTATGTATCTGTCAATAACATCCGTCGTTCAAAGTAATATATTACACAAGCTATATTCTCTTCATTGGCACCTGTTGGGTAGAGATTATTATCTCTCAGTTGAGTCTCTGTTTTCAGGCAGAGTGCGACTCAATCGTTTCTCTATCTGAGGACAGATACACAGTTGAGATAAATAAAATACTGAGAGGTATAGGCCAGTGGATATAGGCGTTGGTTAGTTCCAGTGACTTGACCCAAAGAGTTGTGAGTTCGATACCTGGCTACAACAGATAGAGTTAAGGTAATGAGAGATAACTACATGGCACCCAGAAGCGCAATCGCATATGAAATGAGAACTAAATGCCCCTGTGATCAAAATAAAAGGTTTAGTTAGATATCTCTAGAACCTGAAGACGGCCAGAGCGTACAACGGCCGAAACGTCGTAAACATAGCAATAAAGATAAGAACGACAGTCCGAACAATGTAAATAATCTAAATACTACCTCATCTCAGAAATATAGGTAAATAAAGGGTTCCGTTCAAAATTCCTAGCACCTGAAGAAGACCGGAGCATACAACGACCGAAATGTCGTAAACATGACAATAAGGATGAGGACAACAGTTCGAACAATGTAAATAAAAGCAGCTTTGTATGCGTGGTGTTAACATTTAGAACCGCTTATTTTATTTAAATCCCTCCAGTCATTTTCTATACCTAACTTTAAATTGAATTTTAAAAATAAAAACGTTTTCTTGAAACTTTAATTTTAGCTTAATTGAAAGCTAAACGATTGAATATATTTCCAGTAAGTAAAATACTCTAGTGGATTTCAAACAGAAATTATATTGATTGGAGTTTAAAATTGAGATTTTAATTGTTTTTTTTGTTTTTTGTTGTTGCTTTTTTATCATTTTTTTGCCATTTTTGAGCGATTGACATCTTTGTAAAGTTAATTTTCGGTTTTAAAAAATCTTGCAAAAATAAAATATACATTTGTGACATGTTATTTTTGGAAATTTAGCAAATTTAAAGTTAAATTAATCTGATTTTAAACCAATATTACTTTTTGTGGCCTGAAATTTAAAATTTTTTTTTTTTTTTTTTTTTTTTAAAAATCACGGAGGTCTGGCTCACTGACCTTTTAATTAGGCGATAACATCCTGTCATCGATCATGTGTACTTATCTGACCAAGTATGGTTGACCAAAGTTGACATAAAGTTATAAAAACTTACGTGAAAGTTTTGTAAGGGGGTAACCCTTGAAACAACTGGTAAAGATTTATATCAACCTTTTCAATGTTCTAATAGAGCAGGCATTGAATTTGTTCCAATCCTCACAAGCGATCCTACTCTCAATATGGCTCCTTACCTCGAAAGTCCATTGGGTTTAAAGCTCACTCGTGACCGAAAACAGAATGGTAATTTTCTAAGTGCAGCTTAGATGTGGCACAAGGCCGAAAGTACGGGGCACCCAGTGAAGATCGAACTCAATTGCAATGGTTTTAGCGAGACAAGCTTGCTAACCCTTACACCACCTCGAGGTGATTCGTAACATTGCTAAAGATGCTAGAAGAGTGGTGTTTTCCTTGTATCGTTCCAGAAAATACCTTATCTCCTTATGTTATGTTCTGTTTTTAAAGGTTAGATCAGACCAAGAACGAACTATAGATATCTGGGCTGGTGCTGACCAATTCTCACTAACCATCTTTGAGAAAGTTCAAAAGACAACACTCTGCTAGCCTCTCACAAATCTACCGCTGTTACTAGGGCAAACGTTCAAACGAGCTACGTACCTTAGATCCAGCAGGTCAGACCTTCAAAGCTGAGACACAGCCTGCTATATTGACGGCGTCAAATCATCCATACTTCATATTCCTTCACTAACCTGTACCAATCCTGATGAGTGGTCATCCCATCAAAGAGGGAGCTTGCCTCCAACGTCTACTATCTCTAAAGCTAACTCCAGACTTCAAATGGAACGCATATGTTCGTGCTCTCGCAAAAGTTGACTTAAGAATGGTAGACTTTTGTATCACTCTTGAAAATACCTAACCCCTACTGTCATGATCTATCTTTACAAGAGTCAGATCAGAACAAGAATCGAGTATTGCAGCCATATCTGGACTGGCGCTGTACAATCCTCACTGTTCAGCATTGACAGAGTTCAAAAGCAACCACGCGGCCTTGTAAGTAATGAATTTTTCTTTATCTTGTAACCCTTTATCCCACAGACGAAGCGTTGTTAGCCTCTCACCAATCTACCGTTCTTTCCTCATTAAATGTTCTAACGAGTCACGTATTCTTTAGTTCCATTAGTTCAGACCTTCACAACTAAGACCCGCTACGCCCTGTTTACAAATGTGGCAAATCATCCTCCATCCCCTTTGTGTGCCTTTGGTAAGGAGTAAGTTCAACTCAGACAGTTTCTACTCTAGAACTGTTACTTTGTGGAATAAACTCCCGAGAGAAAACTTCGTCACCACTATAATAATCAGTCAGTTAAGTGCCATACCTGATTCACGCTTGGACGATCATGTCTAGAAAGAGACATGACTAACTGGACAGAAAATTATCCCGCAGTAGACTGCCATTACTTTCTGCGGTAGACTGGTTACCAACAAAAGCTACAGACCCCAATCTGTTCTGTTATTTAACCCATAACTAGAGGGAAGAGACGGACTAATACCTTTCCGAAGGGTATTTGCGCGTAAGTGAATGCAAGGAATTCAACTGGAATTTGAACTTGGCTCCCTGATTTCTTGTTCCGAGCCGATATTTATTGCACCATCAACGCAATATTAAGTTAAGTGCCATACGTGATTCATGCTTTGCGCGATCATGTCTCGAAAGAGACATGACTGACTGGGCAGAAGATTATCCCGCAGTAGGTTGCCATTGCTTTCTGCGGTAGACTGGTTGCCGACCAAGGCTATAGAACTCAATCTGTCCTGTTATTTAACCCATAACTGGAAGGAAGAGAGATTAATACCTTTCCCAATGGTGTTTGTGCGTATGTGAATGCAAGGAATTTAACTGGAATTCGAACTCGGCATCCCCGATTTGTCGTTCCGAATCGATACCCACTGCACCATAATGCACATCCAAAAATATATTATTTATATGTTTATCTTAAAAAGAAAAAGTATGTGCCGAAAATTTCCCGCTGATATTACAAATGTTACGATATAATGAAAAGCGAGATTCTAAATGAACGTAAATCGTCTTTTATGTGCCATGTCCTTTCAGGACGTAAGCGATCATGACCTTCCACGTCTTCCTATTCCTGGTGGCTTTTAGCACGCTTTCTCCTGTTACCCCACCCAAACCCCGCTCTGCCATCCATTTTTTTTGCTTAAGCCCGTCAAGTATTTTTACGCGTTGCTTTCCCCTGTCTATCTGACCTGTGAATATCAGATTCTCCAAGCCTTCCTTCCCCATTACATGTCTCGAAGTTCAGCTGTCTCTTTCTGGTGCTCAGTATTAATTTCCTTTCAGTTTCCATCCTTTCCAAAACTTCATGCTCGATCCATGATATTCGCAGCAGCCTTCTGTAGAACAATATTTCAGTTGCTTCAAGTTTTTCCTTCATCTGATGATATTGTCCAGCATTCACTGCCATATTGAAGAACTGACATCACATAGCAATCCAGTACTCTTTGTTTCTAGCGACATTTTCTTGTCTCATAATACTCAACTCCTGGGATGAATCCTTATGCTTTTGGATCTCAGGAATATAAATGTATAGAAACTACTGTGACTACAAAGTGAGGGGTCAGTTTATATATCGATTGTAATATGGAATTGATCCCCCATTTTATATTTATTATGCTTCTGTAGAAACATTTCGGCTGCTTCAAGTCTTTCCTTCATCTTTGATGAGATTGTCCAGCATTCACTGCCATATTGAAGGACAGACAGTACATAACAATCCAGTACTCTTTTCTAGGAAAATTTTCCTGTCTCAATATTCTACTCAGTTTCTTGAATGCGTTCATCGTCATTCCAAGTCGCCTTCGGATCTCAGTGTCGCATTTTCCATCTTCTGTTAGAACACTTCCCAGGTATTTAATTTTTTTTGTAAATGCTTGATTTTAGTGTCTCCTACCTCAGACCTGTAGTTGGCATTTTGCTGATAACCAGGAATTCGGTTTTCTTGTAATTTATTTGTATTCCTTTCTTTCCATTTTCTTCAGCTAACTTCTACAGAAGGTCTTGTAGTTTCCTTTTCTTTGCTGTCAGCACTAGTGTAGCGGATACCCCGGTATCCACTAACGATCTTTTTGGATTACGATTCGAGCGGATAATGGCAGAGGAAATAAGAACGACAGTGGAGTAAATAATTAAAACATGTATTATTAACAACAGGTTACATAGAGTTGATTAAGCCTGATTAGTGAAGGAAAAGTTGTTTCCCTTGGAACGTTAAGAAACATCCGGCTTTATCTTTTCCAGTCTTCTCACTTTGTTTTGTTTTTTTTTCAGTTGGAGTAGATAGATCTATCTATCGCCCGGTTCACACTCCACCCACGTTTGTTGAACAGGTTGAGAGGCTCATCCCTTGTTCCCTGTTTAGGATGTGGTTTCCGGCTTTCTCTTTTCCAATCGTTTCACAATTACGTAGCCCCCTGCACATCAGTGGCGTTACCGCCTTGCTCGGGGTGATACGATTAAAAAAGAAAAAAGAAAGAAAAAAGTCACTTGTTGAATGAAAGTTAGTAACTTGAAAAGTTCCTGAAAGGAAGAATAATGTAATATACATACTGTTGTTGAGTTGAAGAAGGTTCCAATTGGAAGATATGTGTGTGTGTGTTAAAGAAATAAATTGCCGCCTAATTAGCGCGGGTGCATTAAACCAATGTCCCTCTACCATACTCGATAGCAAGGGGGTCTCGCTCGAGTTGGAAACTGCTACAGATTCTTCAGCTATCGCCAGTCGATAGCGGGGGCCGAACTGTCGGGATCACGTGTGTGTGGGTCTTTATTACTGTTAAGTGCCATACGTGATACACGCTTGGGCGATCATGTCTCGAAAGAGACATGACTAACTGGGTAGAAGATTATCTCGCAGTAGGTTGCCATTGCTTTCTGCGGTAGACTGGTTGCCGACCAAGGCTATAGAACCCAATCTGTCCTGTTATTTAACCCATAATTGGAAGGAATAGACGGATTAATTACGCAAACCAAACTACGCGAGAAAGATACACATAACTGAAAGGCGCGCGTCTCAAAGATGAGAACACGACAGACAGAAGTAAATGTGTAGGTGTGAAATACACAATATGTAAATGCGTATGTGGGTGTGAATGTAAAGATGTGTACGTGAGTACCACTGTATCATCTGCGTATCTTGTGTTGTTCAGACTGTGGCCGCCGATGACGAATCCTGGCATAGGGTCCTCAGAATAGTCTTGTTGTACAAGTTGAACAGATCTGGTGAAAAGACATTTGTCTTATGCCCCTTTTTATTTCTGTATATCTGCTGAATTCGTTTCCTGTCCGTATGTCGGCTGTTTGCTGCCAGTAGAGATTCTTGATTATTTTAAATGTCTTCCTCAAATGTCGAATTTGCGGATCATTTCTATCAATTCTTTGTAACTTTCTTTGTCGAACGCCTTTGCGTAGTCTATAAAACATAGGTAAATGTCCTTTTTTGCCCTTTCTGATAGCATCCTAAGCAGAAATATCGCGTTCCTTGTTCCGGTGTTTTTGACGAACTCGTGGCTTTTTTTTTTTGTCCTTTTTAAACGCCCCTCTTCAGTACACAACTCCAAGGAACCCTTCTTCGAAAAACAGAAGCTTTTTATGCAACCTGGCAGCATCTTATTTGCATAGGAAGAACAGGATTTCACGTTACTTCGCGAGACCAGCCAGCATATAATCAGGCGCGGCCGCCATATTATTTTTTTTTTTATCGCACGTAACAGGACCTTGCACGCTACATAAACGCGTACAGATTAAGGTAAGTACTTTCCGATAAGCATTTTATTACACGCCCTCTTGATCTTCAAGATCAATATTTGGTTTCATAATCCGCCATCCATGCCGGGCGTTTCCGCTCGCGTTGCGACCTTTGTATGGTTTATTCTTAGGCGACCTCAATAACGTCTTCATCTGATGGCAAAGAATTTCGTAGTGGTCCTTCTTGGGGGACTTCAACAACCTCTTCATTTGGGGGCAAGAAAACTTTCCGTATAACTAGTAAGTGACGTGGTACTCCGTTCACTGACACTTTGTTCTTAGATAGTACCTTAACTACTGTTCTTCTTCCCCAGCGAGTTGTACAGCGAGCATTGGGTGGTTTCACCCAAACCTTTTCAGCCAATTTGATTTTAGCTAGTCTCTGTTCCACTATTTCCGTTATGGCCAGAGGATGTCGCCATTCGTACGTGAAAACAGATCGATGCAGCACTGACTTTTCTTGGCCAGTCTTTGGCGCCATGTTATACCAAAAGACTGCTTCTTGGGGTGAGATTTGGCTTCTTGCTGCCACGGCTTTTGTAGTTCAGTGGTGCCTCTCTATGATTCCATTGCAGCTCGGGCGGTACGCAGATCTAAAGCAACCTGGCAGCATCTTTATTTGCATAGGAAGAACAGGATTTCACGTTGCTTCGCGAAACCTGCCAACATTTAATCAGGCGCGGCCGCCAAATTACTTTATCGCGCGTAACAGGACATTACACGCTACATGAACGCGTACAGATTGAGAAAAATTACATCTTCCGACAAGCATTTTATTCTTAGAACTTACACCTATTCTCGTCCTATTTCTGGCCTGATTCTGCTTTGCGCTCTATTTATCAGGATCTGGATTATGAGTTTTGTTATGTGGCTCATTAAACTGATTGTTCGGTGGAGTTTGCATTCGCTTGCACCTGGCGAACGTAATGCCATTTGATAAAAAATATATAAAATTTGGTATTTGCAGAAAAGCCAAATGAATTACCTCCCTTGGCAAAACTAATTCTTTATAAATTACCTCCCTTGGATTAAATGGCTAAAAAAAGCAAAAGAAAACATTGCCTACGTCATATCAACACGTGTACCGTGGATTTGTGATTGTTAATATGGAAAACAAATCGTTTTACTGATATTTAGAAGGCTTTTCAGATAAATTAAGAAAATATATGAATAATTATAGTATTGAATAACGTCTGAAAAGAAATATGAATAATTAAGTCTTGAATTGTGGGAACGTCATTTCTCATGACCTTGTTAAATGTTTGGCTGTTGGCGGGATCAATGAGAAATTCCCAGCTGATTGTTGAGCACGAAAATAGAAAGACAATTTTAATAATGTGATTTAAAAAAAAAAAAAACAAACCTGAACATTTATTTAAATTCTTCAAAGAAGTTTTTCTCTTCAACAGGCTAAAGGTTATCGAAACATTTTTTACGAGAGACAAAAACAAAAAAACAGTCAAAATTGCACACCTGCGAAAATCGCTCGACATTGTGAAATCCATCAAAGTAAGGAGAAAGAAAAGCAATTGTTTACTTGTTTTTATCCCACTTTTTAACAACCTTTGTGCATGCCGCCTTCCACGTATTTTCATCTGCCTGCCACTAAAAAACAAAAAAGTCTTTCTCTCTTGAATATCAATTAATATTTTGTTGAACGAAAGAAATACTTTTTTTTAATTTAGAAACTTTTTCTTTTCTTGTATTCTCTTATCTTTTTACACAAATGAAAACTTTTTTTAATTGAAACTCGAATAATAAAATGTTCGGGCAGCGAGGGAAAACCAAAAAAAAGTACAAAAAACCAGAAGACTTTTGATGACTCTGACCTCTCAAATTCTTCTGACCTTTTAAAGATAATGGAAAATAAGCCTAAAAAAATCCACCCGCATCCAAATGGATACAATCTGGTGTAGAATAGTGCTGCTAATTTAGTCTTGAAGGTTGGATGCGTTAATTTCTTTTTTTTCCTGTGCCTAGTCAATTTGGGTCGAGTTGTCTTGTCGGGTCAGTCAAAAAGGTCACCTCGTTCCAGTTTTTTTCAAATCAATGGTTTCCATTTCACAATTTGCACAAAAATGTGTATTTGTGTTGATATAGTCAGCCGATTAAATGAATTTTAAAGATAAAAAATTACAAGAGTATTAAAACTAATAATTTATTATTTATTAGTTAAGCCTTTTAACCAAATAGAAGATTATGAAGAATGATGAGATCCGCCCCTCCCCTGGCCAAAAAATCCAACATTTTATTTTCGAGAAAGGACATAATCGTGTCTGAAAATTCCAATTTTTTAACCTTTTTTTTATTTTATAATGCTTCTGTTTGGTCAAAAAGCCAACTAATGAGTAATAAACATTATCAATCTTTTCAATATTATTATTTTTTTTTTTGTCTACTGAATTTCTTACATCATCAGCCTGTTATTTTCTATCATAGCATAACAATTCTCTTTACTCTCTCACTGTCTCTGTGGATATCAATAAATATACGTACGAATATACATGCAAGTATGCACACAAATATTTTTTGGTTGTTAATAAAACAGTGCTTGATGTAATGTAATAGAGGTATAAATTATTTATTAATAAATGCACACATCCTTATGTTGATTGCATAATGCATGAAACTCTGAGTAATCACTTATAATAAGCATATTATAATTTTATATATATATATAGTAAAGAATGATTGTTATAATTTATAGAAAATAAGAGGATCATGAAAGAAATTTCGGAGTAAAGTGTATTTTGGTGGTATTGCTAGTTTTACCTTTCAAAAGATTGATGTATAGCAAGCAATGATTTACCTCCCTTACATTCGTAAACCATTTTTTTTTTTTAACTAACCCCATATTGTAAGCCTTCCTTTGGATTTTAAATGTTATGTGTTTGAAATAAAATTAAAGTGTCTGAAATGCAATATATTTCTGTTATTCTTTCTGTAAATAAAAACTGAAATTTAATTAAATATTTGTGACAAATAAACTTCAGAATAAGAAAAGTAAAAATAAGTAAATTAATAATGCTGTCTAGATTGAAAAGAACATCAGAAATAAAACATAAATACAATGTGAAATTAAATAAAATTTAAATTCTTTTTAAATGTTGAATTATTTCAATTTTGACTCCTGGAAAAATAGTTAAAGTAAATTGTTGTGTTTTCAATGTTATTTTTAGTTTTATTTTGGAATGGTGATTTTCTAAGTACAGTTTAGATGTGGCGCAAAGCCAAGATTATGGTGTTTTATTTTGGATGTATGGCATTTTAAATCCAAATGACAGCTTAAAATATGAGCCAATTGAGAAAAAAAAAACTTTTAAAGAAAAAAAACTATATCCACTGCCATTCTAAACAATAGATATTTGTCAGTAAGAGAAGAAAATTCCTAAAGAATGTGAATCTTTAAATATCGTTTTGTAACCTTTTTTTATAAACTTGATAATGACACAATGTTTTAGCTAATCTATTCGTTAGTCTTCCTCAGGTATACAATCTATAAGAAAATAGGAAAAACTTCCTAAAGAAAAAAAAAACTGGTTTCTGATAGATTATATACCTGAAGAAGGATGACGGATTGATGAGCCAAATGTGTTGACAACTCAAGGGTGTTCAATTTTGAAAGAAATTATTTGTAATAATGTCTTTCCTCAAAGTTATAAAGATCAGATGATTCTATTAGTATTTTTTTGCTCAGTCAAAATTTCAATGTGAAATACAGCAAAATATGTGTTAATCTTGAATATTAAGAACCTGGTTATAACTTGAGTTGTGGTGCAGTGGCTATCGCCTTCGAACGACAAATCAGGGAGCCAAGTTCGAATTCCAGTTGAATTCCTTACTTTCACTTACGCACAAATACCCTTGGTAAAGGTATTAATCCATCTCTTCCCTCCAGTTATGGGTTAAATAATAGGACAGATTGGGTTCTATAGCCTTGGCTGGCAACCAGTCTACTGCAGAAAGTAATGGCAACCTACTACTGCAGGATAATAGTCTGCCTAGTCTGTCATGTCACTTTCGAGATATGATTGCCTAAAGTGTGTATCACGTATGGCACTTGACTGACTGACTGACTGTATATAATAGTTGGAAACATGATTAAGGCTTTTACTGGGCATAAAGTGGGGGATCGTTTTTTTGTTGTTATGAATTAATAAACTGATTTTCTACTAATTGCTATATAATAATATAATACATCTCTTTCCCCTCCAGCTATGAGTCAAATAACAGGACTGATTGGGTTTTATAGCTTTGGCTGGCAACCAGTCTACTGCAGAAACCAATGGCAACCTACTGCAGGATAATCTTCTGCCCAGTCAGTCATGTCTCTTTCGAGACATGATCACCCAAAGCGTGTATAACGTATGGCAAATGACTGATTATAACTGACCACATGGACAAATTGTCTCAGGTTCTCATCTCCACACGATTCACAGAACAGCATATCTACAAAATCTATACAACTTTTCTTTGATTTGTGAGTTTTTGCCTGAAGTTTTGAGATGAGATCTCACATTTCTAAAGACAAAGAATTGGGTCTGAAATAACATATCACTAACAATTGACTTACTAATTTTTCCTTTTTTATAATATACTGTCTATATTTTCTTTTTGTCTCTTGCTTCCATCTTTGAAAGCTTGTGTTCATTTTGTCACATTAATACTTTATAATTAAAAACTGATAATTAATACCAAATTTTACACTAAGAATTAATCAGTTAATATCATTGAACATTTTTTTTATTTTATTATTTTTAACATTCCAGTTTGTGTGTGGGTGAATTCGTTTTTTTTTTTTTTACCATAACATAGCAAAAACAACAAATTGTAGTCAGATTTCTCTTTGAGCAATACTATATATATATATATATATATATATATATATATATTTTTAGTGTATCAAGGCAGCAAATAATTTTCTAAACATATACTATTAAATATAAGAGACAATGGATGTCTGTTTAATCATGAGCTGTTCTAAACGTCATATTTTGGCTTTAATTTCAGTTGAAAATAAAGACAAAAATTCTCCAACATTTGGATAATTTTTTATTAAGTTTGTTCTAAGCTTTCGGCTCACATGAGCCATCTTCAGAGAGATTATTAAGACGATAACACAAAAACATCGACCATAAGCGACAATTTTATTTTGTGTTGATATAAAACTCTGCTAGGCAACGGCAATAGTTACCAAAAATAACACACACAAATTTGCAATGCGGTTCTATGACATCACACCGCGTGATAGTGCAAAATGACAACAGAACCATGTATTCAAATGCAATGTATATTAAATATATTTAACAATATATATATATATCTGTACACACACACATATATATATATATATATACAGTACTATGCAAAAATTAGGACAAGAACTATTTTATCTTTTATGAGGCATCAAAATAAAGTTTAAAATCACCCCTGTCCAAACACTTTTTTACACTACCAGTAGTGTGCAAAAGTATTAGGACAGGGATGATTTTCCTAAAAACCTCACTGAAATTCAAATACAGGGTGAAAAGCCAAACCTTTGTAAGAATTATTTAACTAAAAAGGAGGAGGAAGGAAGGCTTTGGAATTTGAATTGGCCCCAACAAAGCCCTGATTTGAATCCTATTGAACATCTATGGAATATTTTGGATATTAAAATTGATAAATCTAATGTTGATTAGCAAGTCACAATTTGGGAACAAATACAAGCTGCTTGACAGGAGATACTCTTAGATACATTGAAGAAGCTTGTGATATCAATGCCTGACAGAATGAAGGCTGTGATCAAAGTAAAAGGCTATTATACTAAATATTAAATTTATCTTGTAACAAGTATTTTTTTCTTAAATCATTTTATCCTCAACTACGAGACACTCATCTTTCGTCCAGTGTTCACGTGATATTCCATCTTTCCAGCACATTTTGGTGTGGTTATTTAAGGAGGCACGCACGTGTTATCCAGTAGTTAGGGCTCAGTTGCTCACGACAACAGCCATGCTATCGCAGGGACATGTTTCTTAGTTTTACCTCACACATACACATCCGCACTAATTGCAGGTCGCAATTAGGCATGAATTTATTTCTCACACACAGGCTTGTGCATACACACATTACAAAATCCAATGGAAACTTGGCTTACGGCCATATCACGTTGAATACACCGGTTCTCGCTTGATCACCGAAGTTAAGCAACGTTGAGCCTGGTCAGTACTTAGATGGGTGACCGCTTGGGAATACCAGGTGCTGTAAGCGTTTAGTGATGGATGTGCATTGTGGTGCAGTGGATATCAGCTCAGAAAGAGAAATCGGTGAGCCGAGTTCAAATTCCAGTTGAATACTCTGCATTCACTTAAGCACTGGTATCCTTAGGAAAGGTATTAATCCGTCCCTTCCTTCCAGTTATGGGTTAAATAACAAGAGTAGAACTTGGGGACCCTGCTCTTAAAAACAAATCCCAATGACTTTTGATACACGAAAAGTATTACTAAACACAAAAACTTATATAAGAACAATAAATTGTTGAAAAAAAAATTATTACCAGCAATAAATAAAAAAAAATTTAGTTGGCAATAAATGACCCGCTGATGTTGATATGCCATAAAACAAAACAACGAACCAACCAATCATCCATAACGCTAAAAGACAAGCATATTTATATTTATTGGTGATTGGTGATATAATCAGGAAGAAAAATATACGAAACACCATTTCAAATGCCAGAATTTATCAAATAAAATGTCCACTGTGCAAAACCATACATAGGGAGACATCAGTGCCATACGTGATACACGCTTGGGCAATCATGTCTCGAAAGAGACATGACTGACTGGGCAGAAGATTATCCCACAGTAGGTTGCCATTGCTTTCTGCGGTAGACTAGTTGCCGAACAAGACTATAGAACCCAATCTCTCCTATTATTTTACCCATAACAGGAAGGAATAGACGGATTAATACCTTTCCCAAGGTTATTTGCGCATAAGTGAATGCAATGAATTCAGCTGGAATTCAAACTCGGCTCCTCGATTTCTCGTTCCGAGCCAATATCCAATGCACCACAACACACATCCAAGGGAGACATCACATGACCTTAAAATCTCATCTCCAAACACAAGACAGACTTGAGTTTAGACAGAGGTTCTAACTTTCTCGTTTTACATTGAAATGTTGTGGGACATAACTTTGATTTCACAAATGCCAGTTTAATTAAAAAAGAACATAAACCTTTAAGAAGAAAGTATTTTGAAAACCTAATAGCATTACTTTCAACTATAAACACTCGCTTAAATTACTTCACCATCTTTCTACAGATTCATTATTCATGAACTGAACTTATGTCTACCAATGCATAAAAATAAATGAAATAATACTCATTCCATCTTCAATGAAAAATTCTTGCCAATACAAATTTATCACATTTAGTTGCATTTCAGTGACCCATGTAGAAGTGTCAACAATTCTACATACACACTTACACATATACATCTAGATGTACAGCTCAATTAATATAATTCAGTTCTCCAACATTTTTGTTTTTATTTGTTTCTTTTAAGTATCTCACATTATGATGACAGAAGTTTTCTAAAGAAAAGTGACATGTTATAAGAACCTGCATGCAAATTGACTGTGAAAGATTCAGAAATCAGTGCACATTCTATACATTTTTGCAATATTACTATACTTCAGTTAAAAAAACTGGCACTGAAGCAAAAGGAAGTGACATACTCAATATTTTTCAAAGTTCATCTTGGTTTGGTACAAGGCCAGTTTGTTGGAAATAGGGGTTTGGAAAGGTTAGGCTTATCTTCCAAGTGTGAAGGGTTTGTCTTGAAATCCATTTGAAGTCATAGCCATTTTTACCTGAACTTGAATATTGGGAAGATTATTGAAAAGTTATTGGCCCCAAACAATTTTCCAGAATATTGGCAAGTGAATCAGGTTGAGAACTTTTCAGCAACGTTTCATAATTCTTGATGTTGATGGGGTATACACTAATCTCTCAACTATAAGGCATTTTGAAGAAGAAAAATTGCTTAAAAATAATTAGCTGTACGAGTCTCTTTTGAATGAAATGTTTTTTTTGGGGGGGGGGGGGTTCTTTTCATTCAGGCTTGCATTTCAGACCCAATTAGTGAAAAACTTTTTATTCTGATTTTTATATATTAACATTGTCTTGGAGTTAACTAAAATCGTCTCACCCTCATTGTAAATTTTATTTTCATTAAGAATGTTTATTATGTTTGTGTCGTACACTGAAATTTCTGATTAAATTTCTGTTTGTGAAGTATGATATCAATAAAAAGTAAAGGATGGCAAATCTCTGGAACTCTAGTCTTCACTTCAATTCCAATTTATTATTTAATTATTTGCTGTTGATTATTATTAAATTGTGTTCATGTTTGCATTTGTACTTAATTTGTTTATTTATTTAGATTTCATGTTTACCTTTACCACCCAGCCACCCTCCTAAGAACCATTAGAAGATTTTTTTTTGAAGTACGAAACATACTGTTGCCACTCAGTGTTGACTTCAGGGTCTATTTTTATATTTAGGTATACTCTATTTCTGATATTAAGTATTTTTACACCAAAATATAGCATACCTTAAAACTATTTTTATCATATATATATATATATATATATATACTAGCAGTATAGCCCGGTGTTGCTCAGGTATAATGAAAGCTTTAAAACTAATCCACGGTCCTGGAGCTCAGACTCTTTGGATGTTGGCACGAAAGAAAAAAAGCAATAGTTGTTTCCAGTTAAAGTGAAGCCGTAGACTGAAAGAAAAATGAATGGATGTAAGTCAAATTTTGATTTCCTGGTATCGATATCAAATAAGCTTTTTTTCATTGTAAGCTGAATTTTGAAGGCTAAATAAGTCCTCTGAGTAAATGGTATCATGGCTGAGACTAAGAACTACAATTATACCTACTTAGAGCCAAACCCGAAGCAAAAACTAAAATAAAAGGGCTGAAAAAAATACATACAGGTAGATAAACAGACACACACACAAACATCTTGCCTTTTATATATATATATATATATATATATTATCGATTTTCTGCACTATTGTAAGAACCACAACCTTGAAACTTCTGAATATTGTTTCTTATGTCTTTGTCTATGAGTGTATCAAATTTGATTAAAATCGGACCACTCCTTCTATAACCCGATTTTTTCGATTTTCGATATTTATCGGGGTACCTTGACACAAAACCTAGCTAAGAACACTCGCAGACGCTTATAGTTCAACTGTGTAAATTTTCAAGAAAATTGGTTCAACCGTTTCAGAGTCTATAGGTAATGGACAGAGACACATACATACACACACACACACAGTTCAATTTATAAATAAGTTTAGCTAGATATATATCATTTAGTTATTTCGTGACCTAGGTTTCTACCTTTCATTGTCTTCAGATGATTTACAATAGCATAAGAGTTATAATAAGAGTTGTTGTTAGTCATCTGAAGACACTGAAGGGTAGAAACCTAAGTCACCCAATAATTCATTTCCAAATGAAAAATATTCAAAAGTTCTATAATAAAACTGTATTGTACACTTTTTGATATAATTGTGGACTGGTCTAATTTGATTATGACCCCAAACTATCTAATTAATTAAATATATTATATATATATATCTATCAGTAATAAATCCAGAAGAAGATTTGGGAAATAATCCTAATGGATCCTAGTAATATTACCTTAAATATTAAAACTGAAAAAATTGATCCAACAGAGAGCTTGATGTAAATTTAATTTACAGAGTAGATATTTATTTATTACATATGTAAATTGCTTACGGCCATATCACGTTGAATACACTGGTTCTCGCTTGATCACCGAAGTTAAGCAACATTGAGCCTGGTCAGTACTTAGATGGGTGACCGCTTGGGAATACCAGGTGCTGTAAGCGTTTAGTGACGGATGTGCATTGTGGTGCAGTGGATATCGGCTCGGAAAGAGAAATTGGTGAGCCGAGTTCGAATTCCAGTTGAATATCCTGCATTCACTTAAGCACTGGTACCCTTGGGAAAGGTATTAATCCGTCCCTTCCTTCCAGTTATGGGTTAAATAACAGGGTAGGACTTGGGGACCCTGCCCTTAAAAACAAATCCCAATGAATCTTGATACTTAGAAAGAAAAAGTATTACTCGACACAAAACTTATATAAAAAAAAAAACAAATTGTTGAAAGAAAAAGGTATTACCAGCAATAAATAAATAAAATTTAGTTGGCAATAAATGACCTGCCAAGGTTGATATGCCATAAAACAAAACAACCAACCAACATATGTAAATACAATATTTTGCATTTGGTGAATAGCTATTTCTACAGTTTATAAGAAACTGCTTTATTTAACCTCAGACATCCAGCTGGTGTTGAATAAAGCGGGTTCCTAGGACCTGTGAAAATGGCTATTCCCCAAATGTAAGATATTGAATTTACATATGAAATATATATATATATATATATATATATATATATATATATATATATATATATATATCCATATATCCATTAGCTTAACCCTATAAAAACTAATAGAGAAAAAATTAAAATTTCAAAATTTAAATCCCAGAATATCCTCCTAAGTAAAGGGAGGGGCAATCATTAGTATGTGTCTTCATAGAAATAAGTATAAATTGCAATAATTATCCTATTCTTCCAATTAGTCATAATAAGGTTTTTTTATTTAAATTTGACTAAGCAGTTACTTCCCCACCACCTACCACTACTAACTCAAGAATCAAGCCACATACCTCCCACTACCAAAGAAGAAATTACTACTAAAATTCCGCTTGCTTAACCCTATAAGAAGCAATACCTCCCAACCCCTTCTTTTACTAGAGCTAACCTCTGGGCTTAGAATTTTTTCTCAATCTTTGTTTATACGGGGTTGAAAATGCATGTCTTAAAATGACATGTTGAAAATGGCTATTTCCCTGCTAAGTTTTATCTGAATTTACAGATAAACAAATAAATAAATATATATATATATATATATTTGTGAAGCAACCTTTTTTCATTGAATGCAGTTGACAAGGATGATTTAATCACTTTTTTTTAATTTCTCCATTATTCTAACCTTTTTCTGTTTTTCAGGAGTTAAAGAATATAAAAATTGTCAGCAGTTTTGTTTTGAATGTTTTCAGCTAATGCTTTAGCTATTCTCAAGGGTGTTGTATTCGGTGTATTTGTTCTCCATGTGTGCACTACATTGTAGTTTTTAATGTGTAACAATTGTTATGGAAGAACGATCATTTGGTGCAGTCATGTGCCAGGCATGGCTGGGTTGATGTGAAGGAAGGGGGGAGGGTCACTTCTATTTTTAGTAAACACATAGCACACCATCTCCACTAGTGAACAGTGTCAGATTCATAGCAGGGGAACAGCGGTTAATTAATTATTATGGACTCTCCCGTCAATTTCGACGTATAAACTATTGCCCAGTTCACACTCCACCCACGTCTATTGAACAGGTGAAGAGGCTCATCACTAGTTTCCTGTTTAGGATGTGGTTTCCAGTTTTCTCTATTCCAATCTTTTCACTCTCATGTAGCCCCTTGCGCATCAGTGGCGTTTTCGCCTTGCTTGGGGTGATATGATTAAAAAAAAAAAAAATGAGCATCTAACTCAGCTAGACTACCACACAAAGAATTGTTTAAAATGGTGAAGGCTTGTGTAGCACCATCCACACTTTTTGAAACTGCTGATAACAAACAGTCAGTGTAGACGTCTGCCACAGATCGCATGAACAACAGACTTCAGTTATTTAACCCATAACTAGAGGGAAGGGAAGGATTAATACCTTTCCCAAGGGTACTAGTGTGTAAGTGAATACAAAGTGTTCGACTGGAATTTGAACTTGGCTCACAGATTTACCCCTCCGAGCCGACATCCACTGCACCACAACGCACATCCGTCAATAACGCTTACAGCACCTGGTATTCCCAAGTGGTCACCCATCTAAGTACTGACCAGGCTCAACGTTGCTTAACTTAGGTGATCGAGCGAGAACCGGTGTATTCAACGTGATATGACCATAAGCAAAGTTTAATTAATAGGGCTTTTCTAATAATAAAATGTTGACATGTGATTTAAAAGGATTTGGTGTTATCAACTATATTCTTTCGTAGGGGGTCCTGTTAAATTATAGGTTAATAAATTCTTTTTAATAGCACTTTGATTCAACAGGTGACATGTCAGGTGTCTTCTATATACGTTGATAAATTGAGGAAAGAGTGTGTGCTACTGAGTTACTATAGAATGATCCCCATTGTGAATTGAAACTGAAGAGCCCTCGTTCTATGGCTGACATATCTGATGAGGCAGATATCTATTTGCAACTTAAGAACTTTTTGGAGAATTCTCACAGTAAATGATGGCAGTTTTCTGGAGCTGCACAATCTTCGTCCCAATTACAAATCTCCCTAGCTGCTCTTTCAGTTCGGTGTTCCAAGTGTATCTATTACTACAGGAATTACTTCAATAATTATGTTTCAAAGCTTTTCAATTCTGTAGCCAGATCCTCGTATATTTAAATGTTTTCAATTTTTGTTAAAGTCCCCTCTTGTTTAAATTTGAAACAGCAAAGTCAATCTGATAATTATTGCTTTCCATAGTTATAACAATAAGGCTGGATCTTGGTATTTCAGTGACATGATCTGTCTGGGCTGAGAAATCCCATAACGTCTTGTGACTGTCACTTTTTACCATTGCATATGGCTGATATTAATAATAATATTTATTATCATTGGAAAGCAGTACACCAGTAAAGTGATGCTAAATATATAGTACTCAGTTTAATAAGGGTACACCAGGCACATTTACTGATTGATTCATTCATTTTTTTCTTATGGTTTACCTACCCTTTGTAGGCTATTTAAAACCAAAAAATATTTTCTAGATCTTAAGAATTTTGATTTTTTTTTTTTTTTTTTTTTTTTTGAGATAATGATTTGACACAACTCTTACTAATTAACCCATAGCTAGGGGCAGAAGAGATAGATTCATACTTTTCCCTAAGGGATTTTTTTTGAGATAATGATTTATTGACACAACTCTTACTAATTAACCCATAGCTAGGAGCAGAGGAGTTACATTCATACTTTCCCTAAGGGTGTTTGTATATAAGTGAATATATTGAACCAAACTGGAATTGGAACTACAATTAATAATTCGAAGCCAGTATCCATAACACCACCTACACTTCACTGCTTACAGTCCCTCATATTCCAAAGTGGTCACTCATCTAGGTATTGATCAGGCTTGACATTACTTAACTTTTAAACTGATGCCCATATATTTATACCCCAGCATCACTTTACTGGTGTATTGCTCTCAAATAATAATAAATATTATTATTAATATCAGCCATACGCAAGACGTTATGGGATTTCTCAGCCCAGACAGTTCATGTCACTGAAATACTGAGATCCAGCCTTATTGTTATAACTATGGAAAGCAGTAATTATCAGATTGACTTTGCTGTTTCAAATTTAAACAAGAGGGGACTTTAACAAAAATTGAAAACATTTAAATATACGAGGATCTGGCTACAGAGTTGAAAAGCTTTGAAACATAATTATTGAAGTAATTCCTGTAGTAATAGATACACTTGGAACACCGAACTGAAAGAGCAGCTAGGGAGATTTGTAATTGGGACGAAGATTGTACAGCTCCAGAAAACTGCCGTCATTTAACATATGTCCTCTGTAAGCCCGACAAATGTGCACAATGTGGTGACAGGTTTTGATAAAAGTAGGTGGGGGCCCAGTTCGAAATATCTTCAGCTAAGATCACCCAGTTTGCTCAGCCCCTCTTCAACTGATAGCATTCCCAAGTATCTAGATGTGTTTCCCAAGTTGCTTTTGCTTCCTCATCTTTCAAACTGTTCAACACTCAGTCATTATGCTCCTCCATTACTTCTGCTTATGAACAGATATGGGGGGGGGGGGTATCAACCCATGGGGGGGGGACGTACTCAACTAGCTATAGTCATATCGTGGGGGACACCATTTGTAGAGGACACAAACGTCCATTACTAAATTTATATTTATGATTCGATTTGATCAGACATGACGCAGGAAATAGGAAACAATGAAGACGCCCAGGTAACCAGAATAACAATGTATTAACAAGGGTTACAAAATTGGTTGACTGGGCAGGCAAATAAGAAGTTCTCCCCCTTATACCGTAAAATGTTCAATGAAAGATTGATTGGAATAAAGTTCTGAAAAGAGTTCTTTACAATTCTTGAGTGGAAGTCAGTTGAGTTTCCATTGGTTGGTTGGTTGTTTGTTTTTTTGGCATATCAATACCTCGGTGGGTCATTTATTGCCAACTAAATTTTATTTATTTATTGCTGCCAATACCTTTTTCTTTTCAACAATTTATTGTTTTTTTTATATAAGTTTTGTGTCGAGTAATACTTTTTTCTTTTCAAGTATTAAGAAAATTCATTGGGATTTGTTTTTTTAAGGACAGGGTCCCCAAGTCCTACCCTGTTATTTAACCCATGACTGGAGGGAAGGGACGGATTAATACCTTTCCCAAGGGTACCAGTGCTTAAGTGAATGCAGGATATTCAACTGGAATTTGAACTCGGCCCACCAATTTCTCTTTCCGAGCTGATATCCACTGTACCACAATGCACATTCATCACTACATGCTTACAACATCTTGTATTCCCAAGCGGTCACCCATCTAAGTACTGACCAGGCTCAACGTTGCTTAACTTCGGTGATCGAGCGAGAACTGGTGTATTCAACGTGAAATGGCCGTAAGCAGAGTTTTCATTGGATTTTGTAATGTGTGTATGCACAAGTTTGTGTGAGAGAAATAAATTCACGCCTAATTGCGACCTGCAATTAGTGCGAATGTGTATGTGTGAGGTAAAACTAAGAAACATGTCCCTGCAATAGCATGGCTGCTGTTGCGGGCAGCTGAGCCTTAACTCCTGGATTATGCGTGCGTGCCTCCTAAAATAACCACACCAAAATGTGCAGGAAAGATGGGATATCACGTGAACACTGGATGAAAGATGCGTGTCTCATTGTTGAAAACAAGTATGTTAAAATGCGTAAAGGTGAAATTGTGCGTGCAAAATATATTAAACAAATATATGTTGAAATATAGATTTGCATGTATATGTGAATGTATGAACACTACAGTCAGGCAACCGACAAAGCAACTATGTGATACTGAGAGTCACGTGTATTTCCACACATATATATCACACGTGACAAACACGTGATAATCTTGCTTTCCCGCTTTTTTACGGGATGTATATATAGCAGACCTGTAGTACACCCACAGACAGCTGGCAGCAGTTCACGAGTGACACCAAGCAAGGCAGTCACAGCTGCCCGCAATAGCAGCATGCTATTGTGGGGTTCACGTTCTTCAATATCAAGTAATTCTCTCACACACCCGCACTAATTGCAAGACGCAAGTAGATGCCTTTTATTTCTTTAAATAACACTTGTATAAATTATTACAGTTGGCACAAGAATCTCAACACGCATAACATGTAAAATATTAAGACCAACTCAACTTCTCTTACTAAATCATTCTTCTGAACTTTACAAAGATGAATGTACTCACGAACTCAGATATTTTCACTAATCTTCTATCAATATTATTCCTCACACAAATTACCTATGACACTGATAAATCTTCCAGCGACAAAGAACATTACAACTTACCTCAAAAGCTTTAACACAATCTTATGCAAAAAATGAAAGACATTTTAATCAGACACTCTTAAACGTCTGTACAAAGTATGTCATTCTTGTTATTTGTTAATACACTTCATATAATTACATTTAATGCTTTGACCATTTCATTCAATTTTCCATTTGCTAATTTAATGAATGATTTCAACTGTATAAAAATAATTGTTGGTATGCAGGAATTTAGTTAGGAAGTTCTTTGGGAAATGGCCTTGTGCCATGAGAAATTCAAACCTAAATTAACCTTGCATAAGAGGCCCCAACAATACTAAACAGGATACTTACTGTTGGCCATCTTATTTCAGAAAGACAAAATGTCTACATGTTAAGATCTTCAGGACTATGAATTTTATAAGACAATGTATGGTTGTCAGCAAGCGCGAAACAGTCCAAGGTGCAAGCGCCAAATTGGAGAACATCAAGACCAATAAATAAATCTTTTCAATAATTTTCACAGCATTTCTTGAAAGGGTCCCTCTGTATTTTAGTTGATTTAAGATGGTATGACCCCTATATATTTTCTACCAGAGGCTGGTTATTTGAATTTAGATAAAAGAAAATAATTTTTTTTGCTGATTTTCCATACTCGGGTATTTGGCGCAAGACACTCTTTCTATCGTTATTTGGATGTGCGTTGTGGTGCAATGGGTATTGGCTTGGAAAGCCGAGTTCGAATTCCTTGCATTCATTTTTTACGTTCAAATTCTCTTGGGAAAAGTTATCCATCTCTTCTCCATTCAGCTATGGGTTAACCATCAGGGCAGATTGTGTTCTGTATCCTTGGTTGGCAACCAGTCTACCGCAGAAAGTAATGGCAACCTACTGCATGGTAATCTTTTGCCCAGTGAGTCATGTTTCTTTCAAAACACGATCGCCTACACGTATCACGTATAGCACTGAACTGACTGACTTACAAGGGAAATAAGCTGTGTAGGAATAAAAATTGAAGTTTGTTCCCTTTTTTTAGGCGGGAAGTGGGAACGTTCGAGATCCCACGTGAATCAGGTGTTATACCCAAAAAACGAATTCAAGGAACCATTCGTGGTAGAGAGAGATAACTAGAAAAGGAAAAAAATTAAAGTTAGATCGACAAAAACAAAGGAAAACAAGATCCGAGTGGTTTAAGTTTTTTTTTTCTCTCAAACTGCATTCAACTTGCCAACTATGAAAGTGAAAAAAGTCATCTACAAAGAAGACGGAAGTTATTTTTTTAATTTAGCGATCTTTATAAGGTACATGATTTTTTTTTCTTTTAATAATTCCAGTTATTTATATAAAAAAAATGGGCCAGAACAAAAGCCTTTATATATGACTAAATGAAACGGTGAGACGTTAATTAAATCAATAATTTTTCATATAATTTCCGCCAGAGAAAATGTAGCCATGTTCGTTCAGAGCAGATAACTCTATAACTTTTAACATGATTCTTAGCTTAAAACAAAAAAATAATTAATTAAAAAGATAAAAGATGTTTGATTAAAAAATGGATTTTGTTTTCATTCTTTCGGGTTTGTTTTTACAAGTTCTTGTTTTTTAACAGTGAGTAAATTAGCATTTATTATTTTTTTTTTTTTTCTTACCGGATTGCTAGACGGACAAAAACCTGTCTATGAATAAATAATAAAAAATTGTTGCGCAGTTTTTTTATTACTCGGTTGGTTTTTTGATTTTGTGATGTAAATCTAATTAAACCAATGGAAAAGTTTCGGGTTTTGTCATTGTTGATTTCAAAGCCAATCTTATAAAACGGAGACGGGCACTTGTGCCGTAAGCGGGTTTTTGTCTGGTTTAAAGCTTCTTTCCTTTTCTTTATTTTTTTTTTATTTCTACGATGAATCGCTTTCAGCAACAATGGTCCACGAAAAATTTAAGGGTCTCCGAAAAAACACAGCATTCATTTCAGGTAGATAAGTACTTTTTTTTCTTTTTAATATTACTCTTAAAAAATATTATTTCCAAATTAAAATTTAAATAAATGTATTTTACTTTAATTTATATCAAATATTCGCGCGTTTTTTTTCCATTTTTTTTTCGTATTGCAAAGAAGCGATTATTAACAATTGAAATGCAATTCACAGTAACAAAGTTTTTGTACAAATTTTGACCAATTCCTTGCTTTTTAAAGAATATTATTAATTCTTTGAAGTTTTAATGTTTTTTTTTGTTTTTTTTCGATAATTAAATAAGTAGCTTAGAAGAAAATAATCGTGAAATGTTGCCCAATATTGTCATGTTTTAAATTTATTTTTGGTTAATAAAAAAATTAAAACTAATTTTTAACAGTTGATAAAAAAAAAGAAAGAAAAACTAAGTAAAGTCGTCAACTGTAGATTTTTCTTTTAAGAGATAAAAAATATAGAAAACCAGATTAATAATTTGTTACCATGTTTTTTTAAATTTTAATCAAGAATTGTACGTAACTATTTTATTTCTTTCAGGTGTTAAAAAAAATGTTAGGATAGTAGAAAAATATTCCGGCTTTTCCCATTTAAATAATCTAAGAAAAAAAAAACGGAGTAAAAAAAAATTATAGGCTATTCATTGGGTTGTGAGCTTACATTCCAGCTGGAGTTTTTTTTTTCCCCCACGTGAGATAATGTGACAGCAAGTCCTTTTAATGCTTTTTTTTTTATCAATCTCATCATCCGAGTTGATTTTTCTGTTTTTATATATATATATATATATATATATATATTTTATTAAACCTGTCAGTGTCATTTGAATGGTTTCGATTTTCCCCGAAATTTTCCAATGCTTCGAAATTCTGTTCAGGACGATTCTAAGCGCTTCAATAAAGCTGAGATTTTTCTAAATTTTAATTTTTATTCTAGTTTTACTTTTATTCTTTTCTTTAAGCTGAAACAGCAAAATTAAATTCAGACTTTTTTTCTCTCCTTTTCTCTTTCTTTAACGATGATCGGATTATTAATCCCTTTTTTTAAATGTCAAAATATCTGGTGATTTATTTTTGATTCCCGTACTTTGTGATTTATTTACTTTTTCATCGGCAAAAAGGTAAATAAATCACAAAGTCGTTAAGAAACTGTTCAAAAAAGTTTTGGTTTGCAGGGTCGTTTGAATAGTTCTTAGTGACCAACTATTTCCACCCAATCAAGCTCTTGTATTTCTCAGCTAATTTAATTTTCTTTTCTTAATAATTACTAATCTCATCCTTATTTTGTTCTGGCTACTTTTTTAGCCTTACAAATAGTTTTGTTAGAGAATTGTTCTCGAATGCAGGGCCGGCGCATACTACCCTCGATTTGTGACTCTCGCTATCTTAACATTTTTTGCTTTTTTTTGCTTTTTTTTTTTTTTTTTTTTTTTTTTGTCTACATTTTGCAAATTATTAAACGAAGCACAAAAAGGATGGGACATTTACCCAGATTTTGATGCCATTCTAGGATCTTCTCTTCATATTTTTTTTTTTTTTTTTTTTTTGTCCAAATCAGTGAATATGTGCTCTTCAAGTTTCGGGGGGTAAAAAAAAAAATATAAAAAAATTACTATTTTTCATTCATAATATACAATGTTAATTTAAAACTCTTCAAAATTTTAACAAGGAAAATCTCATGTTAAAATTGCTGTAAAACATTTTTTATTTAAGATAGAAGAGATTCTTATGACATTTACTATTTTAGATACATAGTGTTTGTTTTCAGTTTTTCTTATTCAGTTGTTCACCTTTATAAAGCATATGGTCTATTATTGTAGATTTTTAGGGTACAGTAAAAATTGAATTTTTTATATCAATATTCCACCTCCTGAAAATTGATGTAGTATTAGTGTCATAGATTGAGGGAGGGCGTGAGACACTGTACCATCCCATCTCAATTGCTGTTAAATAATGATTTGGTTTCTTCAGATCTCCTTAGAGCAGCTTTTTCTCACTTCATCTGCATTCCTCTCTTACTTTATGCAGTTTTCTTTGCATTTTCTCATTTATTTTATTTAAATTTCTCAGATGTTTTGTCCAGTTAGGAAGGGTCCCGAGCACCTTACTTTTCATTATTTTTTTCACTTTACAAGTAAATGTTGGCTTTTACAGATCAAGTTCTTAACCTCTTTTAACACAGCTTCTGTTTCTTTCATCTTTCCAAGATAAATTTCTTTAAAATTAGGGAAAAAATGTAATTTCAATATTTTATTATTTATTGACTCAACAGTGAGTTTTGTATTTTACTCTCAAAAATCAGCTTTTGTTTCTTTCTCCCTTTGTTATTTATTTTTAATTATTAATTCAAAGGCTAATGATTAGAAAACTGCTTGGATGAATCATTGTGATGCTGAGTCATTTTGAACATATTAAAAAAAGTTTCCGTTTACAAATTGAAATGTATATACAATGAATTCCCTAAAATTATTGATTTAAATGAATTAAACTTCTGTTGTTGGAAACATCCATTCATAATTTTAAAATTCTGTATTTAAGAGTTAGAAATCTCAAAAGATTGTTAAAAAATAACATTTTATGAACATTTTCTTTTACTATATTTTTTTAACTTAATTACAAATTATGCGAAATCCAAAATTAATTATGGAAGAAAATATTTTGATAACTTTCAGAATTTTAAAATTTGCTTCATGAAAAAACCATATAAAACAAGCAGTGCCTGATTTTAGTTTTATTTTTTATTTTTTCATAAATTAAAAAAATATATTTGCAAAACTTCTGGTGGAAGATGATTTTTCTTTTGAGGCAATTCATTATGAAGTCTTTTACGGAGGACTTAAGGTTTTATCATATGACACCGAGAGTCCTGTTTTATCTTTCTTTTTTCTCGCTGAATGTGTGAGTGGTGTTCATGCCTTCTTTTGAATCTTGAATAATGATTGAGTTTCATCATATTTTTAGTGTATCTAAACTTTTTAATAATTCCCAGTGCTCTTATTTTTTATTTATTTTTTTAATCATTTCACCCCAAGCAAGGTATTCCACTGCTACCATTGTGCAGGGGGTTGCATAGGGGAAAGTGATGAGAAAGAGTGGTTAGGGGGTTGCATAGGGGAAAGTGATGAGAAAGAGTGCTTAGATATAGGAAATGTCAGAAGGATGGTGATAGACAGGTAAGGATACCGAGGCTGAGGTTTGGGTAGATGGGAAGAGTGTTTGAGAATGGATGCGAGTTAGTGTGTTAGGTGTCTATTGACCTTACATTTAAACTCCTGAAGATTGTAGCTGTCGGGGAAGCAAGTATGTGGAAGGGAATTCCGCAGGCGAGAAGTGCGAGGAAAGAAGCTGTTAGAGTAGAAATTGCGGTTACATCTTATCAGTTTCACTGTAAAAGTGGGACCGAGTTGCTAATCTAGTATCTCGGGCAAATTCATACCTAGGGGGCACCAGTGATCTAAGTTCATTGGAGCAGAAGCCGTGAAAGTATTTATAGAAGAGACACAGGGAAGCCATGTCATGCTGGTGAGAGAGTGACTGCAGCCGGTTTGCCAAGTTGGTATTGATCACATTAGAGATTCTCCATTGTATGTCAAGAACCCCGAGAAGAATAGCAGGGGCACCCGACCAGATGTAGCACCAGTATTCAATACAGGGGCGGATGGTAGATTTATACATGTGCAGGATAGATTCAGACGGGAAAAACTTTCGGGCCCTGCACAGAGAACCGACTTTCATAGCAGTGGATTTAGCAATGGATTCAATGTAGTCATTCCACTTGAGGTCCGCTAAGAGTATGAGGCCAAGGAGGCATAATGTTTTACTCTCTGGGAGGCAAGCCTGTTCCATGCTGATGGGAGGTAGGTGCGATTGTCTATGATGGTTAATTGATAGCAGCTTCGTTACTGGAATGATGGTTGTATTTAAATGCTACTTTCTTGAAATATCTATTTCCAGGTCTTTGCATTTTTAAAATTTGTCACATTCTTTTGTTCAGATATCTTTTAACAGACAGGATCATTTTAACAGACAGGATCACCCGACATTTGTTAGTGTTGGTTTTTATTTTTATTTTAATTACTACTGGTCATTGTAATCAATTATTTTTTTCTCAAATAAAATTCATAAAATCAGGTGATGATGAAAAAAAATAGAAACAAGGTACATTCCTTGGTTTTGCAAATTCAAACCTTCATGACTCAGACCTGCCACCATACCATCCACATTGTAGCAAACCGCCCTCATTCCTTTCGTATACCATTAGTGAGATGTAAGTTCCACTCAAGTCTTTTCCCAGAGAACCACTGCTTTGTGGAATCTACTCCCAAGAGGATGCTTCTCTTATCACTAAAATTTTAACCTGTTCAAGTTTAGGGCTAACTGTTATATTTCCAACCTGCATAAACTATACCTTTTGGTGGATAGAAAATTAAGAATTAAAATCAACTTTCTTCTTCTCTTTTATAACAATGACATATGAAATTTTGGTTTTTCCCAAATAAAAGAAAATTGACCATGGGCTTAATGGAAAAGTCGAAACTGGATTAGATGTTAAATTGGTTTTCTAACCAATAGGAGCAGTTTGCAAGATTGAAAAGAGCTGGCGATCCAGTGCGAAAAAAACTAAATGATTATAAAAAGCGAAAAGAAGGCCAGCCAAGCAGTCAGATGGGAGCAGCGAGACGACACACTAAAATGTAACGGGAGAAACTTGAAGTTCACATTCGTCCTCTTTCTTCTGTGCTGGTTCCTTTTACTACTTCTTCTCCATTCAAAGACATTCCTACCAAACAAACACTCATACATAGGCAAGCATAAACTCTTTCCAACAAATTACTACTACGAACATTTCTACAACTCTTGAGACCCTTAATTCAGTACTTGATTTTCATTGAACTTTAACTTCTACAATTCCTGTTATTTTTTATTAATAAATTTCTATTTTAACACGTAAAATGTATATTTTATTCTTCCACAAATACACACAATCTCCAAACTTCCAACCAACCTTCTGATGATAATGGCGAATAATCTGTAAGCTGTAGGGAGTTCAGTGATGTATGACACAAGGCTGAATCAAGAAGCATTAACCATCTCCCTAAAGTTACACCTCTTTTACTGTAACACAACCTTGAGTGGCTCCCTGGCCTTGTATGAAGTGAGCGCCATTGTAAAAAAAAAAAGGAAAATACAAATCCCATCCCAGGACAAAAAAGGAGAAAATCTTTAAAAAGTTTTTCCTCACTTTTTTTTTTTGTTGAATTAAAAATAAAGCATGTCTGTCAAAAAAAAAAAAAAAAAATCGTAATTGCACCCACAAAACAGCCCTGACTGATTATTAACGAAGGAGTTATTTCATTGTAAAATTGTTTAATTATTAACTTTAAATATTTGAAAAGTCTTAATAAGTTTAAAACAAAAGTAGTTTGACATCTGTTTTTAACTTTTGATTCTCACCACCTACGGAATAGTTGGAAATAGTTTTAAAGGCTTATCCGCCCACACAAACGAAATGGCAACGAAATGTAATTAAGATCATTTTACTTAATTACTCTCTAGTAGACTAGTTTTACAAACTTAGTTACACTTCCATTTGAGATTTTATTTCTCGTTAGTGAAATTATTTTTTTCTCTCTTACCAACACATGTGCGTTGTGGTGCGGTGGATATCGACTTAGAACGACAAATCGGGGAGCTGAGTTTGAATTCCAGTTCAATTCTTTGTATTTTACTTACGCACAAATACTTTTGAGAAAGGTCATTCAAAATCCGTCTCTTCCCTCCAGTTATGGGTTAAATAATAGGACGGATTGGGTTCTATAGCCTTGGCTGGCAACCAGTCTACCGCAGAAAGCAATGACTACCTATTGTGGGATAATCTTCTGCCAAGTTAGTGATGTCGCTTTCGAGACATGATCGCCAAAAGCGTGTATCACGTATGGTACTTAACTGACTGACCAACACATGATAAATTTCGCTAAAACAAGTTGGAGATATTGACGAAAAAAAAGTGGTCGTAAAATTAAAATTTTTCAAATTCAAATATTTGCATATTTTTCTATTTCCAGAAATAAGCGCGTAAGAAGCGTTATTAATTAAATATATAAAATATTTGGGATTGCCGAAAATGTTTTATATCTCTTTTTAGCTTTAAAAGAGAAAAAGGGCGTCTATATTAAGTTTTCATATTTTAATTAAAAAAAATGTATTTAATTTAAGTTTGTTTTTTTCCCTCAAACATCACTTATATTTTGTAAAAATGGAAATAAATAAATAAAATAAAAACAAAATGCCGAGTCCTTATCAAGAAGGATGTAAGATTTTCGCCGTGGGAAGTTAATTGGCCAACCTGCAGTGTCTACGCCAAAAAAAATGCCGGGGGGGGGGGCATGTAATTTCTTCTCCTCCAGCTATGGGTTAAATAGCAATTTGTACGTGACTTTCTAGCCATGGATGGTAACCATAAGAGAAAGAAAGGCTTCTGAATTCAGAACCATGAAGAGTGAGGATATATTTTTAACGCACGGGAATTTAAAGATGGTAGATACAAAAAAGGGAAAATGCCGTTAGCGATGGTCGCTTACGTTCTGACATCTCATTAGGAAATGTGCACACAAACACAAATTTTATTTCGAAGTGAAAATGTTAAAGAGAGAAAAGTCTTTAGAATAGTATTTTTATAAATGTTGAATTATTGATCAAGAAAAATATTCTTTAATTTTAAAAAAACATTAAACTTTTTAAAATTAAAAATAATTTAAATACGTGTCCAGGTAAACATTTTTTTTTAAAGTAAGATGTTTTTTACTGCAACGAAGGTAGATTTTTCTTTTTGTGCTACTCACAGTGATTTCTTTTTTTTTTTTTCGGAATGTGAAGACGATGATTGTACTAAGATGTAATGACTACTATTTTAAGTTATTATTAACTTAGTTTACCTGTTTTTTGGTGTTCCAAATCCACCAGTCATCATAAAAATACTAATTGTGATCAATTAAAAAGGATTATTATTTCAATCATTAGGTTTTTTTCCTGTAGCAAGTTTCTGATCTCGTGCATAGAATGTGCGATATTTGCTTTCATTCGAAATGAAATGAATTCTGTGATGGAATAGAGAACGAAGTTCGATAAATGATTGATGTTTTGTGTAAGTTGTTCTTCATAAGTTCATCCTTGCATTTACTCACACGGTAAATAAATACAAATTATTGTGTTAGATTAAAATTATTCAATTCATATTTTACACCTTTTTATTTTATACCTGCTAAAAAAAATATAATTTTATTGAAAATTTAAATATTTTAGCTTTTTAGCACATGTAAAAAAAAAGTAAAAGTTGTCTTGTTGCTGTTTACCGCCATTTTTATCAGACACGTGCGTACTTTTTTCTTTCTTTCAAGAATGCCAAAGAAATTGATTAGCCGAACTTAAGCGGTATTGTGGCTTTAGTTATTTTTTTGAATGGTTGATGAAATTGAAAAGTAAGTTAAAAAAAATATCTGGCTTAAAAAAAAATAAAAGTAAGTAAATTTATATTATATAAAATAAATTTATAAATTATATAAAAAAAGGAACAAATAAAAAAAGTATTTAAATAATAAACTAATTTATTCAATCAAATATTTAATTTATGACTATAATTTTAAAATATAAAAGTATATTTAAATTAGTTTAGTAGAATATTTCATTAAATAAATTTAAAATGCTACTTGTTTTCTCTGACTATAAATGAATATTAAATTTAAATTAGGATTATGCTTCCAACCACATGTCGAAAACATGTGGAAAACTAAAAAGATTTTTAAAAAATGTTTTAAAAAATTACCAAAAACCAAGAAAAGATCAGATTGCATTGAAATTTTCAGAATTGGTTAATTTATGAATGAACTTTATATTGAATCACTTTTATTTTATTTTTTATTTTTTTGTTGAAGTATTTTTAGAGTCCTTAATACCACACCCCATTTTTTAACTCTTGGCTAAATCTATACTAGTGATTGGATTGGATGTTTCTGATTTTGACATTAAAGGTATTTTTGTTTTTAAGCAAAAAGTAATATTAAAAAAAATCTTGTTAATCTGTAAATTTAGTATTTTTCTTTGAAACAAATATCTTGGAAATATATTGGATTTTTAAGACATTTTTAGTGTTTTAAAATGAATTTCTCCTTGAGATTAGCTAATCAAATTGGATGGAAGTGATTTTGTTTTGAAAGTATCTTCTAAAATCTTTATTTAAATATGCAAATTTGTTTTTTTGAGATTAACTGTAGACATTATCTTAGAAATAATGGAATTTTTCCTGGTTGTTTATGCTCAGCAGTAAGAGTGAAACAACAAAAAACTGTTCAACAGCTTTATTTCTGGTTGAAAGAGAGACTGCCAAATAATAGTAATTTACGGGTGAAAAAGGGGTGTAGAATCGCTTCTACATGCATGTACATACCTACATACATATCGCCATGCACATGTTCGTACATATATACTCACATACTCTTATGTGAAGCTTTTTTTTTTCCTGCGCTTTAAGAATTATATAAACTGATTTCCACACGTGCTTACTCAGTTGGAAGTTGCTTTTCGGAGCATAAGTCCGAATGTCGTTCGTTCCTTTCCAACTCACATACTGCGCTGATTGCATTCAGCAATTAGCTACATCAAAAATGTTTCCCTCTATCTTATAAGAACATTTCAATACATGTATAATTATATTCACTACCATTCAGTACAAACATATTATTTCCTTTTTCAGGAACTCTTCAAGCATGAATATTGAGACAATTTCTTTAATATCTAAGAAAGAACTTTCTTCACGACATCTTGCATTCACGAATTAATCTATCTTGTAACCTTGCTTAATACAATGTTGTTATATTCGTTACATTGTGCTTTGAGTTATTTTATTTATAAATGTAGTGGTTTGGGCAACCAACCTACTTTCCACTGTTAAAATTACTACCACAACGTTCGAACCACAGCAAATGGTACCTGAGTTGTCCAGACCACTACAGGGGAGCTTCCCAGTTAACAAAGTTCTCAAGTAGATGTTTTGTAGAGAGATTTCTGTGGTTGTTCCCACGGGTGAAACAAAAAAATCTGAGTGTGAAACTGCTAGGACAGGCCTGTTGTCTGCAGCATGAGTTGTCCACTGATTTCCTTTGGTCAGTCAGTTAAGTGCCATACATGAAACACGCTTCTGCCCAGTCAGTCATGTCTCTTTCGAGACATGATTGCCCAAAGCGTGTATCACATATGGCACTTAACTGACTGACTGAATATAATAGCTGAAAATATGATTGAGGCTTCTACTGGGCATAAAGTGGGGGATCAGTTTTATATTATTATGAAGTAATAAACTGATCCCCCCACTAATTCCTACTTAATATAATGCATCCCTTTCGAGACATGACTGACTGGGCAGAAGATTATCCCACAGTAGGTTGCCATTGCTTTCTGCAGTAGACTGGTTGCCAGCCAAGGCTATAGAACCCAATCTCTCCTGTTATTTGACTGATAGCTAGAGGGGGAAGAGATGCATTATATTAAGTAGGAATTAGTGGGGGGATCAGTTTATTACTTCATAATAATATAAAACTGATCCCCCACTTTATGCCCAGTAGAAGCCTTAATCATGTTTTCAGCTATTATATTCAGTCAGTCAGTTAAGTGCCATATGTGATACACGCTTTGGGCAATCATGTCTCAAAAGAGACATGACTGACTGGGCAGAAGATTATCCCGCAGTAGGTTGCCATTGCTTTCTGTGGTAGACTGGTTGCCGACCAAGGCTATAGAACCCAATCTGTCCTGTTATTTAACCCATAACTGGAAGGAAGAGATGGATTAATACCTTTCCCGGAGGTATTTGCGCGTAAGTGAATGCAAGGAATTCAACTGGAATGTGAACTCGGTTCCCCGATTTCTCGTTTCGAGCCAATAGCCACTGATTTCCTTTGGTAGGTGTCTCAAAGGCATATTTCTCTGCCAGTTCCCACTGGAAGAACAAGATCTCTGAAATCAAGGTGCCAGGATAAGGCCGCCACCATGTGTCTTCTGACTAAATAGGGCTTGGTCAAAGCTTTTATGACCTCTAGGATTTCCTGTTGTATGCTGCTATGACTGAATTGAGCAAAGGAAGCCTCCCCTCTCCTGTGCTACAATAGCCAACAAGTGAGATAGTTTATATAATAAACCCCAAATTTAGCTTCAGAGAAAACATTTAAATTCATAAAGATATATTTTTTAAACATTTTAACTTCTTTTCATAAAGTCTGATGAAGGCCCATAGGTAAATTTTTGATTTGTTCCCCGAAGGCCTTTACCCCTTCAAATCTTTTCAAAACATCCTCATTTCCATGCAAATGTAAATGATGAACTCAAATCGATAATTGCTTATTGATGAAACCTACCTTTTTCTAGTTAACAACCAGAAAAATATCGAACTTCTTGTCGCTATTTATCTCACCCCATAACCACAGTTCAAAAATGTTATTCACTGCAGAATGACTTCACGCGTAGTTTGCTGATTTTTCGGCCTTTTTACTTTTCCTTTTTGCAATTACTACGCAGAAATTGAGTTCCAAAACAAAACAAATCACGGAGTAATTGCTCAAAGGAAGTAAATAGGCCGAAATAAGTATCCTACGCCTCAAGTCATTCAGTGGTGAATCAGATATGAGAATGGTGGTAAGGAGTGAGATATAGTCCGTTTTTTTTCTGGTTGATAACAAGAAAAAAGGTAGATTTCTTCAATTATCGATTTGAGTTCAGCATACACATTTTCACGGAATTAAGGATGTTTAGGAAAGATTTGATGGGGTAAAGGCCTTTGGGGAGCAAATCAAAAATTTACCAGCCCATACATGACATATCTTATTAAAAGTATTATTTTTATGCCATCTCTCTGTAGGACGATTATGGCTCTCTACTACTTCCTTTCTTTAGAATCAGTAAATTGGTATGACATCTTGGGAAAGTTAGTAGAATAGTCTTCCATCGCTTTCTTCAGTGTTTTGAATTCAGAGTAATACTTCTCAAAAGACTGGCTGCCACCCAAGGGTAAAGAAGCTCTCTCTATTTTGCTATTTAACCAATGGGTAGGAAACAAAATGGATTCATGCCTTTCCCAAGGAAATTATAACATTCATTATAGTCTTGTGATCTGTCTACCCTGAATGTTGGATTTTTGAACATTTAACAACAAAAACATTTTTTAATCAAAATATATAAACGTTATTTTTGCGGGGTGGGGGATGTAAAAACAGAATGTCAGTTGAAATAACATTTATAGATTCTTTTTAGAAACATACAATAGTAATAAAATGTTCAATTTTTCTTGCAGTGAAGTTTTTTTTTATCAAGTAATTAAGTGCTCTTAGTGTGAAATGTGTGGACAGATTTACTTTGACTGTCAGCCTAATGTGCTTGTGAGTTTGTAGACAAAGGCTTAATGGGAAGATGCAATCCCTCATATTATGTGCATGGTCATGGCCTTAGTAACTGCTGGCTGCCATCTCTTCTATTTTGTATGTTCACACTTGTAAATCAAACTGGTTTCTAAAATTGTTTTAAACCTCAAGAAGCAGTTGGCTTCATTTACAATGTCTGTAATCTAGAAAATAATTTTACACTAGTTCACAAAGGTCTTTTTCTCAAATTTGCAGAAGTGGTGAAAGAAGTTCAGGATAGAGGATACAGTTAAGTGAGGTAGATGTCTATTGACTTTACATTTAAATTCTTGGAGATTGTAGCTGTCGGGGAAGCAAGTAAACGGAAGGGAATTCCGCATTCGGGAATTGCAAGAAAAAAGCTGCTGGAGTAGAATTTGCATTTACATTTTATTGGTTTCACAGTAAAAGGGTGGAACCTAGTTGCTAATCTTGTGGCTTGAGTAAATTCATATATAGGGAGCACCAATGAGTTATAAGTTCTTCGGAGCAGAAGCCATAAAAGTATTTGTAGAAGAGATACAGAGAAGCCACATTAAAAAAAACGACCCCCGCCTCTGTTATCACATTCACATGATATGAGTTCAAGAAAGATGTTAACAAACTGAAGAAGGTTTAAAGTATTTTAAAACTATTCTATTTTCGCACTTGGAATTCTAATTGACAAAAAAGATTTCTAAAATCTAAAAAAAAAAAACGTTCCACACTGTGAAGAGATGAGTATTTTATAACTTATTTTGTCAGTCGATCTATGAACAATTGGTGAGTTGTAGGTTAAGGAATAGTTAAATGTCTGCTTGGAAAAGAAAGTATCGTCACATTCAGTGTGTTCAGTAGTTTGTGAGAAATGGAGAGGGTGTAGGGGAGGGCGAGCAAAAGAAAGGAAAAAAAAGATCCCTGTGTCTATTGCTACCACAAGTGGACATTATTTGAGGGAGTAATGATTGGAGATAAAATCAACTTGTCAGCAGTCAAAAAATAAATATTAATTGTACCTTGTATTCAATTTTAAGAGGCTCTTAATCGATACATTTTCAGCCCCGTTTGAATAACAACTCTTCAGTTAAGTGCCATATGTGATACACACTTTGGGCGATCATGTCTCAAAAGATACATGACTGACTGGGCAGAAGATTATCCTGCAGTAGGTTGCCATTGCTTTTTGCGGTAGACTGGTTGTCAGCCAAAGCTATGGAACCCAATCTGTTCTATTATTTAACACATAAATGGAGGGAAGAGACAGATTAATACCTTTCCCAAGGGTATTTGTGCATAAGTGAATGCAAGGAATTCGAACTCGGCACCCCAATTTGTCTTTCCAAGTCGATATCCACTGCACCACGATGCCCATCTGCACGTTATTGGTCTGACCAAAAGATTCCATGTTTTTGTTATCAGAAGAAATTAAGAACATTTACTTTTAAATAACTTCATTAAAGAAGGGCATTTTTCATTGTATTTAGTTTTTTGTCATCTTAGTGTCTATTTTTAAAAAAAAGGTGATTTATTTATTTTTTATTCAAACATCAAAGACAAAAAAATAAGAAAATATTGCCTTTTTCAAAATTTTATGTGTTATTTCAAACCTTTTTAACCATTTAAACCTTAAAACAAAATCTATGAGTCATCATTGCTAAAATAAATGAGAGAAAAAATGAATGCAACTTATGAAGACAGTACTTTGAATGATTGATCATGTGAAACTGACTTGCAATGTTTCCTGCAGGAGAATTTTCTGCTGAATGACACTCCACTTATGGTTGGGTAGACCTGATGAAATTTATATTGATCAAATAAAAATCTTATTTGAGAATAATCTGTGTTAAACAATGCAGGACAAAAACAACAGAACCGGAATCTCAAAATCAAACAATGATGACTTGAATTAATTTTTGTATGTTGAATTTTTTTCTGCCCTTTGTAAATAAATAAGACATTAAAAAATAAAAATGTTTTTCACTGCAAAATTAATGAAAAATGACACTTAATAAAGAGTTTCACGCAAAGTTAATGTCAAAATTAAATTCAATCATAAATTTAATATTTACAACTATCAAAAGTATATCGCAAAAATGTAAAACTTTATTGTCTTGTCAATATCGTCTTTTAAAAAAATTTGCGATTATTACAGTAAAATTCATAAAAAATGTCATTAATAATTTTGTCGCAGAAAGTAAATTAAAATTTTTTTTATGCTATTATTCTTCATAATAATTAATATTTTGATTATAGAATTAATCTTTGTATAAATGATTTGTGTTTTCTTTATAACAAGTGAAGTATATTGATACCATCCTTGTAAGAAAACCAAAAGAATGAATGCAACTTTTTGCATGGTTAATTTTTCCTATTATATATTATAGAACTATTCTATTATATAGAAAATTTCCAATTACAAAAAAAAATCTATCATATTATTCTTCATAACAACAAATATATTGACTTAAAAATTTAAAAAAATATTTATAGATATTTAAAAAAATCTGTTGAATTTTACTAGCATTGTTAAAAATGTAAAAAAATTAACCATTTTAATATTTTTACATTAAATTAAAAAAGAAATATACTGGAAAAATATTAACCTGGTTAATTTTGTTTAGATAACCATATTTTATGGGGGAAGAGGTGATTGATTTGCAATTACCGCCATCTTGTAAAATACAATTATTCAAAATTTAATTTTCCTAATTCTAAAATTTCCATGTCTGAAGCCCAAATTCTTTCATTTCTTAATCCATGTTAATCTCTAAAAGATACATTCACACAAATTTTAAATTCTGAAACCAAAATGCCAAAGTTCAAATCCTTCAGACCTTGGAATATAAGCTTCATACAGTTTTTAGAAGGACCATGAAATATTTACAAAATAATAGTTAATATTTTTAATTTCATTACCCCAAAACCTTTCTCAAAATGTTAAAAAAGTACTGTGCAACAGGTTGTCATGGTAACTATGATTTAAAAAAAAAAAAGATTTCTGTATTTTGTTTTCCTCAAGATCAGAGCAAGTAAGAACGATGGTTAAAGGCAATACCTCTATAGACAACACTCCTGACAAACCAAACACTGTTGTTTGTGAACAGCATGTTCCATCTGATTGAGAAACAGTGGTTATTAAAGAAAAAGTATGACCCATGATACTTTTTTTTTTTTTTTTTTTAAATCATTTCACCCCGAGCAAGGCATTCCACTGCCACTATTGCGCAGAGGGTTACATTGGGGAAAGTGATGAGAAAGAGGGGTTAGATATAGGAAATGTCAGAAGGAGGGTGATAGATGGGTAAGGATACCGAGGAGGAGGGTTGCGTAGATGGGAAGAGTGTTTGAGAGAATGGATGCGTGTTAGGAGGTGTCTATTGACCTTACATTTAAACTCCTGGAGGTTGTAGCTGTCGGAGAAGTAAGTATGTGGAAGGGAATTCCGCAGGCAGGAAGTGCGAGAAAAGAAGCTGTTAGAGTAGAAATTGTGGTTACATCTTATCTGTTTTACTGTAAAAGGGTGAGACCTAGTTGCTAATCTAGTATCTCATGCAAATTCATACCTAGGGGGCATTAGTGATTTTTTTTTTTTATCATATCACCCCAAGCAAGGCGATAACGCCACTGATGCGCAGGGAGCTACGTAAGGGTAAAAAGAATGGAAAAGAGAAAGCCAGAAACCACATCCTAAACAGGGAACAAGGGATGAGCCTCTTCACCTGTTCAATAGATGTGGGTGGAGTGTGAACCGGGCGATAGTTTAGTCTATCTACTCCAGTTCATCGGAGCAGAAGCCGTGAAAGTATTTATAGAGGAGGCACATGGAAGTCACGTCACGCCAGTGAAAGAGTGATTGCAGCCGGTCTGCCAACTTGCTATCGATCACATTACAGATTCTCCGTTGTATTTTGTCCCCCATCAATATTTGATCACTTGCCAGAAGTCTATTACCATGTCCTCAACCAAAACCAGCAAAACTGTTTTTCTGCAAAATGATGAGTTGGCACAGATTCTTATAAAGGACAAAATCATCACTTTTTAAAATTGGGTCAGAATATTGATCAACGGCATTCTATATCATCAGTTACATGCTATCAGTCGAACATCAGCTGTTGATGTAATCTGTTTACTTTAGTTTCTACTGGAAGTATTCCAATGTCTTTAATTAAAATTTTTGAAAACTTAACATTTGAATTTGAAAATGCTGGTATGTGTGTGTGTGTATATATATATATATATATATATATATATATATATTATATATGGCCACCTAGCAGTAGTGTAATGGTTAGCAAGCTTGTCTCATTACAGCTGAGTAGTGAGATCGAACCTCACTGGGTGTCCCTTACTTTCAGCCATGTGACATGTCTAAGCTGCGCTTAGAAAATCACCTTCCTTCCAGGTTTGGGGGTTGGGCACGGGGCTAACAACCCTGCTTCATAAAAAATAGTTTGTTACGGAAGCAGCAAAAATGCTGCCCGACACACCATTGGGTGTAATTGATAATGATGATGATGATGATCTATAAACAAGTCTTTCAAACAGGCAATACCAATGTTTCAGGACTGGTCACAAATCAATGAAACAATTTGTGACCTTAACCTTGGAACACTACCCATCAATTAAAGTTACACCACTATTAACCATGGATATATCATACCTGATTTTTAAAATATCAAAAAAATATTAAATATAAATCTTTATTTGAAATACTTTACTTGCAGGCACTTCAAAATTTGTACTTTAACATTAATAGGAACTGAAAAACATATTATTTAGGTAAGAAAATCAGGTACTGAAAATTGTTATTAAATTGTAATTAAAATGGCATCATTTGTGCTGGGTACTATATACCCATGGTTAGTGTTCTTGGGTTAATAACTTAAAAAATTGATAATAAAAAAAACATTAAAAGGACATTAATGTTATGTCACCACAAATGATTGAGATAAAACATTTTGATTCTGATATTCTTATCAGGGCATTTGAATATTTTGTTTGTTGTTGTTTTGTTTTTATGGTAAATCAACCTCGGCAGGTCATTTATCACTAACTAAACTTTATTTATTTATTGCCGGTAATACCTTTTTCTTTCAACAATTTATTGTTGTTTATTTAAGTTTTTGTGTCTAGTAATACATTTTTCTTTTTGAGTATCAAGATTCATTGGGATTTGTTTTTAAGGGCAGGGTCCCCAAGTCCTATCCTTGTTATTTAACCCATAACTGGAGGGAAGAGACGGATTAATACCTTTCCCAAGGGTACCAGTTCTTAAGTGAATGCAGGGTATTCAACTGGACTTCTCTTTCCAAACTGATATCCACTGCACCACAACGCACATCCGTCACTAAATGCTTACAGCACCTGGTATTCCCAAGCAGTCATCCATCTAAGTACTGACCAGGCTCACCATTGCTTAACTCCGGTGATTGAACGAGAACCGGTGTATTCAACGTGATAGGCCATAAACCTGAATATTTTGTTATATTTCTGTTCATTATATAATAGACATCAGGATGATTTTAAGTTGCCAAGTGTGAGAACATTACCACCTTTGACACCAGAAGTTTCAGAATTTAGATGACTTAGATTTTCTTGCTGATATTTTAGTAAAATCTCTGAAAATCAGAAAAACATGTCCTCTTTTAGTTGAAGTGTCTGCCAAAGTTGCTTTACACTATCATGGAGGAGATTTTTTTTTTTATAATCATATTACCCCAAGCAACACATTTTATTACCACTGTTTTGCAGGGGGTTACATAGGAGGAAAGTTATGAGAAAGAGTGACAGGTCATAGGGGATGTCAGGAAGTGGGTAAGAGAAGGATGAGAATACTGATGAGTGGAGTGGACGGAGAAAGGAGCATGAAAGAGAGGATGCAGGTTAGTGAGATAGATGACTATTGACTTTACATTTAAATTTTTGGAGATTGTAGCTGTCGGGGAAGCAAGTAAACGGAAGGGAATTCCACAGGCAGGAAATTCGAGAAAAGAAGCTGCTGGAGTAGAATTTGTGTTTATATTTTATTGGTTTCACAGTAAAAGGGTGGGACCTATCTGCTAATTTTGTGGTTCACGTAAATTCATATATAGGGGATATCAGTGAGCTAAGTTCATCGGAGCAGAATTGGTTGGCGGAAAAATGTAGATGTATTAGCAAAAACCGGGTCGGGCATCGTGGGGATGTGTTTAAATGGAGGAGCCTAAATTTTTATTTAAAACGACCCCAGTTTTTTTTTTTTTTTTTTTTTTTTTTAATCATCTCACCCCAAGCAAGGCATTCCACTGCCACTATTGCGCATGGGGCTACATAGGGGAAGGTAAAGAGAAGGAGTGGATAGACATAGGGAATGTCAGGAGAAAGGTGATAGATGAGTAAGGATAGCGAGGATGAGTGTCGGGCAGATGGGAAGAGTGTTTGATAGAATGGGAGCAGGTTAGTGTGTTAGGAGGTGTGTATTGACCTTACATTTAAACTCCTGGAGATTGTAGCCGTCGGGGAAGCAATCGTTTGGAAGAGAATTCCACAGTCGGGAAGTGCGAGGAAAGAAACTGTTGGAGTAGAAGTTACGGCTGCATTTTATCGGTAAAATAAGAATAAAAAAAAATAAGTTGAATAATAAGATAATAAATAAGAAGCAACTTTTTATATGAAAAAAAAAAAAATTATATGTTGTTGATGCAATCAAACGGTCAAATAATTGCAATTGTATGTGACAATAACAGGACTCATCAATCTTTTTTTCCCAAAATTTGACATTGTTTTTAAAATGGTTTGTACTTACTTTTTGATTCTATCCACTTTTTTGAAAATATTTGGAAAACTGAATTACTGTTTTAATCTAAAGGCGAAAAATGACAGCAAAATTATATATTGTAAAAGGTCTTTTTGAGTCTGAAAAAACTCAGTATGTTAAGCTGTTCAAATGAACTGATGTAGCAGTTTACCCAAAACCTTGTAGGAGTCTCATTGATACTTGGTAAATTGACCTTGTGCCAAATGTGTTCAAAATCCCCACAATTTAAATATCTGAAGGTTGGATGTTGAAATGTGAAATGATAAAATATTTTGTGTGTACATTAAAGCAAAGATTTATTAATGGAATAACAAAATTGTAAGAAGAAAAATATAAGTGAAATTTCGTTAACACTTTAACATATTTGTGAGAAGAAAAATGTTCATAGAGAAAATGCATGTAGTTTTATAGTTAAAATTGTTCAAAGAGAAATGTAAGTATTTAAAATATCCACAGGAGTTTAGAGTTCATGGTTGATAGTAGAAGAATGTAAAGTCTCATGTTTCTAGCATGTCCTGTTGTTGCTCTCTTTGGCTGGAGTGAAAAAGAAGAACGTTGGAAGAAGAGGTCACGTGACCAAGTCAGCTTGAAGTTTCTTCCATACTTTGTGAGATGCTATCAGATACCGCTCCTATTCTGACTGTTTTTGAAATTTTTTTTGTTACAATGCTGACCGAATTTGTCCTTAAGTAGTGAATCCGGTCACGTGACCAGCATTTTTTTCATTATGTGTGAGAAAACGTTTGACTTACATCATATATGAATTTTTCTATTTCTTATCCAATCATGATCCAGAATTTTAATTTTCACACTGACTTGTGAATTTTCCTTGGTCTAGGTTTTTCCAAAATGTTTTTAGCTGTTTGAATCCACTTTTGTGAGTGTGCAATTTTACTTTGTCTGTTATAGTTGGGTTTTTCCAAAATGTTTTTAGTCATTGGGATCCGATTTTGCAGGTGTGCAATTTTACTTTGTGTGTTTTAGTTAATTGTTGGATGATATAGGATTTGTATCCCATAACGTAAAAGGTGATATCAGAATTAGATGTTGAACACGTTATTTCTTTCTAATTTGGAAAAAATGACAAAAAGAGTGGGTAAGAAATCAAGAAAAAAAATAATGAAATCATTAACAAGAGATATTAATTTAACCATTAACCATATGTGCAATGGCTTAATTGGGTGTTTGTAGATATTTGCTAAGGAGTGGTTTTAATTTTGTTATGCTTCGTGAATTTACCACAGACTATTTAGAAAATGAATTTGGAAAATTAAGACAAAATTTTGGAGATGCATATTTTATAACAGTTCAAAATGTTATTGAAAAATTTCAATATTAAAAAAGTAAAACTGATTTTTAAATTAAATGTCGAAGTCAAAGAAATCAATTTACAGCCATAACTGCCCAAAATGTGGACGTTTGCTGGATAAAATGGGATGCCAAACATTTGATAACTTACCAGATCTTGAAACTAGGATTCCTAAAGATATTTAAATGTCACTTTTGTATATAGCAGGCTATGTTACAAGAAAAGTTTGTCTGACAGAAGACAAATATTTAATAATATTTTTTATTATCAAGAATATGAACATTTTAGAAAGAAATAGATTGTGCTAATTTAAAAATTCTACTGAATACCACAGGGGGTACCCGATATATTTTATTTTCAATTTTCCCTCTTTTTGTATATATTTAATTGTTTAACTCCTCAAATTATCTTGTTAATTAATTTTATGTTCTTGTTGGTATAAACTGATTGTAATTTTCTAAACTTTGTCTACTGGTAATATCTATTATATAGCGAAATAAGTATTTTCATCATCTTTTTATCAATATTATCAAAATTATTGTTTCTCTGAAATTCACATTTTTTTGTAATTTTCTAACTTTGCTGATACAAAATTTTGTAAAATGCGGAAATTGATTTCTGATTTTATTATACAGTTATATTTTCCATAATCAATTAGCATAAACAAATTAACTCATTATTTTTGTGATATCTAAAAATGTTTAATTTATGGGGAATAAAGTGATTTTTGTGCTTTTAGCTATTTTAGGGTATTTTGTTCTTTTTTGTATGTTTGCTTTTATAGAATTAAGTCAATAATTGTAAGATGCTTCCTAATATTGTATCTAGTTGCTAATTAACTAATTACTGGACATTAGCAACAAGTTCCTTGCCTAAAATGTTGTCAGTAATTGTTATTTTGTGGGTCTTCACATGTCCGCATCCAGTTGCGAACACTTGGTTACCAGGCCTGGTATAAGGATCGACCTTGATTGCATAAAAAAATTAACCTCTAACAGTTATGACATAGTATGAACCAATAACAAATTCCTTTTACTAAGTAAACAGCAACATCAATTTAGTTTTAAAATATAATTCTTTCCGTCACGGAATGTAAACCGTTTGTCAAATGAACTAGATATTGATGGTATTTAGTACATAGCTATTTCCTTTTTTTTTTTTTTTTTTTTTAAACATTTTATATTTTTGTTGTTAAAACTTTTTAAAACTAAGTGCAAAACGTTTTAACAAGCGACTATATTTGTATTTAACATGCAGTTCACTGTTCAAATAACCATTAACAGGGCCTTGAAAATGTCTTCAGACAAATGAAATTTTCCTGCATGGCACAGGCTGTAGGGAGGCCTGTATTTTTTGTAATTTTAAACAATAAACAGTATTAATAATTTGATGTTGTTATTTCACTTAGTCTTTCCTTCTTTCAGGAGATAGGGTGTGTAGACATAAATGTCACCTTACCAGAAACGTTTTAGTTTCTTGGTTTGATTTTTTTTTAATTTTTTTTTTTTATATTTGTATTTTAAATATCTTTTGTTCTATTAAAACCAAATAATTTTTGTTCTGTCATAATTCTCAAAAAATATTTCTTAACTGAACTGTTTTAGTATTGAAATTTTGTATTTAAATTAAAAAAAATAAACTTGTACTGTCAATTTACAAAAAGTTTTTCTATCAATTCTCAAAAAATAAAGTTTCCTAATTGAACTGTGATTAAGTGTAAATGCTGGTTTTGTTTTAAATTAATTAATTTATAAAGTTTTTCTGTCAATTGAAGTGATTCCCCATGACTGAAATATTTTTTGGGGATGATGGTAAATGACTGACTGGGCAGAAGATTATCTTGCAGTAGGTTGCCATTGCTTTCTGCGGTAGACTGGTTGCCGACCAAGGCAATAGAACCCAATCTGTCCTGTTATTTAACCCATAACTGGAAGGAAGAGACAGATTAATACCTTTCCCAAGGTTATTTGCGCGTAAGTGAATGCAATGAATTCAGCTGGAATTTGAACTCGGCTCCCCGATTTCTCGTTCCGAACCGATATTCAATGCACCACAACGCACATAAATGACTCAAAAGGGTAGATATACTAGTAAAACAAACAACTAAACTAAACTAATTAAGTACCTGCCGCATAACAATCCCAGCATTTCTTGCATGCCTCACAAGCATTGCAGAAGGCCTCTTCTTGGAAGCCTTCCTTGCTAACTGTGATATTCTTCATGGCCAAGTGGTAAAAGATGCTGGATAAAATGGTGGTTTCCTCTACAAAGGTGGGTTAATTCTCACGTTAGACCTCAAGTAGAACGACAATGTAGAATCCATAGCTAAATCCGCTGCTAAGAAAGTTGGTTCTCTGTGGAGGGCCAGGAAGTTTTTCTCGTCTGAAACAATCCTGCACATATCTAAATCTACCATCTGCCCATGCAGTGAATACTGCTGCCATATCTGGTCGGGTGCTCCTGCTATCCACCTCGGGGTCCTTGACAAATCCAACAGAGAATCTGTAATGTGATCGATCTCGACTTGGCAGCAAGGATACAGTCGCTTTCTCACTGATGCAGTGTGGCTTCCCTGTGTCTCTTCTACAAATACCTTCACTGCTTCTGCTCTGATGAACTTAGCTCACTATATATGAATTTACTCAAGCCACAAGATTAGCAACTAGGTCCCACAGTTTTACTGTGAAACCAATAAAATGTAAACGCAAATTATACTCCATCAGCTTCTTTTCTTGCACTTCCTGCCTGTGGAATTCCCTTCTGTTTACTTGCTTTCCCGACGGCTACAATCTACAAGAATTTAAATGTAAAGTCAATAGTCATCTGCTATCTCACTAACCTGCATCATCTCTCTCATGCTCCTTTCTCCGTCCACACTACTCTCATCAGTCTTCTCATCCTTTTCTTACCCACTTCCTGACACCCCCTATAACCTATCACTCTTTCTCATAACTTTCCTCCTATGTAACCCCCTGCACAACAGTGGCAGTAAAATACCTTGCTTAGGGCGATTATAAAAATAAAAAGATCTCTAGAATGCGCAGACTGATAGACATAGTAAAGTGCCATACGTTATACATGCTTGGATGATTATTTCTCAAAAGAGACATTTGTGACTAGACAGAAGATTTTACCGAAGTTTCCTGAAGTAGGTTGCCATGACTTTCTACAGTAGACTGGTTGCCAACCAAGGCTATAGAACCTAAATCTATCCTGTTATTTAACCCATAGCTGTAGGGAAGAGACGGATTAATACTTTTCCCAAAGATATTTGCATGTAATCGAATGCAACAAATTCAACTGGAATTCAAACCTGGCTCCCTGATATCCTCTGCACCACTATGCACATTGATAAACATGATACACTGAACTATCGCCCGGTTCACACTCCACCCACATCTATTGAACAGGTGTAGAGGCTCATCCCTTGTTCCCTGTTTAGGATGTGGTTTCCGGCTTTCTCTCTTCCAATCTATTCACTCTTACGTAGCCCCCTGCACACCAGTGGCCTTACCGCCTTGCTTGGGGTGATGTGATTTTAAAAAAAAACACATTGTTTAATAAAGCAAAATGGGGCATCTATTTCAAATACAAAGTGCCTGCTATAATAACGTTTCACTTTATAATAAACTAGCATCATAGCCCGGCATTGCCCATGGCAATACTCACACAAACATCAAATCTCGTGATGCAATAATGTTTGTAATATTAAATGAATAAATTCCATTAAAACTCGGTTATATAAAAAAAATAATTATATTAAATATTTCTTTTGTTTCAAAATTACGGGGGAAAAATATTCACATTTTTTGTTGACCAAATGAATTTTTTTAAATGTTGGAATAAAAATGAAATATAAAAGCTCATTTTTTTTTTTTTTTTTTAAATAAAAAAAAATATTTTAGTTGCGTTTGACATTTCTTTGATGTAATTAGCAACCATCTTAGATGCTTTACAGAGCAAATGTAAACAATTGGCTCCGTTGGCCAAAAAGTGTGAAAGGGAAAATTGCTGAACTTAAACTCAAAAAGTTTGTGTTGACCTGGCTTCCCTGTAGATATGTGTCCCTAGAAAGTTTGAATGGCGTAGCATAAAAAAATGTAGGTGTGCATAGGTTAGTCATACACACTTACAGATTGCCTTTTATATATATATATATATATATATATACACACATACATATATATAAAAGATGAATTCTTCAGTAATTAATTTTTTATGCAAATAAGTGAATCATGTAAATCATTTTTAGTGACTTCTCATTGGGTGCTCTGCTATAGTAGCCTTGTGTCAGACTTATTCTGTATCTTTACTAGCAATATAAAATTTAATCACTATATTATGATTAAACTAGTATGACACAAGGCCAAGTAGAGACTAAGAAGATTATGCTGCAACAGTTTTCTAAGTGAAGAGATCTTGCCTACCTGGAAAATCAGCATCCAAAATCTATTTACAAGGACTTAAACAGCAACAGGTAGTAAATGCACAAGCAGCCACCAAGCAGCCTTCTTTTATTTCATGAAGTCATCGAATGATATCCACAGCATGGTTTTGTGAGACTGAGCTTAGTCTGACACAAGGCTGCAAGTATGGTGTAATTGGGAGACTAACTAGATTACAATTATTTTATGAAAAAGTACTCATTAACTTGTTGGGTACCAAATGACAATCAGTTAAGTGCTATACATGATACACGCTTGGGTGATCATGTCTCTTTAGAGACATGACTGACTGGGCAGAAGATTTTCTCGCAGTAAGCTGCCATCACTTTCTGCGGTAGACTAGTTGCCAACCAAGGCTAAAGATACCAATCAGTTATGTTATTTAACTCATAGCTGGAGGGAGAAGAGATGGATTAGTACCTTTCCCAAGGGTATTTGCGTGTAAGTGAATGCAACAAATTCAACTGGAATTTGAACACGGATCCTCAATTTCTCGTTCGTTCCAAGCCAATATCCACTACACCACAATGCACATCCTCACTACAGCAAAATATAGTCTGTTAAGTTATGTCTTCACAGCTTGATGTGGAAAAATGGTACTTTAGAGAGGAATTTGAAAATTTAAAGAATTTTGAGTCTAAGAAAAAAAAAAGATTTGTCTGAATTTCTGAGATGAGGTAGTATTTACACTATTTACATTATTCGGCCGATTGTCATCATCTTTGTTGCCATTTCTATGACATTTCGGCTGTTGTATGCTCTGGCTTTCTTCAGGTGCTATGAATTTCGAACCAAGCCCCTTATTATGATCACTGGTATGTCATATGAAGGGAGAAAGGGGGTCACCGCTCCCTATGGGATGAAGTTGAAATAATAGAGAGAGAATGCCACTGGAAACTACGTAAACTTAAGGAATCAGCACATATGCTAGGCTACAAAAATCTCCTAAGCCAACCAAGCATAGAAATGAATGCAATATGAAAAACAGTAATATAGAGTGCTAGAGAAAATCATTAGTGTGAAAAAGATTGCAATATGAGCTGTGGTTATAAAATAATAGAAAAAAATCATTAACATCAAAAAATTGCAATATGAACTCTGGTAAAAAACCGGTTACTGAGACATTAGGTTTAAAAGTCCCAGAAATTCACTGCTGTTGTCCTTAAGGGCACATGGCTCAGTGGCTATAGATGTTGGTTAGTTAGTTATGAGTTCAATACCAGGCTACAGCAGTGGTAAATGAATAACTTAGAGAGTTAAGTTAAAGGAAAATAACTCATAACTACCAGAAGTGGCTTTGCACAAGGAATGAGAATGATATACCCCAGTGATCATAATATAGGGTTCGGTTTGAAATTCCTAGCACCTGATGAAGGCTGGAGTGTACGACAGCTGAATCATTGTAAAAATGACAGCAAAGATTCAGACAATAGTCCGAATATGAAAATAGTAGGAAATTAAATTCATATGGTTTGGTTGTTGTCTTATTTTTATTTTTTTTATTGTTTGATTTCTTTTTTTAATACTTTTCTTATTGCTTTTAAAAAAATTAAGCAACCTGAGAAGCAATAAAAAGGAAATTAAACACCTGCACATTAAAAAGAAAACCAACCAATCACAAATAAGACCATTCCTGCAAAATGTCAAGTAACATGAAGCTCTCTCTCTCTCTCTCTCTATATATATATATATATATAAAAGAGACAACAGCAAAAAAAAAGAACAGCCTTGATGAGTGAAGTTCATAGTGATCTCACTCTGTTCATAATTATATATTTATGTCTGTTTATCTATCATTAGACTTTACTACTGTTTACTGGGCTTGTACTACTGGCTGTAGACGACAACTTGAATAAAATAAATGAAATTGTCCTAATTGGTTAAAATTGTGATGCATCCTCATCAAAATATTTTGACAAATACATGTCAGATTTTTATGAAGAATCCAACCACTATAAGGAAGCAGTTATTACAACTCTACCATTAATCGTAATTAGTTTGAATATAATTAATTGAAGTTGGATCTAGCACAAAAATATACGAGGTTATCTTATTCAAATTATTAGTTGTTATTCTTATTTTTCTTTTTGTAATTTATTTTTCGCAACTGTAATTATCAGCATTTTACACGTGTTTATCAATTCCATTTAGTCAACAGTTTTATGCAAGTTGTATTCCTACAAGATTGTTGGGTTCTGAGAATCAGTATTACCCGAGTTGATCTTATAAGATTATTGAGGCCTGGAAAATTGTAGGACTCTAGTAGATCTTGCAGGATTGGGGCGGGGGGCTGGTAAACTGTAGTCAATTATATTGTAGAACTTTTGAATATTTTTCATTTGTAAATGAGTTATTACAGGACCTAGGTTTCTACCATGTGGTGTCTTCAGGCGATTTGCAATAACCGAATTTACCATTTTTTTAAGAACGCTCATGTAACAGGGATTTTTGTGAATAATAAAGCACATTGACAAAGGAATAGAACACAGGTTATCAAAAAATTCCTCAAACAAAACAATATTTGATGAAAATAAAATATGAAGATGGACTAAGAAAATCTAGCCATAAGAACATTTTAGAATACAATCCCAACCAAACAGACAAATACAAAACGATAATAGAAATCGAAACATTATCTAGTTTAACTCACCATTTAATTTAGAGGTGAAAAACAAAATAGGACAAATGTTTGAACTTTATTCTCTCAGCTCTTGCTCTCATTCGATTCGTATTACTGCTTTGGAAATCCACCATTCAATGTTCCCAAAAATGTCTTGAAGGTGGCTCATTTAGGTGAGATTTGTCTGTTACATCAGTTGAAAAAGAGATGGTCACTTGGTTTCTATAATGTCATGGGCAAGATGGTCACTTGGTTTCTATAATGTCGTGGGCAAGATGGTCACTTGGTTTCTATAATGTCGTGGGCAAGATGGTCACTTGGTTTCTATAATGTCGTGGACAAGATGGTCACTTGGTTTCTATAATGTCGTGGACAAGATGGTCACTTGCTTTCTATAATGTCGTGGACAAGATGGTCACTTGCTTTCTATAATGTCGTGGACAAGATGGTCACTTGCTTTCTATAATGTCGTGGACAAGATGGTCACTTGCTTTCTATAATGTCGTGGACAAGATGGTCACTTGCTTTCTATAATGTCGTGGACAAGATGGTCACTTGCTTTCTATAATGTCGTGGACAAGATGGTCACTTGCTTTCTATAATGTCGTGGACAAGATGGTCACTTGCTTTCTATAATGTCGTGGACAAGATGGTCACTTGCTTTCTATAATGTCGTGGACAAGATGGTCACTTGCTTTCTATAATGTCGTGGACAAGATGGTCACTTGCTTTCTATAATGTCGTGGACAAGATGGTCACTTGCTTTCTATAATGTCGTGGACAAGTTCAACTCTTCAAAGAATCACGGAATCAATCATGCAATTGACATCAACTGCACAAGAAATCATTTATGGTAGAATTTTGTATCAAAGACTTAAACTTTAATTTACAACTGAAATAATCATGTTGTGTCTATATTTTCAGAGATTTTGATGAGAGAAAATGACACTCATGATATAATTAGTCTTGTGTCTCTTGACATCACAGTCCTGGGTATGATGATAAATTACGTCTAACAGCAAGAGAGATTGGAGGTTTTGAGGAGCATGGAACCCCCTCTTAATTGCCATTGTTTCCAGGTTCACCCTGACCCAGTGTGGTAGCAACTTTTAGGGTCCCAGCTATGGGTAAATATATTCTATAGAAAAGGTGACCAACATTTTATCTGCAGTTAACCATTATCTTCTCTGCATAGCGCCATGAATTTCAATTCTTGCTCTTTCTTACAATCATGCAACACAAGGTAGTAACACCCCTACCTTGAGTGGCTATTGGGCCTCGTATTGGGTTAACATAGTATAAAAAATAACTTTAGATTTGTTATTTGATTGATTGATTTATTTAACAGCATATCAACTTCTTATAGATCATATTAATGCTGAAATGTACTTTTTTGAGCTTTAAAAATCTGATATACATTAGTCTGTATTCACAGTTCAATATCTGTTAGATAATGTTCAGCTTTTATGCATGTACTTGTTTGTGGTGACATAATTACTAGTGATATATATATATATATGTGTGTGTGTTTTTATGTTATAGTTTTGTCAAAGTGATATTTTAGAATAGTGTTTGATTTCTTTAAGAAATTTTAGGATATTTTATGGATTAATGTCATGAGTTCTTTCAGGTTGGTTGTTTGGTTAGTGGCATATCAACACCTCTATGGGTTATTTAATGACAAAATCTAAAAATTTTGAATGCAAATGTATGCCTTCAACTACAGATAAAATGTATAGATGGTCATTTTACTATAAATATTTATTAGTGGTCATTTTACTACAAAATATGTATTGGAGGCTATATTACCCCAAAAAATGTATTGGTGGTCATTATGCCATCAATATCTATTGGTGGTCATTATGCCATCAATATCTATTGGCGGTCATTATGCCATCAATATTGTTGGTAATTATTTGTGTATGAAAAAGTATTGCGGGGTATTTTTACTAGAAAAATGTATTTTTATACTATTATAATGTTTTTTTTTTTGGTGGGGAATTCACTGTTTGCCCATATGTTCTACTACCTAACAGGTGTTACCTCCGCCAGGTCTGTGTGTGCTTGGGAACATCAGTAATTAAGAGATGTTTCTCAAAATCTCCATATCAAAAACCTTCCTGCCAGATGTAGTTTATTGTCATACCCAGGACCCAGTTAATATTGGAATTAGTGCACATGTTGTAAACGATGCATATAAACTTAAAACTTGACAAAATTTCTCAAAATCTGGCTGAGACTCAAATTTACAATGTTTGTATCATTTTTATCTAACCTGGTCTCATGTCAATGCACATTGACGATTTCGTAATAGATATTTATGAGAAACAGTAATAATTCAAGTTTCTCTTAATGTGTCAAATGCTTCAATAATTTTTTAACAACTTCTCAAGAGCAATGTTTTGTTGACAATAAAATGACATTAAACCAAGCAGTATGTACATGCATGTATGTGTTCAGTTCTTGGAACAACACAAATGTTGTTATAATGTACAGGGTGGGTATACATTTTAATATTCTTTTTTTAATTGTATTTTTTTTCATCTTGAATCCACTTGCTTTTGATTAACTCATATTTTCTTGAATTTTTAATCGTTAATAAATGAAGTATTGCCAGCCATAATTAAATTTTTTGATTAGGATTACTTTCATTTTAATTTTTATTGCTTTTCATTGCAACTACTCAGACTTGCAGTTAGTAAATGCCTGTAAATAGCATAAGTCAGAGAAATTTGAATTAGCATACCTTTCACAAATCCAGGTTATTTGTATAGAACTCAATATATAGTTATTAAAACAGTCATGTTTAGCCAAGTTGTGTGTGTGTGTGTGTGTGTGAGAGAGAGAGAAAGAGACTGCTACTAGCCACCATTCAGAGTGTTCTACTTATTGCGTATTTCACAGGCTGGGATTTAATTGCTTATTGTTATATTAAAAAAAATGTTCCTTTGCAAAATATTTAGAGATGATAGTGACATTATAAAACATGTATTCTCCTTTTTAGTGAAAATCAAAATGATGGGGTCAGTCCAGGGCTGGATTTAAGCCTCAAGAAGTTCCTGGGCTAATAGAATTTGGAGCTCTCTTCATTAAATATCTTTGCTCCCACCCACTATATTAAACAAAAAAACAAAAGATATATTTTTAGATGATGCTTTTTTAGTGTAAAACATGAAACACTTCAATTAATTTTTTTTTTTTAATGTAAAAAAAACTTTTCAACATTCAGTGAATTTGAAAGAACCACTCCAACTAGAGGGGCCTAAATATTTGAAATTCTTTCAAATTAGTTCAAAAGAGCCCCCATTAGATTTATAAATAAACAAATCTCTTCTGTTTTTTTATCTTTATCAGGGGCACACAATTGGTGTCGGGCCCCCTGGGCTGCAGGTGACAGACTAGACCCAATGTACATCCAGGATTATAACCAGGGAAAAGTTTTTTGGACAAAAATTAAACAAAAAATAAGATAGATGACATTTTACTTAGATGAAAAATAAAATTATAAATTTTTGCTTTTAATATTTGTTTATGGTCACTTTGAATTATTTTTTTGGTTTATATTTAAAATGTTTTTAATTGTGCTTTTCTTGAAGAGAGAAATGCATAATTGTATACACACACACACACACACACACACACACACACACACAAACATAAAAGTATAAACTGAAGTCAACACCCAACTGTGACTGGCTGTTTCATGCTTAAACACAATCTTCAGGCTTGAAGATGAAACATGGGTGTTGACCTCAATGTCCTCTTTAACTAATAAATATAGCATATATATGTTTAGTTCTGAGCTTTTTGGAAAGTTTTTATCTGTCAATTTAAAAAAATATTTGTCCTATTTTGTTTTTCACCTCTAAATTAAATGGTGAGTTAAACTAGATAATGTTTCGATTTCTATTATCGTTTTGTATTTGTCTGTTTGGTTGGGATTGTATTCTAAAATGTTCTTATGGCTAGATTTTCTTAGTCCATCTTCATATTTTATTTTCATCAAATATTGTTTTGTTTGAGGAATTTTTTGATAACCTGTGTTCTATTCCTTTGACAATGTGCTTTATTATTCACAAAAATCCCTGTTACATGAGCGTTCTTAAAAAAATGGTAAATTCGGTTATTGCAAATCGCCTGAAGACACCACATGGTAGAAACCTAGGTCCTGTAATAACTCATTTACAAATGAAAAATATTCAAAAGTTCTACAATATAATTGTATTGAACACTTTTTAATATAACTGTGTACTGGTCTAATTTTATTATGACCAAAAACTAAGTAATTAAATAATTTATCTATCTGTCTATCTATCTATTGATGCATGTTTCATTAAATAAGTTTTGTCGATTTATTTTATGTAATTTTTTTTCATATCGTCTGATAAGCTTAATAGCATTTCGTTGAAAGAGGAAAGAAAATCACAATATTGATACATGTTTTTATTTAATCCTTTCTAAGCTTTGGCGGTTGCTTTGAAAATCTTCCATGCAAACAAAATAGACAATTACTACTATCATTAGTTCATGAACTGTTTAATACACTCAATTGTCATCTTTGGTAATGGCTGATGTAAGCCGAAGGCTCAGAAAGGATTAAATAAAAACATGTATCAATATTGTGATTTTCTTTCCTCTTTCGACGACAAAGCTATGAAGCTTATCAGACGATATGAAAAGAAATTACGTAAAATAAATTGACAAGGTTCTTGTTACTGTATGTAAGTGAGGGTTATTGTATTGTTGACTAAAATCTGTCTGATATTACCTTCAGGTATTGGAGGCCATGTACATTAAATCCAAACAATCCACACTTAATAAAATCACATTTAAATCTGGTCATAACACATTACATTGCATTTAAATATATGGTTCTGTTATCATTTCGAGCTTTCACACAGTGTGACATCATAGAACCACATTACAAATTTATGAACTGCGTTTGCTATTTTAGTAACTGTCATTGTTGCTTAGCAAAGTTTTATGTCAACACAAGATAAAATCGTCGCTGATGGTGGATGTTTTTATGTTAATGTCTTTGTAACCTCTCTGAAGATGGCTCATGTGAGCCAAAATCTTAGAACAAACTTAATAAAAAATTATCCAAATGTTGGAGAATTTTTGTCTTTATTTTCACCTGAAATTAAAGCCAAAATACGATGTTTAGAACGACTCACGATTAAACATAATAGGCATTCATTCTCTCTGATATTTAACAGTATATGTTTAGAAAATTATCTGCTGCCTCGATGCACTATATATATATATATATATATATAATATTATTATGTTAAGATGGTTATTATTGTGTAATTCAATATGTTTTAGCATTTCTTTTGTAATCAAATGTCTCAGTTGTGCAACCTTGTTGGTCTTGTTTTGCAGGAGGCAATGCGAGCTCTCAATGGACTTGTCTCAAATGCAGCTGTTTGTGCTAATGCAGTGAAACATCCCGTCAACCAGTTAGAATATTCCCTGGAATATTCCAAAAGAATTGGAATCACTGTAAGTATCTGTTAAATTGATTCTGTTATGATTGCTTCGTTTCATGTCAGAGAAAGCCCAATGGATTGTTTCCCTGGAGGTTAGCATCAGCCATTCTGACAGAAGACAGAAAATGTTCTCTCCGGGGATTAAATGAAAGCAGTTTTCTTTTGGAGGTCTCAAAATTTATATTCCATTTCTTGTCTAAATTAATCACTGATTAAAGAGCAGTTGCCAACTTTGCTTTGACGGACATGTCAGATTTGCTACTGAGCAGGTGTAAATAGCTGTGCCATCAGCATAAGTACCAATTTCAGAACTAATGACATCAGGAAGGTCGTTGATAAAAGTTCAGTTAAGTGCTATACGGGATACATGTTTGGGCGATCATGTCTCAAAAGAAAGCTGACTGATAGGTAGATTTTCCTGCAATAAGCTGACATTACTTTCTACGGTAGACTGGCTGCCTGCCAGCCAAGGCTATAAAACCCAATCTGTACTGCTATTTAACCCATAGTTGGAAGGAGAATAGATGGATTCATACTGTTCACAAAGGTAGTTGTGTGAAACTGAATGCAGCAAATTTAATTGGAATTTGAACTCGTCGATAAAAATAAGAAACAATATAGGTCCAATTCCATGGAAATTTCAAGAGATACAAGGAGTAAAATAGCACCACTTGATTGAGCCAAGTTTTTTTTTTTTGTTACAAAACAATATTTTTTCTTAAAAATCACTACCTTACATTTGGTGGTATGGACAGCTGGGCACAGCCATTTAGTACATTGCTTGTTGCCCTCCCCTTTTGCTACCATCTCTGAAAGACATTATACCCCACCTGACCAGTCTTCAAAATTATTCAGCAAATGTTGATAAATGACAGAAGGTGAAATTTTTTTCGATATAGACAAACTGTATATACACCTGCTTTTGCACAATTTCTTGTCAGGAACCATTTTGCTAGATTTTGTTGTCTGAAACAAAGCAACAAAAAAAAATTATGGCTTATTCATGGGAAGGCTGGCCAACATTCACATTTGACATCATGTGCAAACATAATAAAATAGGAAATGTTTTTTTGAGCAACCCTCATATTATGGTGAATACAATCCTCACTGGGTGTCTCACATTTTTAACCTTGTGTTGAGGCACTCTCCACACTTTCCACAGAAATGGACTATTCGAATCACTATATAAAATAGTAGTGATTATACCTCGAGTAAGGAAGTCGCGTGAGCGAGTCCGTCAGGTATTTACAGTATTGCACTGGAAGTTTTCTACTAGTCAATCTATCACGTCTCTACGACGATACTGTATACTAATTACCTTGTTCTGTATTCTACTAATCCTCACCTCTTGTAAATACTTCTCTTTCCTGTCAATACACCTACTTTTATACTATTACGTTGTTTTGTATTATTTCACATAATTCTGTTACCTGACGTATCAGATCAAGCGAAGCTTAGTGAATACATATGGTGCTTTGATGGAATAATGAAATTATTCTCAGTGAGTGCTCTGGATTGGTGGTCTTGCGGTAGGCTTATCTGTTAGTATACAATGGAGCCCTCACTTTTCGACTGATCAATTAATCACTGCCCCATGTTGTGTCTCCATTCTTATATGTGACAGTATGAACCAAAAACTGAGAAGGGTCCACTGCAAGCTCACGTTTAAATGAAAGATGAAAATAAACATGATGACAAGAAATGAGGACTCAAACCCTGTTTTAAATATATTTAGGTGTTTATTCAGAATTTCATTTGCTAAGTCTAGGACATCTTGTATGTCAGACTGACAGATTAACTCTTCTCTTCTTACCAACTTCCCCGTCCATCTCAACATCACAACACATGGTTGGCTACACAAACCGGCCTCATTGGAACTACCTGAAGAATAGTCTGTTCCCTGCCAAGAGTGGACCAGAAATCACTTCAGTCAATATAGTCAGTTAAGTGGCATACGTGATACATGCTTTGGGCGATCATGTCTTGAAAGAGACATGACTGCCTGGGCAGAAGATTATCCCGCAGTAGGTTGCCATTACTTTCTACGGTAGATTGGTTGCCAGCCAAGGCTATAGAACCCAATCTGTCCTATTATTTAACCCATAACTGGAGGGAAGAGACAGATTAATACCTTTCCCAAGGGTATTTGTGCATAAGTGAATGCAAGTAATTCAACTGGAATTCGAACTCGGCACCCCAATTTGTCGTTCTGAGTCGATATCCACTACACCACAATGCACATCCGTCAATATAGTAATGTAGCCAAAAAAGTTTACTTTTATATATTAGTGTTGTCTTTCTCACTGCTTCCATCTGAGTCTCTCTGACTGATTGAAGCTGATGAAGTCCTTTTATTGTAATCTAGATTTTTCGCACTTACTCGCGAAGTCCTTTTTGGTCTTGCAAGTCGCTCCCATTGGTCAAAAATCATTTTAACACCTACGTGTGAAAACTGGTTTCTTTTTCTCAAAGCACATGGTCAATCTTTTTTCTATTTGGGAAAACCAAGATTAAGTCATTGTGAATTTTTGTAAAAGTGAAGAAGGTTGATTTTAATTCTTAATTTCTTACCCACTACAACTGATTTCCAAATGAAAAATATATATTTATATATATTTGGCAATTTATTTTGGATATAACTGCCTGTTCATTATGATTTGTTTTTTTGTTTTTTAGATCTGACAATGTCCATAATAGTTTTTGAGGTATTTGTTACTATGTGTGTGTTTTTTAGATGGGATAAATTATTTTGGATAGTAGATGCAATGGAGTTGGTAGTATAATGTATCTGTTATTGTTTAAATTATTATTGTTGATAATGTTGCTTTTGTTGTGGTTGTATATATTATGTGCCCTTCTTTTTGCATTGTGAATGTGTTTTCTATGTATTTTTCTTCTTTTCTAATAATCTGCAGCCCCCAATATTTAGCAAAACAAGAAAAATACATAGAAAACACATTCGGAAACCTACAGTACCTGTATCACTTTATTCACAATGCAACTCCATTACATCTAATATCCAAATCATTCTAACCCATCTAAAAAACACACACATAGTAACACCTACCTCGAAAACTATCATGGACATTGTCAGATCTAAAAGACAACCGAAATCATAATAATGAACAAGCAGGTATATGCAAAATAAATTGCCAAAATTGCTCCTCAATGTACATCAGAGAAACAAGTAGAAATATATATTGCTCATTCAGTAAAATGAATTAGAGCACTCTGCCTATTGGGCACATATAATTACAATATACATGCTAAAAAGTCTGCCTTCCTCTACCGAATGCCCATAGCTTAGAGGTAGAATCGCCAACTGATGCCAATTCGGTCGGGTTTCAATCCTGGGTTAAAAAGCAATTGGAGTCTAACCATACTGATGAGCTGTGATACAGCGAAGCAGATCTGTCTGCGGATGACTATATATATATATATATATATTGTAATAGTTGTTACCATGGTTTATAAAAGCATAGCATCACTACACTTAAATTTTCCTGTTTTGAAGCTGAAATGCTCCTCTTTGGATGTTATGTATAACTGAAAATAAATGGTGGAAACAATTTATTTTTAGGAATGTGATATGTAGGTGAGGTGGGAGATTGGAATTTAGTATGTCTAAGCTGGTCCATCAGCAGTTTGTAACCATAGAGATACAGAATTTGATTAAGAAAGTAGAAGTTTGGCTCCAAAACATGAAAATTTTAGTGTAGTGATAGTATGCTTTTATAAACCATTGTAACAACTATTACAATATAAAGCTCTACTTTGTATTGAGCACTCTTTATAAAAGTAAACGCTTGAACAGTGGGTTTAAAATCTATGTTTTGTTACTTTCTTATTATATATATATATATATATATTGTTACGGATATAGATAGCCACACACACACCTACACACATATATTGAGATTGATCTCCACGTGGTAACAAGGAGATGATCACGTGGAAGCCTAGAGCCAGTTTTGGGATAGCAGGTCAAGGTTGGTTGACCCAGATACCCTTAGTAACAAATTTCTAGACAGGAAATAGACAGAAGCTAGACATGGGGTCGTGAAACAGCAGGAGCTAGAAATCGTGCCAAAAACAAATCACGTGGAAAGCAAAGTTTGGAAATCAGTTGCAGGCCAAATCTTGGACGAACAAGTCATGATTACTGGGCACTGATAAATGATGAATGAAAAGGAAGACGCATTTGAGATAATAGCGTAATTTGACCAATTCATCTTAAGCAACTCCGAATAAGAAACAAACGAACTTATAAATTCTTATTTGTTAAAACAAGAAGACGAAGCTGAATTGTTCTTTCAGAGAAGAAAGAAAGATAGCGACGAAAAGATACTGAAGACAAGAAACTGTAATGTTATTTGTATGCTGATTCCTGTTTGTTAAAAAAGACAAAGAAAGCAAAGCCGAGTTGTTTATCAAGAAAAGAAAGATGCAGAATTGCTCGAGTGCAGAAAATACAACGCTTGTTTGAATAAAGGAATAAACAAGAGTGCGGATATTTCAAAAAAATTGTATGCTGAAAGTACAACAGTCAACTAAAAGAAAATAGACATTTATAGCTATATACACTTCAAGTGGACTGTGTTTGAGTCCGAAGTTGTATAAAGAAAGAGGAGGAAGAGAGAAAAAAAGAAAAGACAGTAAAATAAGAGAGAAGGAACTGATATAAAGATAAATTATTATATACTTAGACCCATGTTAGAACATGCATACACGTCCACGAATATTATTTTACCACATACATCATACCACATATGATTATAAATTATGTTTCCCCCATTTTCATTTTGTGTTAATCTCTTGCATTCGTATTCGCCTGTATTCATTTATATTTGTTAATATGTGTTGTAAATTGTTATTTCGACTATTTTGGGTACCTGAATACAAGTTTTGAGGTTCAGGTCATTGGACATCCTTATTCATACTTAGATTTTTTTTTATTTTTAATATTTTGTTACTTATTAAAATCTTATATCAAAAAATCGTCTCGTCTCATCGTTCATCCTTGAATTGTTGGTCAGCGCATGTGTTGATATTGAAGCAGAACTGGGAAGATTGCAATTCGATTACATCAGTTGAACAGTAATCTCATTTTCTTACTTTTGTTTATCATTGTCCATTTGTCATGATCTAGGAGAGATAACCCGTATCTGTCCATAGATGTGGAAATGTAAATATTCCCGAATCGGCGTGTAAGCATCTTGACTGTTATCGTCAAGGCAGGCATATGACAATATATACTTTATTCCCAGGCAAGTGGACAAAGTGATTCCTAGAGGGTCCATTTATAAATCTCTGGAGTTGGGATTATGAAAGTAACATTAATCAATGAAATAAAAAAACCTTTTACATGTATTAATTCTATGTAACTTCTCACATACACGTGAGGGACTGCTGAAATGTTTTCATCTTAACCCACTTCCAAATCTGATCAAAATATTTCAATATCAGATTTTGAGGATCTTCATTTGGTCCTGGAACCAGAAAAGTCTGAGATTGTTTTGTAAAAAAAGTAGCAGGGAAAGAAAAATATGCTCTACTGCAAGAAGTAGTGTGGAAAGGAGAAGAAGAATCAAGGATAACTAAAATGGTAGGAATGAGCAAGCAGGGCGCCTGGACCAAATGGGAGTCCATCATCCACCGAAAAGTGAAACGGGCAGAAATTTGGCATTATAACATGGGGTTGAAATTCTTAATCAATGCCGTGTACGACACTCTACCCAGCCCGGCTAATCTGAAGTTATGGAATAAAGCGGATTCGCCTCATTGCCAATTGTGTGGACAGATAGGAACGTTAAAACACATCCTCAGCAGCTGCCCATCGGATGGTCGGTACAAATGGTGGCACGATGAGATATTAAGAGAAATCACAGAAATAGTACGACTAGCAACCCAAGAAAATGTACTAAACCCTCACCAAAGATCCATAGAGTTTATAAAAGCTGGTTCGAAACCTCTGAAGAAAAAGCCCTCAAAAATAAACCTACTCACAGGTGCAACAGACTGGGTTGTAAAGGCCGATTTGAGGCCTAGACTGATGTTCCCAGAGCATATAGCCCTCACACAATTACGCCCAGACATAGTATTCTTCTCCAATAATCAAAAAATTGTAATTTTGTGGGAACTGACCATTCCCTGGGAAGAACACGTAGAAGAGGCTAATGAAAGGAAGAAATTCAAATATGAGGAATTATTAGAAAACTGCAGATCAAATGGCTGGAAAGCAAGCTGTATGCCAATCGAAGTGGGAACCAGAGGCTTTGTAGCACGGTCACTATGCAGAGCCTTAACAGATATTGAATTGGTGGGGTTAAAGAAACGAAAAGCCATTAAAACGATTACTGACACCGCTGAGCGAACTGCCAAATGGTTATGGATTAAGCAAAATAGTGCATGGCTCCTTAAAAAGTAGAAATGACCATTTTTGATTAAAAACGTGCTGAAGTTCGTATTTAATTATATTAAATGAAAATTTTTCCGACTGCTTGAAAAACCCAACTTTCCCGAACGCTATGGACTCTTCTTATGTGTTTCCTGCCAGTATTAAACACAAGCCGGCTTAGAAAAATAAATCAGTGTTGTATAGCATAGAACAGAAGGAGGGTGCGTCAGAGTCTGATCAGCTCTGACGGGGTCAACTCAGCAAGGGTAGTATGATGTTGCAAGACCTGAAGTGACCTGAGTAAAATGCATCACTGACGACATCCTCCTGCACTACAAAAAGTGCGTATTTTTGAAGCTATGTAACTTCTCACATACACGTGAGGGACTGCTGAAATGTTTTCATCTTAACCCACTTCCAAATCTGATCAAAATATTTCAATATCAGATTTTGAGGATTTTCATTTGGTCCTAGAATGAGAAAAGTCTGAGATTGTTTTGTAAAAAATCTCATTGCAGAGATCCTGATGGCATCCTCATGAAATTCCTTGCTTTTGTTTCCCTGCTTTTAATTTAAAGAGAAAATAGACTGCTTATTGGTTCCACACACACCATATCTTGCTGCCTAACATGTTTCATCAGGTTGTTTACACGATTTACATTATTTGGAATGTTGTCCTCATCTTCATTGCCATATTCACAATGTTTCAACACTATATGCTCCGGCCTTCTTCAGGTGATTGGAATTTTGAATTGATTCTGTCTTCTAATATAAATTGAAAGAATCCAGTGCAACTGTTGGACAAAACAAAAACTGCAATCCAATATCTCCTAGAGTCTCAAGTCCTTATTCAACAGAATTACCAATGAGGAAGTCTAGAAGAGGGTCTAGCATGGTGATTCTCAATGCGGGGCAATTCGATTGTTAGGTGTTTTGCTAATAAAGTCTTTGTTTTTGTGATCTATTAGCCCTAACATTCGAATAAATAAAAATTTAGCAATATTACATATATTTTCATTCATCATTTATCTTGGATTTTTAATTTACCATCGATTGCACTGCCACCTGGTGAATAACTTCCATTTTAAAATAATTTTAGAACTTCATTTTGCAAAGTTTCCAAATCCTTCGTATATTCTGCATTCATGGCATTAAAAAATACTTTTCTGAAATAAAATGAATGATATTTTGCATTTGATATCTTTACTGTACAATTTAAATTAAAAGTACTGATCAAAGTATTACAGAAAAAAGCTTCCTTTAAAATTAGTTTTTGTTTATAAATTTACATATTTCAATTCTTTATTACATGCCTTGAAATTTTATTTGATTATTTCATATAAACATAAAAATAATATAAGTAATATTTCATTTTTTGGTAATTTCTTGCTCAAAACTTTAATTCCCTTTTCTTTTTTTTTTTTTCATGGATGCCATGTTGTTTTTAAGTTTAAGCCACCTTAAGGCTTTAAGGCAGTTTGAGCCTTAAACAAACTTTAAATTTTAAGTTTAAAATAAAAGCTTAAATCAAAGTATTGGTGTTTTAAGCATCACCTAAAACAGCGTTCACTTTTTACATAAGAATTATATATCAACATATGGGAGGGGGGGCATCAGGATTCTAGAGGGGATTGGGTGGGGCATGGCCAAAAAAGGTTGGGAAACACCAGTTAGCATGATCTGGCAAAGTTCTTCAGTCAAGGCTCACCAAGTATGAAGTTTGAAGTTGAAACAATCAGGAGGTGATACATGAAGTGAATCACTCCCCAGTGAAGACAGTAATCAACATCCGTTGTCATTCTAGCCTTGTCATTATTGTGGTTTATTTTCTGAATTACTGTTCAGGAAAAGTGGAAGAATACTCTGTGTTTTCAAAAGACAGAAAAATATTGATACCATGAAAAATATTTCTGCTCAACAGAAAAGGGAAAGTGATAAAGCTCACCACCATTTCCCCATGAATAACAAATTTTCTTTCTTGTTTTTAATTTCATATTTAATGATAATTTTCATATATAATAATTTTAGTTGACAATTTCTGGTTTAATTGTTTAATCATGTGGCTGTGTCACACACTTTTTTTGATTCACCTGAAACCAATCAAAGCAAAAGATAAAAAAACACTAAAGTTGTTTATCAAGTGTCATAGATTTGGAAATACCAGCTATTATCTTCCCATGATGTTGTCTTAAAGACAGTTTAAGGAGCAAAGAAGTAGCGATAATTTTTCTTGGTCAAGGCTGAATTGAAATCATCTCGTCATTAACTGACAAGGATGCTTAATCACTGCGTATGCATATATTGTGTCCACTTGCATGTGTCTGCATATACGAATATAAAATGGATAAATGGAAATTTACATGTCTCCCCTTTCTCTCATAGGACAAAATCTTAAAGTGCTCATTTTTTTTTCAATGTTTATGAATCAGTTTTATTGCAATAATTTATCTTGAATCTTTCTGGCAAATTGTTTATTGGTTGTAATTTGACCTTGAGACATCCATCAAAGTAGCAGCCATGAAAGCAAGAGAAAAGTTTTTGAGTGTGTGTGTGGGTGGGTGTGGTGATATAAGTCGGTAGGTGGGTGTGAGTGTAAGCAAACATGGTGGTTGGGCAGGAAACAATTTCTTCAAACTCAGCACAGGTTGGGACCAAAACTAAATAAATAAACTAAAAACAAAAATCACATAGATCACCTATGTGAAACCAATAAAATGTAAACACAAATTCTACTCCAGCAGCTTCTTTTCTCGCACTTCCTGCCTGTGGAATTCTCTTCCGTTTGTAGCTGTTGGGGAAGCAAGTAATCTCCAAAAATTTAAATGTAAAGTCAATAGTCATCTCCTATCTCACTAACCTGCCTCCTCTCTCTCATGCTCCTTTCTCCGTCCTCTCCCCTTTCATCAGTATTCTCATCCTTCTCTTACCCACTTCCTGACACCCCCTATAACCTGTCACTCTTTCTCATAACTTTCCTCCTATGTAACCCCCTGCAAAACAGTGGCAGGAAAATGCCTTGCTTGGGGTGATATGATTATAAAAAAAAAATTCTATACTATTATAATGTGGATATAAAATGGGGGATCAATTCTGTATTACAGTCAATATATAAATTGATCCCTCACTTTATGGCAACAACCATCCTTCTCTTACCCACTTCCTGACACCCCCTATAACCTGTCACCCTTTCTCATAACTTTTCTCCTATGTAACCCCCTGCAAAACAGTGGCAGTAAAATGCCTTGCTTGGGGTGATATGATTATAAAAAAAAAATTTCTATACTATTATAATGTGGATATAAAGTGGGGGATCACTTACAATTACAATCAATATATACACTGATCCCTCACTTTATAGCAACAGTCAGTCTTCTCTTACCCACTTCCTGACACCCTTTATAACCTGTCACTCTTATAACTTTTCTCCTATGTAACCCCCTGCACAACAGTGGCAGTAAAATGCTTTGCTTGGGGCGATATGATTATGAAAAAAAACCCCAAAAAACATGAATGAAGTTGGAGAATAAACACCCAAATAAGAAGGACGAATAAATACAGTCTAAAATTCTAACCATTAATCAGAACAAGTGATAATCAAATGGGGCAATGTCTGGTGAGGTGAATATAATGAGTAGGGAAGGGCTTCCCATTTAAGCATTTCCAACTAGGTTTTCACCTGTTTTGCAACATGTAGTCTAGTGTTGACATATTTTTCAGGTCCAGTAGCAAGTCTTTCCTTTATTGATAGGAATTTCTTTTCTGATCCGTTTTTTTTGTTTTTTTAAATAGTCTGTTAAAATGAGTTCTCAGTATTATTTTCATTTTTGTGTAATTTAGGCGACAATTTATTCATCGCACCCTGTATTCTAGGTACTGACTAGGATTGACATTGCTTAACTTTAATGAGTGTATGGGAACTGCTGTTTGAATGTGATATGGCCATAAACCATGTTTGCTTTGTGTGACAGGAATTTTCTATTTTTTAATTTTTTTAAAATTTGTTTTTCATTATTATTTTATTATTCAGTCAGTCAGTTAAGTGCCATAAGTGCTACACACTTGGGCGATCATGTCTTGAAAGGGACATGACTGACTGGGCAAAAGATTATCCCGCAGTAGGTTGCCATTGCTTTCTGCGGTAGACTGGTTGCCAGCCAAAGCTATAGAACCCAATCTGTCCTGTTATTTAACCCATAACTGGAAGGAATAAACGTATTAATACCTTTCCCAAGGGTATTTGCGCATAAGTGAGGGCAATGAATTCAGCTGGGATTTGAACTCGGCTTCCCGATTTCTCGTTCTGAGCCGATATCCACTGTACCACAACACACACAGTATTCTCATTATTATTATGTCATATTTTCATCATAATTCAAATAAAAATTTAGTTCGTATTTAATTTAAATAAAGTTTTTATTTCATGTTTCATCTGTTTTTACATATTTAAAATGTTTTCCTTTCTCACATTTCTCATTCCTAGGCCCTATAGCACCCCACCCTACTTGAGTCTTTGGGGCATGCAATCAAAGGGTTGACCCCCAGGAATCACTAAACATCACCAAACCTCTGCATGTCACTGTAACCAGGCCCCACATGCATTGTTTTTATCAAAACCTGTCACCATATTGGGGGGGGGATAAGAGATTTTTGACTTTTTTCTTTTACATCCTGTATTTTTTATTTTGGATTTGTGCAACTGATTTATGACTTTAGAAATCCGCCCCCACCTCCACGAATTTATGACTTAAAATATTATGCCCCCACCCGGATTTATGACTTTAGATATTATTCTCTAGAATTATAACTTTAGAAATTATAACCCTGGATTTATGATTTCAAATCTGAACACCACATTGTTATTTTCCTTCAATTATTTATTTAATTTTCTTTTTAATCTTTAATTTTATTTTTTTAGTTTTGCAATTCAAATTCAAGTTTTGTATTTTTATTTTAGTTGGAAGATCATGACCAGTTATCTGTTATTCATGTTGCGGGGACAAAAGGGAAAGGTTCCACGTGTGCCTACACAGAAAGCATTTTGAGGAACTGTGGTTATAAAACAGGATTCTTTAGGTAAGCATAAGTCTTTTATGAACTTATTACCAAAGCAAACCATTTTTTAGTTTTAAGTATCAGACAATTTAAAAGTCCCTCTCCGATTTGGGGTTTGTTTATCACATGTAATCTATGAGCATGTTCTTAAGAATCACTTTTATCTTCACTAACGTGTGGATAAATTTGTTAATTAAATAGCATTAAATGTCAAGATTTTGTTTTATGAAAACACCATGACAGTTTTAAAGCCAAAAAATAAGTATTTGAATTGTGTTGAAATTTATTAATATTTCAATGATTATTTACATCATCTACAGAACATAATCAAAGAACTTTGATTAAATGGAATGAATTTTTGGTTTGTAACCTCAGAAACAAGACCTTTGAGATAAATCTTAAACTTTTTATTCACCATATAGTTCTAATCATTAAACTCCACTGTTCCTCTAAAACTGAAGACACAGTGGATTATTGGATAGCAGCTCAGGTTGAGGAATCAGAGAGCAAAGTTTGAATTCCAGTCAAGAAAAGACTTTTATTTTCTTTTGTTGATGGTTACATTAGGTGTGACATAATGTTTGTGGTGCTGCATTAAAAAAAATGTTCCAGTTTAGAAAAAATATAAGATTAATTTTTTCAAGTAAATTTTATGATCAAATGATTATTTAAAAAAATTCCAAGTTGCATTCGTCTGAAAAAGGGAAAACATGAAAGTTGGTTTTGTTTTGCTTTGAAACCTGGAAGAAGAAAGTCGGAAAAAATCTGTGGATGTAGAATAAGAAATGAATATGTAAATATTTACGACATTTGACTTGTGAGATGAAATTGTCTGTACAGATGCAGTCTAAAATTTCAAGATCATCATTAGAGCAGTTTCAACTTGAAGGCTCAACTGCAATTCAGTGTAATTTCTCGTACCTGGTATGACTGCTCGTTTGAGTATGCCAGTCCTCTCAGGTTCATTTCTGTTTCTTCAGCAAAACTGAGTGAACCTTACAGTTCAGACATGTACCGACCAAGGCCACACATGCTTTTGAATCCAATGTTGCTGTTCTCCTCTACTGGTTGTCAACTACAATTAGAGAGTCTAGTCTGCCCTGTTATTTAATCCATAAATGAGGAAAAAGAGGTAGATTTATACCTTTCCCAAAGGTATTTGTGAATTTAACAATCTTGACTAGAATTTCAACACTGATTGTTGATTTTTCATTCTATTACACCACCTGCACTTCCATAGAGAAAATATTCTTCTGTCATATTTTACCCTGCAATTGTGACACGATGTTGACAATGACACAAGAAAATGTTTAAAAAATAAAGTATTTTATAACTTGACGTTTTGTAAAGTATTTTTATGTAAACATTTGAAAACAAAAAGAAAATCAAAAAGCAACGTTCCTGCTCGTATGAATTGTATCAATTGAGTCTCCTTGAACATGACAGTCCGATGAAAGTGGTTCTGAATTATTTTCTTGGAGGTGATATGATGGGGTTAGGGTTGACTGGGCCAACAAATATGTTGTGGGAGCATTACTTATATTTGATTAACTATCTGTATTTATTATATGTTATGTTGTACTTTGTATTGTTGTCAATATATATATTTAACCCAATCCGTCACGTTTGTGTTTTCTTTGACTGGTCATAAAACCAACGTCATATCAAAATATAAGCCTAAATCTGAAAAAAAATCAACTTTTATACCAAAATAAATTATAAATAAATTATAAATAAATTCTGTGTTCAAAGTTTGTGGAAGAAAAAAGTGAAAATAAAACGAAACAAAAAGTTAGAAACCAGAACCGGAGGAATATAATTTTATTTAACACCAGTAATTCAATAGGAATAGATAGGTTTGTCTAGCGCTCGATTCACTCTCCTCCCCAGTCTTTTGAACAGGACTAGATATTTATCTCTTATTTCCTGTTTAGGATTAAATTTCTAATTTCATCTAAAGTCTTCTCAATCACTTTCACTGCCAGTGACGTCTCTCTTTGTCTCTTAGTGGTTTTATTGCCTTTGCTTGGGGCAAATTGATTTAAAAAGCATCCATTTTATATCGATTTTTCCCCTTCTTTGATAAGACACTGAAACTCCATGAGACTCTTTCTTTGTTTTTTTTTTTTTTCATTATCTATTCACCCCAAACAAGGCAATAATGTGAACCTCCCTGCTTGTCCTTCAGGTCGAAGCTCAAAATCTCTGTGACTGATCAATAGTCGATCACTTTGTTCCAAATTTGGTTTGGTTTGGTTTGGGCTGAAAGTTGCCAAAATCTGCTGCATTAACGATTTTTTTTTTTTTAATCGTATCACCCCGAGCAAGGCGGTAACGCCACTGATGTGCAGGGGGCTACGTAATAGTGGAAAGATTGGAAAAGAGAAAGCCGGAAACCACATCCTAAACAGGGAACAAGGGATGAGCCTCTTAACCTGTCCAACAGACGTGGGTGGAGTGTGAACCGGGCGATAGGTAGATCTATCTACTCCAATTGAAAAACAAAAAAACAAAGTGAGAAGATTGGAATAGAGAAAGCCGGAAACCACATTCTAAACAGGGAACAAGGGATGAGCCTCTTAACCTGTCCAATAGACGTGGGTGGAGTGTGAACCGGGCGATAGTTCAGTCTATCTACTCCAATTATCCAGAGAGAGTTGAAAGCCACAATAAGAAAAGGAAATTTTTGTGAAATTAACAATAAGCTTTTTTTTTATATATAAACATTCTGTTCAGTACAGTATTTGTTTAAAGTTATCACTCTTGCATGCAGACAATTATAATTCCAACCCACGGCTTCTATAGGATGTAACACTTTAAAATGGTTGGTTTGGCACCAGACTAAAGTCGGAGGTTCTTTTGAGGCAGGTAATCATGTGACAATACGCTTCTTATGTTAACTTGACCCCTATTGGTTCAACTCAAAACTCAACTCTCACTCTCAATCTGTCAAACCAACTGTACTGTATGTAAAACTCATCGACACTTACTACTTATATTAAAACTCGCATCCAGCAGGGGTGGTTGTGATGCACTCTGGGTATACATAGCATTTTCAAATGACCAATCAGAGTTCTTCTTTTTAGTCACCTCTATGAGTGCTTGTTACCACTGATTGAGGGGTGTGGTCAAAATTTCCCTCTCATTGAACCTTCGGTGTGTAATCATTTCTTTTACATCTGAGTTTTATCATCTTGGCTAGCAGTATAGCCTGGCGTTGCTCGGGTGTAATGAAAGCTTTAAAACTAATTCATGGTCCTGGAGCTCAGACTCAGCCCAAAGAATATTTGTGTGAAGTTTGGTGAGAATTGGATAAAAATTGTGGATTTGTATAAAGGACATACAAACACACACACAAACATCTTGCCTATTATATATATATTTATATATATATATATTATCGATTTTCTGCACGATTGTAAGAACTGCAACCTTGAAACTTCTGAATATTGTTTTTTATGTCTTTGTCTATGATTGTATCAAATTTGATTAAAATCGGACCACTCCTTCTATAACCCGATTTTTTCGATTATCAATTTTTATCAGGGTTACCTCGACACAAAACCTAGCTAAGAACACTCACAGATGCTTATAGTACAACTGTGTAAATTTTCAAGAAAATTGGTTCAGCCGTTTCGAAGTCTATAGTTAACGAACACACACACATACACAGACAAAGTTCCATTTATAAATAAGTTTAGATTTAGATTAGATTAGATTTGAGATGTTTTGAATTATCTTGGCTTTCTCACCTTGTGTGTTGTATAGATTATTTAACTTTGAAAACTTTATTTCTGAGAATTCAATCTTTCTTTCTGACTGGTGGTAGCTTGTTCCTAATGGTCATAAAATTCTTCTAACAATTTTCATGCAAGAGGAGATTCTGTTTCAAATGAAATCTTTAGACAGCTGTCATTTTATCAATGTTTGTTAAATTTTCACAATAACCAAGAAACTCACTTTTTGCAATAATGGCTACTCCAAAATTTGTGACAAGAATCTTTTATCTTTCAAACCGAATTTGTAGACAGCACTCACGAGTCATATAAAGCTTTATCTTGAATGGTTATTTGTTTTTGGTGGCTATAATTTCATTTATCTATTTTTCTTGGGTGGTCTTCTTAGAATATACTACACCTAGATTTTAGCGGATGAAGAAGAAAGAAAAAATATTATCTCTTCTCTCATTCTTGGCACCAAAAATAGTGTTACAATAACGTCACTAAGATGTGAGTAGTTATTGGGAGTGAAAGAATGAAACGACTTTAGAAGGAACTCGAAAGTAAGTCCTGAACAGAAAAGAAAGGATAAACCTTTACTCCTGTTCAAAAGAACTGGCAAGAGAGAAAAAAACAAGCGATGAATGAATCTATCTATCTCTGTTCTTTTCTTCTTGTTATATCCCAGGAGTGGATAAACAGAGAAAGAATAGTGCAAGAAATAACTCTTAACACTGAGGATATAAGAATAGAGATTTATTATACCTTTGTACAATAAGCCAAATACATGTACACCAACGAACACTTAACAAGAATAATAATCAAGAAGACAATGTCTCTGTATAGGACGTATGCATCTGTCTTGTGAAGAATGCTTCTGTCTTGTGACGTATAACTCTCATCTAATGACGATGACTCTTGTCTAATCACGAACACTCCCATATAATGACGAGGACTCCCATATACTCACGAACACTCTTGTATAATGGAGTAGATAAACTATCACCCGGTTCACACTCCACCCACGTGTTTTGAACAGGTGAAGAGGCTCATCTCTTGTTTCCTGTTTAGGATGTGGTTCCCGGCTTTCTCTTTTCCAATCATTTTACTCTTAAGTAGCCCCATGCGCATCAGTGGTGTCACCGCTTTGCTTGGGGTGATATGATTAAAAAAGAAAAGAAAAAAAAAATAATGACGAAGACTCCCATATAATCACGAACACTCTGTAGTTCATTCTAGTCCCGGTCTTTTATAACCCAGGCCATACCCATTCCGAGGTAAGACAGGATATTTCACTACAACACTTCTATAGTGTAGTTACTGTACTTACTTCGACACCACTAAAAAGTCCTTCAGTCCACTGATAAATTTGTAGTCTTTATATACGTTTAGAATTTGCATGTCCATCTCTTTCTAGTTAATATCAGACATGTGAGTCCGCAAATGCAAATTACAAATGGCTGACTAAGCATCGGCTTTTTTAATCCCTGTTGATGCATTGTGATGTAATGGATATTGGCTCGATATGAGAAATCAGAGAGCCGAGTTTGAATTTTAATTGAATTCATTACCTTAACATAACCCTTGGGAAAGGTATTAATCCATCTCTTCTTCCTCCAGCTATGGGTTGAATAGCAGAACAGATTATGTTCTATAGCCTTGAATAGTCACCAGTCTACTGCAGAAAGAAATGGCAACCTACTGTGGGAAAATCTTCTGCCTAGTCATTCATTACTCACAAGAGACAGGATCGCCCAAGTGTGTATCATGTATGGCATTTAATTGACTGAGGTGTGTTGAATGTTCATCACAGACTTTACACTCACCATTCAATAAAATTCAAATATTCACTATATTGGTCTCACAAAATTTATTAAGTCGTCATTTAATAAGCTTGGAAAAATGGCACAAGTATATGGCACCCAGTGAGGATCAAACTCTCTACTCATTAGCAATGTTCAATTAGCTTTTTGGTCATTAAATCAGGTTAAGACATCCAAAAACTTATCAATTCATTTGTGATTCTTGACATGATACAAAACTGTGACACGAATTTTGTAAAAGCTATTAATGAGTAAGAGAAAGGTTTTCAAGACGTCAAAGTGACAAATTTGATACACAAGAATTAAGTTGGTTTCAGTTTTCAAACATTTTTAACTGTATTTTGTTATGCAAAGACATGTGCACATCAGCTGACCAGTAAGTGTCACTTGTCTATATGCTAAGGGAAAAATAAATTAAATTGATGTGCCAAAAAATACACACCCCCTTACTTTTAGAAATGGACTCAACCAGATAATATAAAGAGGTAGTGTATCTGTGGCAGCCATAAGATGCAAATAGGATTTAATGCTGATCATGGAATGATAGTTAAGACCCAAAAGATGAAGAGCTTTATCTCACAGATGGTAGCTGAGTGACAATATCGAGGCAGATATACCAGGAAATATGTAAATTCTGGACAGACATTAGTGACATTTGAAAACTACAAGAGCACCCAGGTGATTCTTACGTTACCTGTGCACACCTGTACGAACGGCAAAACTGTTTTATGGTTGAGATTTACTAAAGTAGAAATGAATTTTACTCCTTGTTTTTTTCAGTTCGCCCCACCTGATTAATGTTACAGAGAGAATACGCATCAATGGCTCTCCAATCTCTAAAGATAAATTTGCTGAATATTTCTGGCACGTATATAGCCAGTTGGAAGCCACAAAGGTATGCAGACAAGTTCTGGAGCTAATTCTTTTTCATTTGCCCTTTTTTTGTTTAGGGACGAGAGAAATCAGCTTGTGACATTTTAAGAGAAGAGAAAAGGTGAACCGCTATTCTTGTGAGAAGAACGCAACATATATTATTATTTTATTAGCGAGATTGATTAATTGATTGATTTGTATTTTTTTTGTTTTTTTTACTGTTAATCAAACCTCTGTGGATTATTTAAATCTGAAATGTATTTTGGATTTTAGGTGTGGAGTGAGTAGCCTTGGTCAAGTGCAAAATAAGCAACAGAACTATCCAACAAACAACATATGCAAAGCAAATTAACAGTAACAATGCATTGCAACAGTAATATGGCAAAAAGTTCACAAAATTAGAGGGGACTCACAATATCAAATTTGGGTAAATGAACATAGCATTCTGATTTCAAGACAAGACAGACTAAGGCAAATGAAACCAAGAATCGGTCTATTTGATTGGCTAGGAAAAAATCCCAGCATGCATTTGTGTTCTTCTGCCAATAAATTGGTGAGGGAAAGTAATTTGAAGTCATTCCTAGCAATTGAAACCAACATTAAAAATAACTCTTTTTTTGCAAGTTAATATTGTGGGTATTACCCTTTTTTCCCCAGATAGAAGCCCTACTATTTAACCCATAGTTATGAGGTTTAGATGGATTCATACTTTCCCAAAAGTATTTGTGCATAAGCAAATGTAATGAACCCAAGTGGAAATCAAACTTGGCTCACCAATTTCTCATTTCAAGCCACTATTCATTACGCCAACCACGCATCCACATTAAGTGAAATGGCAACATTGAATATTTACTGTAAAAAAAAGAGAAAGAGAAAAGAGTGCTATTTTTTGCCAGAAGACGACAATTGAAGACCGACTTGTGCTAATTTTTATTGATGGGGTCGTTTAGTTTGCCGTTTCGTTTTATAAGAGTCGGTTGGGGGTGAAAGAAAATCAGAGTAGAAGAAAGTGTCGATGGCATGAATTTGTTTAAGGTGGGGCCACAACTAGCCAGGAAATGACCCACACACTTGATTTCATGACCTTCCATAGCGGCACATATGGAATGAGACATGCAGAACCCAGTTATGAAACTGCAACACACTGCTGCCAACTTTGTTATAGAGTGGCACCTTCTGCAGCATGTCCATCATGCATAGCACTCTTAATCCGCTGGTTCAACTGTTGAGATCTTTTGTAATCATCATCTGTTTGTTCCATCATTGTGGTCTTTGGGGTTCTGTTGGGTTTAGTCTCTGACTTTACTGCTAAGATTGACCCTGCAAGGAATTTAGATTTTTCAACAGTATCACTCTGAGTCACTGGACTGCACAAGCTCCTTCACCACAACAAAAAGTGACCACCAGAGGTATGCATATATAAATATAGACACATAAACACATATATTTTTTATAATGGATGTCGGAATAAACACTTCATATCACATTATTATTAAATTAAGAAAAATTTTAAGATTATCATCAAATATACGAGAACAGGGTTTATTATTGTGGCTGTTGAAAATATTTGAAAGACGATTGAGGATGAAATTGATTCTTCTGATCCCAACCAGTAATAAAAAAAAACGTCATGACTCGACACACATTCTTTACAAATCTGAAAATATAACCTTGCCAATAAATAAATATTGTGTAACTACAATCAATAAATAAGAAGCCGATAATAAAATTATGACACATTGACATGTACTAACCTGTACTATTTTAACGAGAGAAGTCAACTCATTTTATTTTTGTTACATTTCCTTTAATGGGAGAAAGGCCAATTGGTGCCACTTTTATAGCAGAGAAGGAAGTATGGGCCATATTTATTGGAGTGAATGCAACATGTATTTTGCTTGAAAAAAATTTTAACCCTAGTATTTTGAAAGATAATTTGTGTCATTTTATTTCAGAGAGAGAGAGAGAGAGAGAGAGAGTTACTTAGGATTTCAGAGAGAGAGTTACTTAGGATTTCAGAGAGAGAGAGAGTTAGGATTTCAGAGAGAGAGAGAGAGAGTTAGGATTTCAGAGAGAGAGAGAGAGAGAGTTAGGATTTCAGAGAGAGAGAGTTAGGATTTCAGGAAGAGAGAGAGAGACTTAGGATTTCAGAGAGAGAGAGAGTTACTTAGGATTTCAGAGAGAGAGAGAGAGTTACTTAGGATTTCAGAGAGAGAGAGAGAGTTACTTAGGATTTCAGAGAGAGAGAGAGAGTTACTTAGGATTTCAGAGAGAGAGAGAGTTACTTAGGATTTCAGAGAGAGAGAGAGAGTTACTTAGGATTTCAGAGAGAGAGAGAGTTACTTAGGATTTCAGAGAGAGAGAGAGTTACTTAGGATTTCAGAGAGAGAGAGAGTTACTTAGGATTTCAGAGAGAGAGAGTTACTTAGGATTTCAGAGAGAGAGAGTTACTTAGGATTTCAGAGAGAGAGAGTTACTTAGGATTTCAGAGAGAGAGAGAGTTACTTAGGATTTCAGAGAGAGAGAGTTACTTAGGATTTCAGAGAGAGAGAGTTAGGATACTTAACCTACTAAATTAAAAATTATTTTTTTATTGAAGTAACTTGTACCATTTTTTATAGAAGTCAACCATAATAATATTAATAAAATATATGTAGTCTGTTTACTGCCTTACAATGTAAGGTTTTCTACCAGCAACTTAGCTTTAACCAAGACTAAAATTGCTTCTTAAATACAAACTCTTGATAAACTACTATGAATATCTGAGTTGGGTGTCAGGAAGGGCATCTGACCTTAAAAAGCCTTGCCTCAAATCATTCTCATAAATATTTTGTCAGGCAGAACCCACTTTGCTTTATGCAAGACAAGCAGTATAGCCCGGCATTGCTCGGGTGTAATGAAAGCTTTAAAACTAATCCATGGTCCTGGAGCTCAGACTCAGCCTAAAGAATATTTGTGTGAAGTTTGGTGAGAATCGGATAAAAATTGTAGATTTGTATAAAGGACATACAGATAGATAAACAGACAGATACACACAAACATCTTGCCTTTTTATCAATTTTCTGTACTATTGTAAGAACTGCAACTTTGAAAGTTCTGAATATCGTTTCTTATGTCTTTGTCTATGAGTGTATCAAATTTGATTAAAATCAAACCACTCCTTCTATAACCCGATTTTTTCGATTATCGATTTTCAATATTTATTGGGGGTACCTTGAAACAAAACTTAGCTAAGAACACTCGCAGACACTTATAGTAGAACTGTGTCAATTTTCAAGAAAATCGGTTCAGCCGTTTCGGAGTCTATAGGTAACGGACACACACACACAAAGTTCCATTTATAAATAAGTTTAGATTTAGACTAATCTCTGTCATGACACAACAGACACACTGCTATGTATCTATGTAAATATTGTGGATGAGATTAAGGAGAACACGAGGTAACTCATGGCAATCCCAGAAGAGGAACTGTTTTGAAAACTGGAAGATCTGATAGGATAAGTAAGATATCAAGGGGGGATTAAGTTGAAGTGGACTAAAGTGCCACTGACTTAGGTGGGGGCCAGTTTTCATTGATTTTAAAAGAACTGGACACTTTCCAGATGAACTTCATATTTTAGAACTCACCTGTTCTTTCTATGAAAGTAGTCCAAACCAACCAATATTGTAACAGCAATATTAACTGTTTTCCTATAAGGAAACATTTGACTTTCATTGACTGAGCAGCCAGTACTGTTTTTGGTTGAAACTTATAAAATCTTTTTCTTAAAACAACTTTTCAGGAAAAAGGTTTCTTAAGTCCAGTAACTGTTATTGCTCTTGCCACTATTGATGAGGTTTCTTTCTTAACCTTTTATTTTAAGCTGTGTGGAATGCTAATACTTTCATTATGTCATTATTTTCTGTTCTGACTAGGATTGTACCAGTTTGCATCTGTTTTGTAGAAGAGAGACAAGGAGAAGTTGGTGACTGATCACGTGTTGTGAAGCTATAATGAACATTTCTGTTATGGCAGACCCCAAACAATTGGAGAACTTGACTTTTTGCAAAAATTTCAGAAATTATAAAAAGATGGTTAACACCTAAAAGAAACTTGTCATAGCAGAAAGAACCAAACGTCTGGCCATTAAGCAGTCAATTAAGTGCCATATGTGTTACACGCTTTGGGCGATCATGTCTTGAAAAAGACATGACTGACTGGGCAGGAGATTATCCTGCAGTAAGTTGCCATTACTTTCTGCGGTAGACTGGTTGCTAGCCAAGGCTATAGAACCCAATCTGTTGTGTTATTTGGCACATAGCTAGAGGGGGAAGAGATGTATTATATTATTAAGTTGTAATTAGTGGGGGATCAGTTTATTACTTCATAACAATATAAAACTGATCACCCTCTTTGTGCCCAGTAGAAGCCTTAATCATTATTCCAACTATTATATTCAGTTAGTTAAGTGCCATACATGATACACACTTTGAACAATCATGTTTCGAAAGAGACATGACTGACTGGGCAGAAGATTATCTTGCAGTAAGTTGCCATTGCTTTCTGCGGTAGACTGGTTGCTAGCCAAGGCTATAGAACCCAATCTGTCCAATTATTTGACCCATAACTGGAAGGAAGAGACTAACTAATACCTTTCCCAAGAGTATTTGCGTGTAAGTGAATGCAAACTCGGCTCCCCAATTTGTCGTTTCGAGCTGATATCCACTGCACCACAATGTACATCCTCATTAAACAGAAACAAAATAAATACAAAATATATTCGCAGATTAAGAGAAGCTGTCAGATTCTGTAAATTTGAGAAACTTGGAACTCAAGACTATTCACTTACAATTAATTAAAGGTATGGCTGATAGATTTTATAAGTATATGATTTGGGAACAATTACAATTGAATAATTTTACCTTTTGCTGCTTGTGAAAATTACGCAACAGTTACGTGACAGCTGGAATTGTTAATAGAATATAATTATCTATTGATTGCTGATCAATGTGGAATCCATTTTAGTTGTTGCGGCTGTTGGTAGTCCTCAAGTGATATGGTTTCCGTTATTTGATACAGTTCTTTGTAATTGTATAGCACCAGTCTACAATGTTCAAAGAAGAACAGTCTTTGCCAGGGTCGTTAGGTTTCACTTACCCAAAGCCTTTTTCTCACCATTGATTTTAGGAAGCAATTGTATACAGCTGAATGTTTAGATATTTTTTTAATGGATTTGGCATCTGGCTTTAAAATCCCTTTGAAAGTCTCAATCCGAAGAGGCTCTTCAAAACATGAAGTTTTCAGATTAAAGTTTTGGTTTTGTAGCAATTTGTGGTTTAGAGTGAAACTAACTCTGGTGCAGCCTGCTCTAGGTTTGGTTTCTTTTTCTCCAATATTTAATTTGTTATAACTGATCGATAATCTGAGATATTTGAAATGTTTATCATTTATTAATTCCCCACTTTTTTTTTATAATCATCTCACCCCAAGCAAGGCATGATTGCCACTAGTGCACAGAGGGTTACAGATATCGAAGAAAGGATAAGAGATGGATGGAAATCAAGTCGATAAAAAATGGCAATTGACATTGCATTTAAACTTTTGGAGATTGTAGCTTTCAGAGAAGCAATCAAACAGTACATGTGAGAAAAGAAACTATTAGAGTAGAAGAGCTGGTTACATTTTACTATTTTGACAGCAAAAGGATGGAACCTTGATGCCAGTCTAGCAGAACAAGTAAATAAATGTTCTTAAAGGCGTTTGTCGCTATAGACAAGAACATGGTTGCCAAAGCGTGTGACTTCTTTCACACCACCTTGAGATGGTCGTCGCTGCCGGTGATAGTTACATTGAAAAATAATGTAGTATGTAACTCTGTTGCTAAATAAACTGTTGGGTCTCAGCATATAGAACTTTTGTTTTTTCATTTCCTATTGCGTTTTCTTTTTGTTAAGTGTCGGATTTTGCTGCATCAACCTATCTATATATGACCATTTCACCCCAGGCAAGGCAGAAATGCTACTGGTGAGCAGGGAGTTACAGTAAGAGAAAAAAAGTACAGATGATGTCAAAGAATAGATAAGAGATGGATTGGGACCAAGTAGATAAAAGATGGCAATTGACGTTTTATTTAAACTTTTGTAAATTGTAGCTATCAGGGAAGCAAGCAAATAGAAATGAGTCCTACAAACGGGAAGCGCAAGAAAAGAAACTGTTAGAGTAGAAGAGAGGGTTACATTTAACTATTTTGACAGTAAAAGGATGGAACCTTGATGCCAGTCTAGCAGCACAAGTAAATATATGTGATGAAGGTAGCAGGGGAAAAGAACTTATCAGAATAGTTGCCATGAAAATACCTCAAATTGGCCTTGTATTGAATTGACAATGAGACTCCTTGATCTAAACATCTACTGGAGCCAAAGCTTACACCAGACCTCAAATAGTTTCATTGTTTCAAATGAAACAATCCTGCACATATATAAATCTACCATTCTCCCGTGCATTGAATATTGCTGCCATATCTGGTCAGGTGCTCTTGCTATCCACCTAGGTGTCCTTGACAAAATCCAACAGAGAATCTGTAATGTGATAGATCCCAACTTGGCTGCTCAGATACAGTCACTTTCTCACCAGTGCAATGTGACTTCCCTGTGTCTCTTCTACAAATACTTTCACGGCTTCTGTTCCGATGAACTTAGCTCACTGGTGCCTCCTATATATAAATTTACTCGAGCAACAAGATTAGCAACTAGGTCCCACCCTTTTACTGCGAAACCAATAAATTATAAACACAAATTCTACTCCAGCAGCTTCTTTTCAAGCATTTTCTGCCTGTGGAATTCCCTTCCATTTATTTGCTTTCCTGACAGCTATAATTGCCAAGAATTTAAATGTAAAGTCAATAGTCATCACCTATCTCACTAACCTGCATCCTCTCTCTCTCATGCTCCCTTCTCCGTCCACTCCATTCTTATCAGTATTCTCATCCTTCTCTTACCCACTTCCTGACACCCCCTATAACCTGTCACTTTTTCTCATAACTTTCTTCCTATGTAACACCCTGAAAAACAGTGGCAGTAAAACACCTTGCTTGGGGTGATACGATTATAAAAAAAAAAATTCTATACCATTATGATGTGGATATACAAAATGAGGATCAATTCTATATTACAATCAGTATATAAACTGATCCCTCATTTTATGGCCACAACCATCCTTCTCTTACCCACTTCCTGACACCCCTTATAACCTTTCACTCTTTCTCGTAACTCTCTTCTATGTAACACCCTGCACACCAGTGGCAGTAAACTGCCTTGCTTGGGGCAATATGATTATAAAAAAAAGAGAAAAAAAAGGCCTTGTATTAAATTGACACGAGTAGAAAAAAAAAAATCCTCTAGCAAGAAATAAGGATGTGTGTTTAATAATTCAAGGAATCCTTAAAATTCTTTATTTTTCAGCTTCAAAGAACAGTATCTTTTTTTTTTATTTCCTCAATTTTTTCTGTTATTTTTTCCCAATATTTTTTTTTGTTTTCAAAGGGGAACTACAAACACCACCAGATGCCTGGTTATTTTCAATTCTTGACAACAATGGCTTTCTATGTCTTTTTGAAAGAGAATGTTGATGTCACAATTCTTGAGGTAGGAATTGGAGGTCAATACGATTGCACAAACATTGTTCGCTCCCCTGTCGTCTGTGGAATCACTTCTATTGGTTATGATCATCAAAACATATTAGGATCAACATTAGATTCCATTGCTTGGCAGAAAGCAGGAATTTTCAAGGTACGATATCTTGCATGGGATTTAATTTCATTTATTAATTCTAGTATTTGTGAAAATTTCATGGATTTGCAATTTGGATTTTCTGGTTAACTAAATATTAATTTAATGATTGGATAAACTTGCAAGTATACGTTTCCCTATTAGATTAAATATTTGAGCTTAACAACTTTAACAAAATTATTGCAGTAACTGCGGGTGATGATTTAAAGAAGTAAGAGGATACAAATGAAAAATTTCAAATTGCCAAGGTTTTCTATTTCATTCTTATCACAGCTTTCTTTTTCTCAATGAACCCAAAACAGTTTCTCTGATGTCTTTTTCATCTTTTCTGGCAATCAAACCAGAAATAATCCATTATTTATGAGGTATTGGCAAAGCATAAGGTATGTGCTAATAAAATAAAGAATTAAAGAACCAGCAAAATAATAAGATTATTCATCTTATCAAAGAATTTGGCTTTGGCACCAAAGGATTTCTTGAACAGATTTTCTGCCATCTTGGATTCTTTTGCCAAATTCAGAATCAAGTGCAAATCTCTTTGACATTTTAAGATATAATAAAAATGAATGAAGTTCTTTGCATTTAGAAAATGGTTTGCAATTGTCCCACTCAGAGGTTTCGAGTAATCACTTTTGAACAAAGAGATGCTCAAAAGGAAAGGAAATTTGATCAGCTTTGATCGATTGTGAAGAAAAAGATGAAATTAACAAATTAGTTGCTTTTGTTTCTGGTGAAAATCTTTAAAAAAAATTACCCCCCCCCCCAAGTACTGTAACACACCACAAATTGCATTACTAACTTTGCAGTAGTGAAATAAGTACCTTAAATTTCCTGAGAGACAAGAACCTCATCTGAATGTCAGTGCTTTTCAGTGTTCGCCTTGTTCAGTGTTCGAGATGCAATTGCTATATGAGATAGCAGGTTCCCATGTTAATGGATACAAGTTCTGTTTCTGACTCTGTTATGGTGAAACATGCCTATTCCTCAGATAATGAACTCTCCCTCCTATAATAATAAGAATTAACAGGATGTTAACTTGAGAAGTTCTTGGAGAGTTCATAGAAGTTCTTAAGACTTCTATTGGAGTTCAGTAGAACTACTAGGCAGTTGATATTAGTTGGCAGTTAACCGAATACTAAGGAGTCAGCTTTCAGTGGAAGATTACCAAGTTCCTAACATTTTGGGTGCGTTAAGTTGATTAGCAACCGACAGAGCACGATTATAACTTTCAGTGTGAAAACTACTCTACAACTATTAGATAAACAGAGAAAATGTTCATATTAAAATATCAGACACTAAGTACATTTCCAAAATTTGTTTTCGTGCAAAAATATTAATTCAAAATTACCCCCACCCACCCACTAAAAAAAGTACTCTAACACAAATTGCATTACTAACTTTGCAGTAGTGAAAAAAAGAACCTCTAATTTCATGAGAAACAAAAACCTCATCTGAGTATCTGTGCTTTTCAGTGTTTGAGGAGCAATTGCTACATGAGATAGCAAGTTCCTGTGGTAATGGATGTGAGTTCTGATTCTGACTCAAAGCAATTTCTTTGTTTCAATTTCATGTAAAGACTGAAAAAAAACAAACATATCAGATGAAAATGATTAAAATCAAAACTTGCCAAAAATCTTTTCAAATTTTGGTTAAATCCTTATTTCAAGATTTTGCTCTTATTTAACAACAAATAAAGAAGCTTTGTGCGGCTATTAATTTGAATCAGCTCATCCTCATCGTGATCAATTATTTTCAAGCCTTTTCTGCATCATCTAATATCATAACATCCTTATTTCAGCCAAGAACCCCAGCAGTAACGCAACCTCAGTGCCCCAAAGTCATGTCAGTTCTCTTGGAGCGAGCTCAAGAAATTGGAGTGAGTCACTTTTTGTTATCATCATTTAACTTTGTAAATTTAGGGGTCATTCATGGAGTTAGAGAAGGTTGAGTACGTGTTTTGAAATTTGTAGAGGGTGAACCTAATCTTTGCTGAAAAGGTCAAGAGAGAGAAAGGAAATGGCAAGTGTCATGTCATTGAAAGTTGTTGTTAAAGTAAAAAAAAATTGTCATCTAGTGACACATTAGAAACGATTAGATGGCATTACAGGTGGTTGATATAAAGTGCAAAACGACTCTCTGGATGGTATTTCTGCTTATTATATTAAGTACAAAATGGATAGTTCTAGATGGTATTTTTTTTTTTAAAGGAAGGTGTTACGGCCACTAAGCCGCATGGTGTTACTGGGAGTGGAAGACAATGAGAAAACTTTAGTGAAGAAAAAGGACAATAAAAAGAATCGATTTCAGGAAGACAAAAATATGGCAATGATGCCACTAAGATGAAAGGGGTTACGCAATGTAGAAGAGAATAAGAAAACTTTAGTGAGGAGAAAAGGACAATAAAAAGAATCGAATTCAGGAAGACAAGATGATGATTGATGTTGTATTTAAATATTTGAAGATTGTACATGAGAGAAAAGCAAGAAAACAAAAGAGTTTCAGAGGTGAGAAGTGAGAGAAAAGAAACTATTAGAATAGAACTTATGGTTACATCGAGCCATTTCCTGGTTATATCGAGTGCAAAATGATTGAACCGAGATGATATTATTGGTGGTCATATAAAGTGCAAAATGATTAACTCTGATTGGCTAGTGGTTATATCAAAATGCTTAGCTCCAGATGGTATTAATGGTGTCTAATATTTTATGATGATTGTTAGTTTGATAACTACAGATTGGAAACACTTTTGCGATGACTGCAGATTGGAAACACTTTGTTTTGTGATGACTGCAGATTGGAAACACTTTGTTTTGTGATGACTGCAAAGTGGAAACACTTTGTTTTGTGATGATTGCAGATTGGAAACACTTTTGTGATGACTGCAAAATGGAAATACTTTTGTGATGACTGCAAAATGGAAATACTTTTGTGATGACTGCAAAATAGAAACACGTTTGTGTTGACAGCAGATCGGAAACACTTTTGTGATGACTGCAGATCGGAAACACTTTTGTGATGACTGCAGATCGGAAACACTTTTGTGATGACTGCAGATCGGAAACACTTTTGTGATGACTGCAGATCGGAAACACTTTTGCGATGACTGCAGATCGGAAACACTTTTGCGATGACTGCAGATCGGAAACACTTTTGCGATGACTGCAGATCGGAAACACTTTTGCGATGACTGCAGATCGGAAACACTTTTGCGATGACTGCAGATCGGAAACACTTTTGCGATGACTGCAGATCGGAAACACTTTTGCGATGACTGCAGATCGGAAACACTTTTGCGATGACTGCAGATCGGAAACACTTTTGCGATGACTGCAGATCGGAAACACTTTTGCGATGACTGCAGATCGGAAACACTTTTGCGATGACTGCAGATCGGAAACACTTTTATGGAAACACTTAAATGACCGAGTAGATGACTTAAAAAGAATAAAGACATGAAATGTTTCTTGTGTCTGACTTTATTGATATAGAGGGTGAATGTGATATCAGGTTGGGCACCCTGCCATTCATCTCTGGGTTCTCAACAGGCTCTAAAGGTGAACCAGTAATTTAATTGGTCCCGACGTGGCAGCTCGACTCCAGCCACTTTCTCATTGGCGGGATGTGGCTTCCCTTTGTCTCTTCTACAAATATTTTCATGGCTTCTGCTCCGACAAGTTTAGCTCACTGATGCCCTCTCTACAAGAATTTACTTGAGCAACCAGACTGGCAACAAGGTCCCACCCTTTTACAGTTAAACCAACTAAATGCAGTCGCCACTTCTACTCCAGCAGCTTCCTTTCTTGCACTTCCTGCCTGTGGAACTCCATTCCGTATACTTGCTTCCCGGAAGGTCGCAATCTCCAAAAATTTAAATGCAATGCCAATTCCCATCTCTTGTTCACTTGACTCCAGTCCTTCTGTCGTCCTTTCCCCATCATCTCATGTATCTTATCTTTCTTTTCTCACTCTACCTTCGCAACTGTCTTCACACTAGTCTTCCCATCCTTCACTGCCCTTTCTCTGACACCCTCTGTAACTTGTCTTTCTCTTCATTCACCTCCTGCTTGAACTTTTACTCTTCTCTTATGCAGCCCCCTGTGCACCAGTGGTGGTTGTTACGTGTTAAGTGTAACAAAAGAAAAAAAAATGATTGACCAAAACTCAGGGTTTAATCATATACAAATATTTAATTTACGATAAACACAAAATATACAATTTTTACAATTTTTTTACATTCAAAGCAGAAACGTAGTTTACTACTGGCAGGTGAAGTGTTAAGAAAGGGAAGGAAGGGTCAAATATCTTTACCCAGTTAAGATAGCGAAGAAGTTTAAGTGCTATACTTTTTGGTGATCCTCAATTGTGTATATAAAGAATAATTATTCATTTGGTCAATGAAAGAGTCAAAAATATATATTTACCCATATAGTTCCATGAGGTTCTCTTTCAGGTTTTAGTTGGTCAGCGACTTTTCTTAGAGATTCTTTCAGCTGGATATAAATCCTTGAATCAAAGCCAGAGTTGATAATGTCAGCAAATCCTTTTAACAACTAACTACTCTCTTCCCAAAACGTATTTTTATAGGGGCTAACACCTAATTTGCATATTCTAGAATCCTTTAGAATTCTCTAGATTTTACTCGAATTTTCTCGGACATTTTAGCATCTTCCAAACGTTCTCTTTCTAATTTCCTTATTTTTATGACTACTTCCTGAATTAAAACTTTTTTGTAATAACAAGTACGGGTCAATAGAGTCCCTTACTACAACATTTTAGACATTATTAATATTATTTTTATATATAAATGCATCCTTGTAAAAGTGATACCGCCCTTGCTTGGGACGAAACCATTAAAAAAAAAAATTATCCTTACTGGCCGAATATTGGCAGTAAAATTATCGGTAAATTTTCGTTTTAGGTCCTGAAGGCTTTTCCCCCCTTCAAATTTATCCAAAATAGCATTATTTCTGTGCAAATGTATATGCTGAACTCAAATCAACAATTAGTTATTGAAGAAATTTACCTTTATTGATCTTAATGACCATAAAAAAATCGAACTTCATCTCGCACTTTTTGTCTCCCGTAACTCTCACGAAGTCATGTAATTAACTGCAGAATGACGTTCTGCGTAGGCAACAAATTTCAGCTGATTTACTTCCTTTACTGAAACTTCTGCCTATTTACTTCCTGTAATGGAAGTAATACACGTAGAAATAAAATCGCATATTACTTTCATTACAGGAAGTAAATAGCCGGAAGTTTCAGTAAAGGAAGTAAATCGACCGAAAATAGGCCGAAATTTGTTGTCCTACGACAACAGACATTCAGCAGTTAATTACATGACTGCATTAGAGTTACGGGAGACAAAATGTAGTTCGATTTTTTTATGGGCATTCAGATCAAAAAGGTAAGTTTCTTCAATAACTAATTGTTGATTTGAGTTCAGCATATACATTTGCACAGAGATAATGCTATTTTGAATAAATTTGAAGGGGGAAAAGCCTTCAGGACCTAAAACGAAAATTTACCAAATTATCTTCACGTATTTTGATTTTGTCCTGTAGAAAAATATAGCCTTTTTTGGGGGGTGTTGGGCGGGGTGGGGGTCAGACTTGAAGAGTTCTAAGTTAAAAAATCTTGAGACAATTTCAGTCAAATCATCTATTTTTTCCAGTATGATCTTAAAACTTTCTTTACAAAAAATTATTTCTCAACTTAGATTGGGATTAAGGAACTCAATTCTCTTTTTCTGAAGACAATCTTTCTTAATTTCTTAATCTATTCTCTTTCAGTGCCCATTGTATAAGGTTCCCGAATTCCATGATTATGATGACATCTCTGAAGATTCTCAATTGGTTTCCTTGGAACCATTTCAACACCTGAATATATCATTGGCCCTTCAACTTTCCAAACTTTGGATTTACAATCATGATAAAGGTCTGTATAATCATTTCATAATTTGGTATCAACCAATGGAAAAGGTTGTAACGAGGCTTGCAGTTGTCTAAATGCACTTAAAAGCAAATACTTGGTACCTACTAAGAAGTATTTTTTTTTGTTTTTTTTTTATAATCATATCGCCCCAAGCAAGACATTTTACTGCCACTGTTGTGTAGGGGTTACAGAGAAGAAAAGTTATGAGAAAGAGTGAATGTTTATAGGGGGTGTTAGAAAGTGGGTAAGATGAGAATACTGATATGAGTGGAGTGGACAGAGAAAGGAGCATGAAAGAGAGAGAGGGGGGATGCAGGTTAGTGAGATAGGTGACTATTGACTTCACATTTAAATTCTTGGAGATTGTAGCTGTCAAAGAAGCAAGTAAATGGAAGGGAATTCCACAGGCAGGGAGTGCGAGAAAAGAAGCTGATGGAGTAGAATTTGCATTTACATTTTATTGGTTTCACAGTAAAAGGGTGGGACCTAGTTGCTAATCTTGTGGCCCTAAGTAAATTCATATATAGGGAACACCAGTGAGCAGAAGCCATGAAAATATTTGTAGAAGAGACAAGAGGAAGCCACAATGCGCCGGTGAGAAAGTGACTGTATCTGAGCTGCCAAGTCAGGATCTGTCACATTACAGATTCTCTGTTGAATTTTCTCAAGGACACCTAGGCAGATAGCAGGAGCACCTGACCAGATATGGCAGCAGTTTTCAATGCATGGGCGGATGGTAGATTTATGTATGTGCAGGATTGTTTCAGACAGGAAAAACTTCCTGGCCCTACACAGAGAATTGACCTTCTTAGCAGCAGATTTAGCTATGGATTCTATATAATCATTCCACTTGAGGTCTGTTGTTGTGCCAAAGCTCAATTTTCATCATCTTATGTCTGACTAAACTATGCTTAAAAGATAACTAGATATCTAGCATGTTAGTCTCCAGAACCTTTGCTCCTGTAGGTGTGTGTGTGGGGGGGGGGGGGGCTAATATTAGAATTGTTCCAATACAATGCTCAAGAACTATTCAGCATAAAATGTTGCTAAAATGGTTATAATGAATGAGGTGTGTGATATCAATGAAAGAGGTGTTGGTAGGAACTGAAGATTGTCAGGATAAGGAGGATATATAACTACTAACCCTTAGACTTGTGTTAAAAAGAAGTGTTAAAAAAATGTAGGGTTTGAAGAAATGTTCAAAGTAGCAGTTATTGGGGAAAAGCTGAGTTGAAATTCCTTCTTACCTTTGGTCCGCAGATAATTATAGATTTTTGAATGAGACATTTTTTGAGTGGTACAAATCCCAAACAAAAAGCTAAGTGAAATAGTATATTCATTTTCACCAGCTAGAGATTAAATACCAGGACAGACTTAGCTCTCTAGCCATAGTTGGCAACCAGTCTAGGAGAAAGGCAACTGTGAATTCTAAACTGTATTGGAGCCTTGAGAATGTGTGTAATATATACATCCAATGGAAAGAATTGTGGTGTTTGTAATTAAAAGCATTGTAGAATTATGAACACTTTGATCTTCAATGAGGCTGATTTTCTTTTATTGTCAATTGATTCGTTTTCTACAGTTTTTAAAAGTATTTTTAGGTCGTAAGAATACTTTTTTTTTTTCAGGGGAGATAAGAATTATTTAGTGATACACGCCTTACTAATTAGCCCATAGCTTGGGGAAGAAGTGGTGTATTCATACTTAATCAGATTTCAATGAACAAAAAATTATAATGTGAATATAAAGTGGGGGATCAATTTGATATTACAGCCAATATATAAACTGATCCCTCACTTTGTGGGCATGGCAGTTTGTATACATTTATATTCCAGATAATGTAAATAAATCTAATAGATACATGTATAGCTAAATAGTATTTTATTGATTGATTGATTCGTTTTCTATGATTTAACTACCCTTTACAGGTTATTTAAAGCCAGATTGTAAAATTTTTTTTTTTTAAGAAAAGTTCTCAAAAAAGCAATAAAATCTTGTGTATGTTAAAGTTAAATACATTAAAATCTCTTAATTTTCACATTTTTCTCAGTTGTAATTTCATTGTCATTAATTATATAATTTACTCCACATGTTGTCAAAATAGACTGTATCTTTCAGAAAAGCCAGGTGCATCAGCAGGTTAACATGAGAGATACCCTCCTAGCTGTCAGGCGCAAATACTCATTTCACTTAATGTCAGTCCACGACCTGACATGTAAACATGTGATTGATCCAGCTGTGCTTAGGATGTACAGACTTAGGGGAACAATATGAAAAGTAGATATATAAGTACCCACTCGAGGGTGAAGAAGAGGAGAATATAAGTACCCACTGAGAGGGTGAAGAAGAGGAGAACAGTGGGTACCCACTCGAGGGTGAAGAAGAGGAGAATATACCCACTCGAGGGTGAAGAAGAGGAGAATATAAGTACCCACTCGAGGGTGAAGAAGAGGAGAATATAAGTACCCACTCGAGGGTGAAGAAGAGGAGAATATAAGTACCCACTCGAGGGTGAAGAAGAGGAGGAATATAAGTACCCACTCGAGGGTGAAGAAGAGGAGAACATAAGTACCCACTCTAGGGTGAAGAAGAGGAGAATATAAGCACCACCGAGGGTGAAGAAGAGGAGAATATAAGTAACGACTCGAGGGTGAAGAAGAGGAGAAATATAAGTACCCACTCGAGGGTGAAGAAGAGGAGAATATAAGTACCCACCTCGAGGGTGAAGAAGAGGAGAATATAAGTACCCACCGAGGGTGAAGAAGAGGAGAACATAAGTACCCACTGAGTGTGAAGAAGAGGAGAATATAAGTACCCACTCGAGGGTGAAGAAGAGGAGAACATAAGTACCCACCTCGAGGGTGAAGAAGAGGAGAATATAAGTACCCACTCGAGGGTGAAGAAGAGGAGAATATAAGTACCCACTCGAGGGTGAAGAAGAGGGAGAATATAAGTACCCACTCGAGGGTGAAGAAGAGGAGAACATAAGTACCCACTGAGGGTGAAGAAGAGGAGAATATAAGTACCCACTCGAGGGTGAAGAAGAGGAGAATATAAGTACCCACTCGAGGGTGAAGAAGAGGAGAATATAAGTACCCACCGAGGGTGAAGAAGAGGAGAATATAAGTACCCACTCGAGGGTGAAGAAGAGGAGAATATAAGTACCCACTGAGGGTGAAGAAGAGGAGAATATAAGTACCCACCGAGGGTGAAGAAGAGGAGAATATGGGCACCCACCGAGGGTGAAGAAGAGGAGAATATAAGTACCCACTCGAGGGTGGGAAGAAGAGGAGAATGGCAAGGGCCCACTCGAGGGTGAAGAAGAGGAGAATATGTGGCACCCACTGAGGGTGAAGAAGAGGAGAACATAAGTACCCACTCGAGGGTGAAGAAGAGGAGAATATAAGCACCCACTCGAGGGTGAAGAAGAGGAGTAAATATAAGTACCCACCGAGGGTGAAGAAGAGGAGAATATAAGTACCCACTCGAGGGTGAAGAAGAGGAGAACATAAGTACCCACTCGAGGGTGAAGAAGAGGAGAACATAAGTACCCACCTCGAGGGTGAAGAAGAGGAGAATATAAGTACCCACTCGAGGGTGAAGAAGAGGAGAATACAAGTACCCACCTCGAGGGTGAAGAAGAGGAGAATATAAGCACCACTGAGGGTGAAGAAGAGGAGAATATAAGTACCCACTGAGGGTGAAGAAGAGGAGAATATAAGTACCCACTCGAGGGTGAAGAAGAGGAGAATATAAGTACCCACTCGAGGGTGAAGAAGAGGAGAATATAAGTACCCACTCGAGGGTGAAGAAGAGGAGAATATAAGTACCCACTCGAGGGTGAAGAAGAGGAGAATATAAGTACCCACTCGAGGGTGAAGAAGAGAGAATATAAGTACCCACCTCGAGGGTGAAGAAGAGGAGAATATAAGTACCCACTCGAGGGTGAAGAAGAGGAGAATATAAGTACCCACTCGAGGGTGAAGAAGAGGAGAATATAAGTACCCACTCGAGGGTGAAGAAGAGGAGAATATAAGTACCCACTCGAGGGTGAAGAAAAGAAGAAGAATCCCCACCCATTCACATCCACCTGGGTGGTGCAATACATTTGTATAAAGGTTAGATCAATAAATTTGTTGGCATTTAAGAGGTGGGTACAGGCGCCTCTAAACCTCGAATCTCCTGATCGGAGGTTTTGCTGCCAGATGTAGTCGTCATACCCAGGATCATGACTAATAGAAGACAGTCAGATTTTCAGAAGTGGGTAGGACTAAGAATTTTTACAGCACCTCTTTGAATCTAGATGGACATAATTTTTTTTTTTTTTTTTAGATGCTGACCATAAGAAGGGGTTTGAGGATTTTACCATCCTTCCTGAGTCCGGGTCTCCTCCAGAAATCGGTACGGATATTCCTCTCTTGAAAAACATGATACAAGGTAAGTTAAACATATCCAGACCTCAAATTATATTTAGCAATTATTTGTATGTATTTAAAAGTTTATCTTTTTTTGTTACAAAGCTTTGTTTATGACAATGTGTTCTTTTAAAATCTGATCTGCTAATAAATAACCTTTTTTTGTATTATACATTTATTAGTCAATAATATTTATTAATTTATTTATTAGTCAGTAATATTATTTATTTATTAGTTAATAATATTTATTAGTCAGTAATATTAAAAACCACAGCAACTAAATGCTTATGAAACTCCACTTGTCTAAGTACGGAGTTGCATATCTGAAACATCCTTGCAGTGTGCCAGGAAGCTTTATCTGTGATGTTTATTTCTTGTGCCGTTGGGGATTTTTGGAACACTAAAAGCATAGACCTACCCTTTGAAGCTACTTAATCAGGAGCAATCACTTACTAGTTAGCTTGTAGACTGTCTCAATTGTATCTGCAAAATTTAGTCTGAGCTTAAGAATTCAGCTAATGAAAATTGGTTTTACATTTACTGTGGTCATTGAATTTCACTGCACATCCATTATTAAGAATATTACAATAATATTCAAATATTTTTCTGGGGCTCCAATATTTAATTATTGCACCAAAACAGACGTATTAAAAAATGTTATAGGGAAACAAAAAATGAGAAAGAAAAAAACTTATAATTACCATAAAAGGATAAACTGAAAAAAGAATTTAAAAAAATGTTAAATGTTTATTGCTCTCTACTCTTTTCGGACTTCTATTGAGGAATAAGAAACACGTATGCAATGATTAACCATGTAAAAGGATCAAAGAGGTTAAATGTGGTTTGTGAAATTTGATACTAGAGATTTCTCCCTGAGTGAAATGATGCTCTATATTTTGGGAGCACCAGTTGATACAAATCAAAAGAAGGCATTTCTAGAGAATAATCAAGACTAATCAATGTCGGCAATAACCAACATATTCACAATAAGTAATTCCAGTGCAGAAAATCATTGGCATCAGTTTGTATTATGTTAGTGTAGGGGACTTTGTCAATAATTTCGATCGTGTCTGGGAAAATCATTGGCATCAGTTTGTATTATGTTAGTGTAGGGGACTTTGTCAATAATTTCGATTGCGTCTGGGGAAAATCATTGGCATCAGTTTGTATTATGTTAGTGTAGGGGACTTTGTCAATAATTTCGATCGTGTCTGGGAAAATCATTGGCATCAGTTTGTATTATGTTAGTGTAGGAGACTTTGTCAATAATTTCGATTGCGTCTGGGAAAATCATTGGCATCAGTTTGTATTATGTTAGTGTAGGGGACTTTGTCAATAATTTCGATCGTGTCTGGGAAAATCATTGGCATCAGTTTGTATTATGTTAGTGTAGGGGACTTTGTCAATAATTTCGATTGCGTCTGGGGAAAATCATTGGCATCAGTTTGTATTATGTTAGTGTAGGGGACTTTGTCAATAATTTCGATCGTGTCTGGGAAAATCATTGGCATCAGTTTGTATTATGTTAGTGTAGGGGACTTTGTCAATAATTTCGATTGCGTCTGGGAAAATCATTGGCATCAGTTTGTATTATGTTAGTGTAGGGGACTTTGTCAATAATTTCGATCGTGTCTGGGAAAATCATTGGCATCAGTTTGTATTATGTTAGTGTAGGGGACTTTGTCAATAATTTCGATTGCGTCTGGGAAAATCATTGGCATCAGTTTGTATTATGTTAGTGTAGGGGACTTTGTCAATAATTTCGATCGTGTCTGGGACAAGGACAATAAATGTAAGACTTACGCTGATCGAGCTTCCAAATCCCCCATAATATTTATATTAATATGATTCATCCAACACGAAACAACTCCAGATGCAAGAAATTAGGAATAAGATAACAATGACGCCAATGTAACCAAAAATAAAACATGTATTAACGAAGGTACAAAATATTGGTAAAGAAAGCATGCAATACAGTTGACAATAGATAAGTAGGAGAAGAGTTTTTTCCCCATTGACCGTTAGGAAGTCAAATGTTCTTAGAAAGAAAGTCACTTGTTGAATGAAAGTTTAGATTCAAGTTGAATGTAATTGATATGTCCCGGAAAGGGATATATATCAATATGAGGTAGTGAAGTGGTTTAGGCAAATGTAACCGAGTAGGTCAATCTAGTCTATAGATGTAATCGTTGTATGCAGTTTCCTGAAATGTAGGTGTAGTCAATGGTGGAAGATCTCTAGATCTCTCTCTCTCTCTCGCTCGCTCGCTCTCTATGGATCCTTCTCGCCATAGTCTATATTTATGGCTGACACCAGCCAATCACATTCCAGTGAGGGGCAACCAAAGTGCATATATATTCATTATCTATTCATTACAACAGAAACAAAGAAAAGAATGCTATGTAGTAAAAATCCTCTATTTCCTTACAAATGAAAAGAAAACCAATAGACCTCTGGATCTCTAGTAAAAGACTAATAGACCTCTAGTGGTAGATCTCTGGACGTCCTCACCTTAGTCTATATTTATGGCTGACACCAGCCAATCACATTCCAGTGAGGGGGAACCAAGGTGTATACATATTCATTAGCTATTCATTCCATCAGTAATAAAGTCTGTTTCAAATGAAAGAATTGATTGAAAATGTTTATGAGTTGGTTGTAAAATGTTCAATTGTTCTTAAGTTTAGAATAGATCAACAGGTCTTAAATTGAATGTTTAGCATAGTGACCACTGGTCATTTAAATAGTGTAAGAATGTGTCTCTGTGTGCATTTTTGTAATGTGAGCAAAATCTGAAAACCAGTGATGTGGAGTCTTGGAGCAAGAAAATCTTACTGAAGAAATAATGAATTTCTTCATCTTAAATACGTTTCTAAGAGGCTCAAGAAAGGTTCGCGGGAAAATTTCACATTTACTTACCTTTGTAATAAAATATCTGATTGGTCATAAATCGACCAATTGGATATCGTGTACTGAACCAAGTATGGGAAGTGGTTAGAATTATTCTCGGCTGCGATTTCAAAATTGTCTCATAATGAAATGCACAGCAATTATTTAACCAATCGCTGCCAAGAAAATTGTAGTACTTTTGTGCGTGGGTGGGAACAAGTAAATGTAGTTACACACTGAAATCTATATGTATGCATGCGTGTGTGTGAATGTGTAAACTGCACATTAGTAACTTCTACAAAAAAAGCCCCAAGAAAGAAACTGTTGGGTTCTATTAAAACAATTTTTTAAACAAATTCTGAAAAGTGATGAATAATGGATAGTTTATGAAAATTTTGAAATGTAAGAGATCTCAATTGTGTGTATCCATGACTTTAAAAAAAAATGTTGGTCAGTTTTCAATCAGCACTTGAGGATTGTTATATATGAAACTGAGAGTTGTGCTACCAGTGAAAAAAGAAAAAAAAAATATCTATTATTAATATATCAATTATAGCTATTATAATTATTATACATTGAGCACTGTTTAATTGGCATCAGCACTCAATGTGTGATATCCCCTTTACCTCATACAATTTTCCAAAAATAAAGGAGAAATGAGATTTTTTAATCTTTTTCAAAAATAACGTTTAGTACAATCATTATTAACTACCTGATGAGACATGGATTTTCGATGTCAAAACAAAATGCACACATTTGTAGTAAATTATAATTTGTACATGTTCTAAACTATAACTTTATATATATATTTACGAGATGAGGTATTGTCATTATTTACACTATTTACATTGTTTGGACTGCTGTCCTCATCTTTGTTGCCATATTCACCTTCAACATTTGTCTATATTTCTGAGATGAGGTATTGTAATTATTTACACTATTTACATTGTTCAGACTGTTGTCCTCATCTTCGTTGCCATATTCACCTTCAATATCTGTCTATATTTCTGACATGAGGTATTGGAATTATTTACACTATTTACATTGTTCAGACAGTTGTCCTCATCTTTGTTGCCATATTCACCTTCAACATCTGTCTATATTTCTGACATGAGGTATTGGAATTATTTACACTATTTACATTGTTTGGACTGTTGTCCTCATCTTTGTTGCCATATTCACCTTCAACATCTGTCTATATTTCTGACATGAGGTATTGGAATTATTTACACTATTTACATTGTTTGGACTGTTGTCCTCATCTTTGTTGCCATATTCACCTTCAACATCTGTCTATATTTCTGACATGAGGTATTGGAATTATTTACACTATTTACATTGTTTGGACTGTTGTCCTCATCTTTGTTGCCATATTCACCTTCAACATCTGTCTATATTTCTGACATGAGGTATTGGAATTATTTACACTATTTACATTGTTCAGACAGTTGTCCTCATCTTTGTTGCCATATTCACCTTCAATATCTGTCTATATTTCTGACATGAGGTATTGGAATTATTTACACTATTTACATTGTTTGGACTGTTGTCCTCATCTTTGTTGCCATATTCACCTTCAACATCTGTCTATATTTCTGACATGAGGTATTGGAATTATTTACACTATTTACATTGTTCAGACTGTTGTCCTCATCTTCGTTGCCATATTCACCTTCAACATCTGTCTATATTTCTGACATGAGGTATTGGGAGTGTTACATATTTACATTGTTCAGACAGTTGTCCTCATCTTTGTTGCCATATTCACCTTCAACATCTGTCTATATTTCAGTGACATGAGGTATTGGAATTATTTACACTATTTACATTGTTTGGACTGTTGTCCTCATCTTTGTTGCCATATTCACCTTCAACATCTGTCTATATTTCTGACATGAGGTATTGGAATTATTTACACTATTTACATTGTCGAACAGTTGTCCTCATCTTTGTTGCCATATTCACCTTCAACATCTGTCTATATTTCTGACATGAGGTATTGGAATTATTTACACTATTTACATTGTTTGGACTGTTGTCCTCATCTTTATTCTCATATTCACCTTCAACATCTGTCTATATTTCTGACAGCAGAGTGGAATTATTTACACTATTTACATTGTTCAGACTGTTGTCCTCATCTTCGTTGCCATATTCACCTTCAACATCTGTCTATATTTCTGGCTTGTAAGTATTGGAATTATTTACTATTTACATTGTTCAATAGACAGTTGTCCTCATCTTTATTTGCCATATTCACCTTCAACATCTGTCTATATTTCTGACATGAGGTATTGGAATTATTACACTATTTACATTGTTTGGACTGTTGTCCTCATCTTTGTTGCCATATTTCCACCTTCAACATCTGTCTATATTTCTGACATGAGGTATTGGAATTATTTTACTATTCCATTGTTTGGACTGTTGTCCTCATCTTTGTTGCCATATTCACCTTCAACATCTGTCTATATTTCTGACATGAGGTATTGGAATTATTTACACTATTTACATTGTTTGGACTGTTGTCCTCATCTTTGTTGCCATATTCACCTTCAACATCTGTCTATATTTCTGACATGAGGTATTGGAATTATTTACACTATTTACATTGTTCAGACAGTTGTCCTCATCTTTGTTGCCATATTCACCTTCAATATCTGTCTATATTTCTGACATGAGGTATTGGAATTATTTACACTATTTACATTGTTTGGACTGTTGTCCTCATCTTTGTTGCCATATTCACCTTCAACATCTGTCTATATTTCTGACATGAGGTGTGAATTATTTACACTATTTACATTGTTCAGACTGTTGTCCTCATCTTAGTTGCCATATTCACCTTGTATCTGTCTATATTTCTGACATGAGGTATTTTAGGTTGTTTACACTATTTACATTGTTCAGACAGTTGTCCTCATCTTTGTTGCCATATTCACCTTCAACATCTGTCTATATTTCTTGGCAGGGTATTGGAATTATTTACACTATTTACATTGTTCAGACAGTTGTCCTCATCTTTGTTGCCATATTCACCTTCAACATCTGTCTATATTTCCACAAGCATGAGGTATTGGAATTATTTACACTATTTACATTGTTCAGACTGTTGTCCTCATCTTTGTTGCCATATTCACCTTCAACATCTGTCTATATTTCTGACATGAGGTATTGTAATTATTTACACTATTTACATTGTTCAGACAGTTGTCCTCATCTTTGATGTCCTTATTCACCTTCAATATCTGTCTATATTTCTGAGATGAGGTATTGGAATTATTTACACTATTTACATTGTTCAGACAGTTGTCCTCATCTTTGTTGCCATATTCACCTTCAACATCTGTCTATATTTCTGACATGAGGTATTGGAATTATTTACACTATTTACATTGTTCAGACAGTTGTCCTCATCTTTGTTGCCATATTCACCTTCAACATCTGTCTATATTTCTGACATGAGGTATTGGAATTATTTACACTATTTACATTGTTCAGACAGTTGTCCTCATCTTTGTTGCCATATTCACCTTCAACATCTGTCTATATTTCTGACATGAGGTATTGGAATTATTTACACTATTTACATTGTTCAGACTGTTGTCCTCATCTTTGTTGCCATATTCACCTTCAACATCTGTCTATATTTCTGACATGAGGTATTGGAATTATTTACACTATTTACATTGTTCAGACTGTTGTCCTCATCTTTGTTGCCATATTCACCTTCAACATCTGTCTATATTTCTGAGATGAGGTATTGTAATTATTTACCCCATTTACATTGTTTGGACTGTTGTCCTCATCTTTGTTGCCATATTCACCTTCAACATCTGTCTATATTTCTGACATGAGGTATTGGAATTATTTACACTATTTACATTGTTCAGACTGTTGTCCTCATCTTTGTTGCCATATTCACCTTCAACATCTGTCTATATTTCTGACATGAGGTATTGGAATTATTTACACTATTTACATTGTTCAGACTGTTGTCCTCATCTTTGTTGCCATATTCACCTTCAACATCTGTCTATATTTCTGACATGAGGTATTGGAATTATTTACACTATTTACATTGTTTGGACTGTTGTCCTCATCTTTGTTGCCATATTCACCTTCAACATCTGTCTATATTTCTGACATGAGGTATTGGAATTATTTACACTATTTACATTGTTTGGACTGTTGTCCTCATCTTTGTTGCCATATTCACCTTCAACATCTGTCTATATTTCTGACATGAGGTATTGGAATTATTTACACTATTTACATTGTTTGGACTGTTGTCCTCATCTTTGTTGCCATATTCACCTTCAACATCTGTCTATATTTCTGACATGAGGTATTGGAATTATTTACACTATTTACATTGTTTGGACTGTTGTCCTCATCTTTGTTGCCATATTCACCTTCAACATCTGTCTATATTTCTGACATGAGGTATTGGAATTATTTACACTATTTACATTGTTCAGACTGTTGTCCTCATCTTTGTTGCCATATTCACCTTCAACATCTGTCTATATTTCTGACATGAGGTATTGTAATTATTTACCCCATTTACATTGTTTGGACTGTTGTCCTCATCTTTGTTGCCATATTCACCTTCAACATCTGTCTATATTTCTGAGATGAGGTATTGGAATTATTTACACTATTTACATTGTTCAGACTGTTGTCCTCATCTTTGTTGCCATATTCACCTTCAACATCTGTCTATATTTCTGACATGAGGTATTGGAATTATTTACACTATTTACATTGTTCAGACTGTTGTCCTCATCTTTGTTGCCATATTCACCTTCAACATCTGTCTATATTTCTGACATGAGGTATTGTAATTATTTACCCCATTTACATTGTTTGGACTGTTGTCCTCATCTTTGTTGTAATATTCACCTTCAACATCTGTCTATATTTCTGAGATGAGGTATTGGAATTATTTATACGATTTACATTGTTCAGACAGTTGTCCTCATCTTTGTTGTTATATTCACCTTCAACATCTGTCTATATTTCTGACATGAGGTATTGTAATTATTTACCCCATTTACATTGTTTGGACTGTTGTCCTCATCTTTGTTGTAATATTCACCTTCAACATCTGTCTATATTTCTGAGATGAGGTATTGGAATTATTTATACGATTTACATTGTTCAGACAGTTGTCCTCATCTTTGTTGTTATATTCACCTTCAACATCTGTCTATATTTCCTCCAACTACCACTCGCTAATTTTCTATATAACCAGAAATTCATTTTATATTTTCAAAATAAATCATTTTCACCATTTATTTTAACATATCACCTGAAGAGGAACAGTTTTGTTCTGAAACATGAAAATTTTTTTATAGTGATATTATGTTTAATAATGTAATAACAAAATTACAATATATATATATATATATATATGCCTTCTTTTTTCTTTTATTTCAGGCATTAAATCCTGTGAATGGCTGGGTAGAGTTCAGACTGTGAAAAAGCCTGGCCTAACTTACTACCTGGATGGGGCACACACTTTACAAAGCATGAGGGTAAGAAACAGTCATGCCCACCATCTGAAATGTTCTTGCAGATAGGTTTTTACTAAGCTCCGTTTACACCTTGTGAAAATTGAACACAATTTTTAGTGATCAGGATCTGCTTGCTACTCTTGGCTATATTTGGGAGAAGGACAAGCAAATTACTGATGCATTCCGATAAACAGTTGATTAATGGTGATAGTGTTCAGGGGAAGCAACTTCCATTGTGATGGGGAGGGTTGCATATCCGAATAGTTAAATAGTGTGGAGAATGGAAATGGTAGACTGACTTCAAACTTTGACTGGGACAACTTGCATTCAGTTAGTAGTAAAACCTTTGTGAAAGGCATGAATCCACTTTTCCTTTTAGCTATGGCTAAATAGCAATTCACTTAGAACCCGTTACTGTGCAAACTAATCCATCTGAAATGTTGGACTAGCAACCGTGCTCTGTAAAAAATTAATTTGTACTGGAATCACAACAGCATTACTTGGTATGGTTGTGACCCTTCCCATCTTCCACAAGGAGTCTGCAGGAAGAAATAACTATGTTGTGAGTGAGAGAGCAGGAGAGGTCAGAGGGTATATAAAACAATTGGCACAAAGGAAAACGATGCAAGCAATGATTTATTTAGAGGTCCATGGAAATATTCCCCATTGTGCCATTGTTCATGCGTTAAATGTTGTTCTTCATGAGATGCCCTGTCACAAAGATTCATGAAATCTTTTCAGCAGATCCAAAAGCCAACAATCAGTTTTAAGAAATTCAATCACGTCTTCTCACAGTGCATCCTCTTTTAAGTGGCTAGCACTAAAATACTTTTCTGCATAAACGTGTTTTCAGCTTCTTTCCAAATTATTTCCTTCTCCACCCCCTGTCCGTCATAACCTCTGACCTGTCAATGACCCCCAACAACTTTTTCCCACTCATTTCTACATCACCCTGTATATCTTTTCTTTTCTTTCTACCTTTGCAACTGACATCACACCTGTATTCCCATCCTTCTCTTGCTCCTTTCTCTGACACCTCCTGTAACTAGTTCGTCTTTCTCTTTACTCTCCTCCTATCTAATCTTTTTCTTTTATGTAGCCCCCTGCGCATCAGTGGCATTACCACCTTGCTTGGGGTGAAATGATTAAAAAAACAAGGGTGCATTAATATTCTTGCTTTCCTGACGGCTACAACCTCCAGGAATTTAAATGCAATGTTAATACCCATTTTCTAACCACTTGACTCTAGTTCTTTCTACATCACCCTGTATATCTTTTCCTTTCTCTCTACCTTTGCAACTGACATCACACCTGTATTCCCATCCTTCTCTTGCTCCTTTCTCTGACACCTCCTGTAACTGGTTCGTCTTTCTCTTTACTCTTCTCCGATCTAATCTTTTTCTCTTATGTAGACCCCTGCACATCAGTGGTGTTACCACCTTGCTTGGGGCGAAACTATTAAAAAAAAAATTTCACAAATATCTGTTATTTTAATTATTTAACTATTTGTGTACTTGCAAAATTTATGCGACCCATTAATATAAAGTCAGTATTTGATAAATGATTATCTGTTTAAGGAGAGAAAAGATAAAATTTCTTTATTATTTACTTGTCAGGTTTGTTGCCAATGGTTTGAGAAGAAATCTGCTGCTGAAATACAAAGTCTTTCGTAAGTAAAAGAATCCAATTCGGTTTTTTAAAATAAAGTAAAACGACATTTGAATGTTTTTAACTCAGATCTGTTTCAAGGATGTGCGTTGTGGTACAGTGGATATCGGCTCTGAACGAGAAATTGGGGAGCCGAGTTCGAATTCCAGTTGAATCCATTGTATTCACTTACGCACAAATACCCTTGGGAAAGGTATTTATCTGTCTATTCCTTCCAGTTATGGGTTAAATAACAGGACAGATTGGGTTCTATAGCCTTGGTCGGCAACCAGTCTACCGCAGAAAGCAAGGACAACCTACTGCGGGATAATCTTCGCCCAAGCGTGTATCACGTATGGCACTTAACTGACTGACTGTTTCAAGAGACTATGTGAATGTCTGAAACTACAGCTGGTTTTGAAACCAGTATTATATTGTATTATTAAGTTTTATTTATAAATTAGACACAATAACAAACAATAATAATAATAAAATAGAACAGTTATGACTATAGACTGTAATAAATGTTATGTCACGGATGGATGAATTCTCCTTAGCGTAGATCTTATTAGGCAAAGCAAGAGATTAACAACAATAACTAATAATAACAAAATATAAAACAATTTTAACAATATGCAGTAATGAATGTTATGTGATGGATAGCAGATTCATTATAAATGGAACTTTGTCTCTCTGTGTGTGTGTGTGTGTGTTCGTTATCTATAGACTCAAACAGCTGAACCGATTTTCTTGAAAATTTACACAGTTGTACTATAAGCATCTGCGAGTGTTCTGCGAGCTAGGTTTTGTGTCGAGGTACCCCTGATAAATATCAAATCTATAATATCAGGTTATAGAAGGAGTGGTCCGATTTTAATCAAAGTGGATACACTCATAGACAAAGACATAAGAAACAATATTCACAAGTTTAAGGTTGCAGTTCTTACAATAGTGTAGAAAATCGATAATATATATATATATATATATATATATATATATATATGTATAAGGCAAGATGTTTGTGTGTGTGTGTGTCTGTTTATCTGCCTGTATGTCTGTATTTTTTCAGCCCTTTTATTTTAGTTTTTGCTTCGGGTTTGGCTCTAAGTAGGTATAATTGTAGTTCTTAGTCTCAGCCATGATACCATTTACTCAGAGGACTTATTTAGCCTTCAAAATTCAGTTTACGATGAAAAAAACGTATTTGCTATTGATATCAGAAAATCAAAATTTGACTTACATCCATTCATTTTTCTTTCAGTCTACGGTTTTGCTTTAACTGGAAACAACTATTGCTTTTTAGTCTTTTGTGCCAACGTCCAAAGGGTCTGACCTTCAGGACCATGGATTAGTTTTAAAGCTTTCATTACACCTGAGCAACACCGGGCTATACTGCTAGTATTTGGATAAAACTAATGTGACAGATGGAAGATTGCTTCTTAATATAAATTTTATTAGTCATAATAAGAGATTACAACAATGACTACCAATAAAATTGGACATTATTAAAATATGCAGTAAAAAAATTGTGATAGAAGATTCATTTTTTTTGTAGGTGTATGCAACCTTGGTATATAATTTTTCTCTTTATTTAGTCAGGAACTTACAGCTCTTCCTTTAATTGTCACCCTTACACTTCAGGCCTATTAGGATGTCGTTCTCCTCAGTGTTCTTGACAGGCTCCAAAGGAGAGTCTGTAATGTGATAGGTACTGATCTGGCGGCTCGACTGCAGCCACTTCTCCACCGTCAAAATGTGGCCTCCCTTTGTCTGTTCTATAAATACTTTCATGGCTTCTGCTCAGATGAACTTAAGTCACTGATGCCTCCTCAACAGGTGTTTACTCGTGCAACCAGACTGGCAACTGGGTCCCACCCATTCACAGTCAGGTTAGCCAAATGCAGACGACAATTCTACTCCTGCAGCTTTTTCTCTCACACTTCCAGCCTGTGGAACTCGCTCCCGTATTCTTGCTTTCCTGACAGCTACAACCTCCAGAAATTTAAATGCAAAGTCAATACTCATCTACTAACCACTGGACTCTAGCTCTCTCCCCACCCCTGTATAACCTTCCCTTTCTCTCCACCTATGTATCTGTCATCGCACCTGCTTTCTCAGCTTTCTATTGTTCCTTTCTAACTAGTTTGTACTCCTCACTCCTTTCTAATTAATCTTTTTACATTTATGTAGCCCCCTGCACATCAGCGGCGTTTCCTCCTTGCTCGGGGTGAAATGATTAAAAAAAAAAATTTTCTTTATGGTTTTGATTGTGGGTACCTGAAACTATAAAACAAAACTGGAAAAATGTGGATCCCTATCTATTAAAGAAATAAATATCAACCAAATTTTTTTTTTTTTAATCATTTTTTTAATCATTTCACCCCAAACAAGGCATTCCACTGCCACTGTTGCACAGGGGGTTACATAGGGGAAAGTGATGAGAAAGAGTGGTTAGATATAGGAAATGTCAGAAGGTGGGCGATAGACATGTAAGGATACCGAGGATGAGGGTTGCGTAGATGGGAAGAGTGTTTGAGAGAATGGGTGCGAGTTAGTGTGTTAGGAGGTGTCTATTGACCTTACATTTAAATTCCTGGAGATTGTAGCTGTCGGGGAAGCAAGTATAAGGAAGGGAATTCCACAGGTGGGAAGTGCGAGAAAAGAAGCTGTTGGAGTAGAAATTGCGATTACATCTTATCTGTTTCACTGTAAAAGGGTGGGACCTAGTTGCTAATCTAGTATCTCATGCAAATTCATACCTAAGGAGCACCAGTGATCTAAGTTCATTGGAGCAGAAGCCATGAAAGTATTTATAGTAGAGGCACAAGGAAGCTAATAACATAATTAATTCTTTCCAGGCTGAATTTCTAAATTTAAAATTAAAACTCAATTTGTGAATTATCTACATAAATTGACCGATTTCTGTCATTCTGGTAGGATTATGTGTAGAACTCATTTTCAAGCACAACATCATCGGCAAATATTGACTGCATTGCTATCTAACCATTCATAAATACATGTCTGTTTGTCATGATGTCAAAATTCATTTATCTATGGATGGAAAAAATAAAAAAAATAAGCTTCTAATTACAAAACATACTGTGCCTATATGAAAGCTACCTTGTTGTTTAGGTTGATTCAATAGCATGTACCCCTCTGTGGCTAAATGATATGATTAGATTTGTTTGTAAACAGACACACTATTTTGCCTGGCTAGATCTGGATGGTCTGTCTAGAAAGAATCTATTAGATGCCATACAAGGCCAATGAGGTTGGAGAATTCCTTGGTTGAAACCTAAATTATTCTGAGTCTTGATTTTCTAACGTCTATATTTGATGACTATTTGGTAGATTCTTTGTACATCTCACTTGACCAATCGTAAGATGATCAAATGTCAAACATAAATTGTTTCTCCATTTAAAAGACTATATTTATTAAAAATATATTCACTTTAAATACGGGAGTCATAAAAATGGCCTGCACGTTTCAGCTTGTGGGGCTAACTATGCAAGGTTAATTTATGTTTGGATTTTTACATGGTACAAGGCCACTTTCCAAAGGAACTTCCAAACTAAATCCTTACATACCACCATTATTTTTATAAGTGTTGAAATCATTCATTAAACAAGCAAATGGAAAGTTGAATGAAATTGACAATTTGCAACTATAGAGTGTATTAACAATAACAAGAAATACATACATTACATAGATGTTGAAAGTGTTTGTTTGAAAGTATCTTCCATGGACTGTATGAAAATTGTTAGAGCTTTTGAAGTAAGTTGAAATGTTCATTGTTGCTGTAAGATTTATCAGTGTGATAAGAAATTCGTGTGATGAATATTATTGCTAAAAGAATTGTTCAGTTCTGAGTGTTCATGAATAACATTGATTTTTATAGTGTACAGAAGAATGAATTTGTAAGAGAGAGTGAGTTGGACTTAAAATTTTACATGATGTGTGCAAAGGAAATTCTGGTGCCAACTGGTGAAAAATGCGCAGCAAATCATTTATATAGGTGTTCAAACATCCTTACAATTTGATGGTAAAAATGTAGTTCAAACCAATCAGCAAACAGCTTAAATTTATTCAAATATAAAATGGTTACATACAAAATTTAATACATACAATTGTGTGAATGTGTAAGTGTGTGTGTGTGTGTGTGATTCCATAGGTATGTGCATGTGTCATAAGCTCATTGCTTTTTCCTGTTACCCAAGCCTTGTTGCCACAAAGAAATGGAAATTAACCATCAAAGATCCCAATTTTAATTTCATTCAAAATGTGTATCTACATTTACATGTACACGTATGTGTATTTTCATTCAAAGTCCGACACAAAAATAATTCTACAAAATTTGACCAAAAAAGAACTTTAAAAATTAATTCTATTTTTTTGCTTAGTTTTCAAAAAGCTCATTAAAAACTTATAATTATTGGAATTTTTAGGGTTTCAAATCTTTTTTTTATTTTTTCCTCCAATTTTATGATTTTATTACTCAGCCTCAGGTAGGTTACGTGCAGACTGAGAGGGAGGGGCATTCTTCCATTACGCCTCCGAGGTGGTGCTCTTGCTGTATACAGGCAGCTCAGCAAGGAGCAGAAAGCGGATGCGGAGCAAATTAAACAGGCCCTCATGACCGCGTATGCGACAGATGCATTTGATGCATACGATCAATTTGTTACTCGGCAACTTCGCTCGGGAGAAACAGTGGACGAGTTTCTGGCCGAACTACATTGTTTAGCTCGGCTGGTTGAGGGATCGTTGCCTGAACGATGGATGATATGTGCATTTGTTTCGGGGTTGCCACAATATGTTAGACAGCTTCTTCGTGCCTCGTCCAGAATGGAGACCATGACATTGGAGCAGCTTTTGACTCGAGCACGGGCTATCATGACCGACAACGGAAACTGTAAGGAATTGGTCGCTGCATCCACTGGCAAAACACATTTGAATACAGAGTTGCTCCCTGATAACTCGCGCAGTGAGACCTTTTTTTGCTACAAGTGTTCTGGACCCAACCACATGGCGAAGGATTGTATGCAGGGACGCCAAGTGAGGTCGGACGGTCGACTGCGGAAGTCTCACCGTGAAACCCAATGCTTCAGATGCCATAAACTTGGACACACATCATCAAGATGCCAGGGAAACGCCCAAGGGGAGGAGACGTCAGCGCCAGTCTCCTCCCTGAGCAAGTGAGAATCAAGAAATTGCCCACCGTAAAAGTGCTCGTGGATGGGCGAGAGTGCACAGCTCTGGTGGATTCCGGCTGCTCACACACACTGGTGAGCAAAGCTGTGTGTCGCCATTGGAGACAGAAGGAAGTAGGAGTGCTGACGGCCGATGGGAAGACTTTGAAGTGCCGGGGGAACGGCAGAATAAAATTGGAAGTTGGACAGTCTCAGCCCGTGGACATTGAGGTCCTGGTTGTGGATGGACAATTGTTGGGTTTTGACCTGCTTATTGGCATCGACGCGATCAAACAGCTAGGAGGTGTTCGCCTGACGGAATCTGGTGAGGCATACTTTGGAGACCTGGATGGATGTGCCGCCATTTCTATCGATGAGCCCGATTTCAGTGTGACATTCGATGAAAGGCAAAGAGTGTGGACTGCAACATGGAAATGGGCAAGTGGTCGCTTGCCCGGCGAGCTGACGAATAACGTGCAAGAATACACTGTGCCAGACCATGCCCGGGATGCGTACAAGAAAGAACTCTTGCTATGGCAACGTAACGGATGGTTGCTGCCATATCCCGAGGAGGAACTTGGTCCACCCAAGGGTCTAATTCCCTTGATGGCAGTCGTGCAGGAACATAAGCAAAAGGTCCGGCCGGTACTCGACTACCGAGAATTGAACGGATTTGTAGAAGCATTCACTGCCGATGCCGAAGTGTGCGCACAAAAGCTCAGAGAATGGCGACAGCAAGGAGTTGATGTGTTGCTCTTAGATCTGCGACATGCCTACCTACAAATTCACATTGACAAGAAGCTGTGGCCATTCCAAACAGTTATTTTCAAAGGCAAGCGGTTCTGCCTTACACGATTGGGGTTTGGCCTAAATGTGGCACCACTCATCATGAAATCTGTCGTCGACGCTATAATGTCCCAAGATCGTGTGATCAAAAGTGCCACGTCGGCTTACGTTGATGACATTTTTATCAATGAGAGCCTGATTTCTGCAGCGCGCGTTCGACAGCACTTCTCAGATTACTGCCTAGTCTGTAAAGACCCAAAACGGCTATGAGACGGAACTAGGGTCCTCGGTCTGCAGGTGTGGGGAGAGAACGGTACTCTCCAATGGAAGCGGGGTGGACAGATCCCGGAAATTCCCGACGTGGTGACTTGTCGACGTGTGTTTTCCATTTGTGGGAAACTTGTGGGCCACTTCCCCGTGTGTGGCTGGCTAAGGGTGGCGACCGCATTCATCAAGTGCCGAGCAAGTGCGGTAACCAAGAGATGGGACGAGGAAATCAGAGATGCCAATCTGCTTCGTATGCTGGAAGAGACGATGACCAGAGTGTGTGAAATGGACCCTGTTGGAGGAGACTGGTGCATAAATAGCAACGAGATGAAGGTCTGGGTGGATGCAAGTTCTGTGGCCACAGGAGTGGCGTTAGAGGCGAATGGAAGCATCGTTGAGGATGCTTGTTGGTTGCGCCCGACCAATGATGCCAGGCATATCAATCTGGCTGAATTAGATGCAGCAGTCAAAGGCATCAACCTGGCCCTTCAATGGCAGGCTACAGTGTTGCATCTGGTCACCGATTCAGCATGCGTACATCGGTGGATATCCGACACCTTGACTGGGAAGGCACGTGTGAACACTAAGGCGGCTGGTGAAATGCTAGTGAGACGACGCTTGGGAACACTGCGGGCATTAACGGAAGAATATGGATTGACCATGGATGTCACGCTGGTGAAATCCTGTCAAAACCGCGCAGATTGCCTCACCAGAGTGCCACGCAAGTGGTTGAATCTACATAAGGAGGGAAAAGAGCCAGTCCCGGAGAGTTGCGCTGTAATGAGGTGCCGACTGAATGAAAGTCAGGTGGTTGACGTCCACCGAGAAAGTGGACATGCGGGCGTGAAACAAACCCTATACTTCGCCAGATTTATCGACCCACTAGTGTCGAAGGAAATCGTGTGATCGGTTGTCAAAGCCTGCGAAGCCTGCCAGTCTATAGATCCGGCGCCAGTTCATTGGAAAAAGGGAAAATTGAGCGTGGAAAACAACTGGAGTAGAGTAGCAATGGACATAACCCATTACAATGGCGAGCATTTTCTAACGCTCATTGATTGCGGTCCCTCCAGGTTTGCAATTTGGCGGACATTGCGTCGACAAGATGCACATAGTGTCATTCACCAGTTGAAGATGATTTTCTTTGAACGGGGCCCACCAACCGAGATATTGACTGACAATGACCCTGCGTTCACTTGCAGACACTTTAAAGAGTTTGCAAACAGCTGGGGTGTACAGTTAAGATTCCGATGCGCATATTCACCGGCTGGTAATGGAATTGTGGAGCACAGCCACAGGAGCATTAAGACCATCGCAGCAAGAAAGGGTTGTTCCGCGTTGGAGGCCGTTTATTGGTATAATGTTACGCCAAAGGACGATGTCTCACCTTCCACGGCACCGGCTGACGTGCTGCATAATTACCACGTCAGAGTAAAAGGCATTGAAGCCAAACCCCCACCAGAACCACAGATTATCGGAGGGAGATATGAAGAAGGTGACGTTGTCTGGGTCAAAAATCCGCACGGCAAATGCACAACCAAGTTCAGGACCGGGCGGGTAACCGAAATTGTCAGCCCGCTGACAGTGCGAATTGATGGGGTACCATGCCATGTCAAAGACCTACGGCCATTTTCAGGACTATATGCATCGTCGGGCGATGAAACCGACACAGAAGAGAGTGAGCGATTTATTTACTTGGGGTCAGGTGAACCAAGTGATGGCTCCGATGGTCCACTAACAGCGGATGCTGACGTGCATGACGAAACCTCAGATGACAGCCCATCTGAGGACGAACCTTGTGTCGTACTCCTCCCAAGGAGCACCCGCCAGAAAAGACCCTCTCCCGAATGCACTTTTTGTGATGATGAAATCAGGGGGGAGTGTGGCGGAGACTTACCTCGCCGAAGCAAAAGAAGGCGGTTTGTTTGCACGTGCGTTCGTAGACATAATGGAACCGCGAGGTGAGCTCATGCAAGGCAGTTTTTCGAATGACATGGCGCATGCGTCATTGGTGAAAGTGAGGCTCTCCGAGAGTGGGAAATTACGAGACCAGAAAACACATAAAAAGAGCCTACTTCTGTTTCGGGTTCACTTCGCTGTTCAAGACTCGAGAAGGCTACACCGGTGTTTGGGAGACAGCGTTTTGCTTACGGTGTGCAGGAAACGGAGTCCCTAGTGAAGCAGTGTTCCGGGTTCTACGAGAAGCAGCTGGGGGAACAGTTCCAAGTGGTTATTAATTCGTCCACAAATCTATTACAGAAGACACAAATACCCACAACTATGAACAATTTCTATAAGTCTTCATACCCATAACTTTATCATTGAACACGAACTCTACCCTTAACTTCTTAATAATGTTTCTAATTGAACATTAAATTCTACAACTTGTGTTGTTCCTTCTTTTAATAAATCTATATTTTTAAAATGTAAAATGTATATTTTATTCTTACACTATTCCATACAATCCCATATATTCCAAACTTCTGATGAAAACCTTCTGATGATAATTCTGCATAAAACTTGTAAGCTGTAGGGAGTTCGGTTAAGTCTGACATAAGGCCGAATCAAAGAAACATTAACCATTCCCCTATGCTACAGGCTATTTTCCCAATTAGTGCTAAATGTACTTGATTTGCTCCAGTTGGTAAATAGGAAGGGAGGAAGGAGAGTAACTTTCATGAGGTCTACGTACAGACAGCAATTTTCTCTTTAAATAGGAAAGCTGCTATCTTCCTTTTTATAACTGGGATATTCTGTGAGGATTCATTCAGACAACTATCCTCATTTTTGTTATTTTGATTACCAGCAGAAAATGAAAGCCTACAAGTCAGAATGAGTGATTGAATAATGATACTACTTCACATCAGAACTTAGGCATCAAGTAATTACTGTTGCCAGGCCTGATGGGCACACCTAGATTTTGAAAAGGAATATTGAAGAGGCACACATCGCAAACAAAAAGATCAAAATTATAACCTTGCCTTTATGCAACATTCTTGTTAACCATGAAGAAACATTTATGATATTAGCACAAATTATACAACTGGGACTTTTTGATAAAAGTGAAGCAAGGTTTAATTACCAGGACGTCATGTTTAGGAAAAGAATTTTAGTACATTTTCTTGTGCACTTATCAAAAATTTTTTAAAGGGCGCAACATCTGCACGTACCTACAAAGAAATCTACTGGTATCAGTAAACACTGGTACATATAGTAATCGATCAAAACACTTGTACATATGGTAATAGGTAAAAAAAGACAGAACTGAGGTACTTGTTAGTAAATGAGGTCCCATCACATTTATGCAGAAAAGCAAATTCTGATAGCTATAGATCACACCCAAAAGCCAGCAGCAATATTCCAGCCAAAGCAAATTTTTCTGTAAAATCTGTTATTTCTACAAAACAAGCAGCAAAATATTTTGCAATTTCATAAATTTTCTTAATTTCTTTTTTCTGAGTAAATTTTTCGTGGATATTTTTATTGATATCATGTTAATTCACTTTCAAGAGTCCTATACACACTGATGCCTGGTGAACCCCACTTTTTTCATTGTCTTTGTGTTCCTCTCACATATGATACTCTGCTATCGGGGTAATTTTGAGATGCATTTTTTTTTTAAAAATTTGTATTCAATAAGCCAGCAAATATGGTATATCTTACTTTCAGGAGCAACGAAAAAGTTGTGAGGATCCTGATCTTTAATTTGACTGGGTCAAGAAAACCGAAACCTCTTCTTTCATTGCTGAAGGTAAGTTATTTTTTCTTGTTATTTTAAATATTAAAAAATTGTGCATCTGATTTTCTTAGATATTTACATTTGATCTGAGATGAAGTTCAATTATTTAACAATCAATAACTATTATACATATAACATCTTGTCCATTTGCCTTCATTACTGACCACTGACAATCCCTTTCTTCTTCATTTGCAATGGATTTCTATAGTAAAATTATTAGCAATTACACATATAGGAGCCTTATTCTAACAGCAAAGCAAGAAAGAATTTGAATCAATTAATTTGAGAAAGAAATTGACAGAATTTCCACTTGAAAGCACTTGAATGTGGTGGGGATTTTTCAATCCTAAACCTTGTGAATGGCTGTTCTCTTTTGACCCTAATTCTAATTCTCATCATATCTGGGTTATTACAAATTTGAGGGAAGGGGCTAAAATAAAAAATAAGCATTTCTTTACTATTTTCTGTATTATTATTAGAATAAAAAAATTTTTTGAGAGACTTTATTTATTTAATAAATTCTACCTGTGATATCTTTAGTTTGATAATGGTCAAATTTTTAAGTAGTAGAGATTTGCTCGTAATGTAGTTGTCATTGGTGTGGAAAGTTGAATTGTCATGCAGAGATCAACCTCGATCTGAGCAATTTGTATTTAATTACACATAAATACCTTCAAGAAAAGTCTGGAGTCATATTTTCCCCCAGCTATGGATTAAATAACATAACAAACCAAAGTACTCTAGCTTTGGTTTGATAGCCAAAGGAAAGAACTACTCTGAGTTCAAAATCATTTGGTTGTTAGGGGCAACAAACTACACCCCACTAAAACTTATTTACTATGAAAACCACAACATCAACATCTAGTGTTGTGAAGCTGTGGCCCTAGTATAATGAAGCTATGGCCCTAATCTTTGTAGGTGAGGAGGGTAATGGCACTAAGGAGGCCGAGGGAAAGAGGAGGGAGAGGCAATATATAGTCATAAATTTTTTGATGACTTGTTATATTTAATAATTTTCTTTTCTAATGATGATTTCTTTTTTACTAATTTTACTAAATTTATTTGAATGTTTGTTGATCCTTCCAAATTTATATCATCTTAGCAAAAATTAACTTGTATTGTTATCTTAATTGACAAGTAAATGTTTAAGATTTCCATCTCTGTATTTGAAATTTATTCCCAATTAAAAAAAAATTGAGGTTTCACCTTCATAAAAAAATCTCCAAAGTCAAAAAAAAAATGTTTATTTTGATCAAATCACCCATTGATTTTTTTCATTGTGTTTGATTTCAATAAAATCTAAAATAAATTCAATTTTGAAGAAAAACAAGCAATTTTATCACTTTGCAGATTTTTATTTCATTTATGGGGTGGGGGTGTAATCATTAGTCAATGAAAACGGAATTGATAGAATTGTGTTTAAGTTTTTTCTGGGGTTTCTTGCATTTGCTTTCATTTCATAAATAAATCAACTTCATCCCCCTTCTTCTATGTGCTCTGTCCCTTCAGGGAGTAGGCGATCATGGCTTTCCACGTTTCTCTATACCTGGTGGCTCTGAGCACGCCATCTCCTGTTACACTGTGCAATCCTTGTTCCATCATCTACCTGATTAGGTCCTTCAAATATGTTATCCATTGCTTTCCCCTGTCTCTTTTTCCCTCTATCTGGCCTGTTAGTATCAAGTTCTCCAAGCCCTCCTTCCTCATTGCATGTCCCAGGAACTTCAGCTGTCTCTTCCTGATGCTCAGTATTAATTTCCTTCTTGTTTCCATCATTTCCAAGACCTCATCATTGCTCACATATAAATAGCAGAGTAGAGTGTGTGATTCATTCTTGGTTGGCAACCAGTCTAGAAAAAGAGCAATTCTGATTTCAAAACTAGGAGCAGAAGCCTTGTGGGCTGATTGTATGTAAGCATTACCAGCTTTCTGGCAACCCCTGCAGCCCAAAAGGGTATTGGATATCAATGTGCAATGACTTTCAGTCAGTTAAATGCTACATGATACACGCTTTGGGTGATCATGTCTCGAAAGAGACATGACTGAAGGGCAGAAGATTATCCCGCAGTAGGTTGCCATTGCTGCGGTAGACTGGTTGCCAGCCAAGGCTATAGAACCTAATCTATCCTGTTATTTAACCCATAACTGGAGAGAAGAGACTGATTAATACCTTTCCGAAAGGTATTTATGCATAAATGAACGTGAGGAATTCAACTGGAATTTGAACTCAGCTTCCCGATTTGCTGTTCTGAGTCAATATCCATTGCACCACAACGAAAAAAAAAAAACAGACCACCACACATTGGTTGCTGCCCAAAACATCACCAAAATGCCTGACAACCATTAAATCTGTGAATAAAAATGTTACATTTTGTTTTTTTTAGAATTGTGCCTTTGATATTGCAATATTTATCACAAACATGTTGGACACAAATCTTTCCGGTAAGTTATTTTTTTGTTTATGGCAACCATTCCAGGAAAAGATAACTCTTACTCTGTACTTTAAACTAGCATTTTCATTTTTGTTTTTATGACATCATTTCAGCCAGTAAGGAACGATATCTGCGTTTTATAGACTACGCAAAGGCATTTAACAAAGTACGGCACAAAGACTTCATAGAGATGCTCGATAATCTCAACATTTTCAAAAAAGATGTTAGGATAATCGAGAATATCTATTGGCAGCAAATCACTTACGTATGGATAGGAAGTGAATTCATCAGGTATACAAAAATAGAAAAGGGCGTAAGACAAGGAAGTGTTTTCTCACCGGATCGATTCAACTCATATGGCGAAACAATTCTGAGAGAAATAAAATCATTGCCAGGATTCGTCATTAACGGCCACAATCTCAACAATGTCGGATTCGCGGATGACATGGTGATGATAGCAGAAACGGAAAGGAAAATGCAGGACCTCCTACAGATGGTAGCAACAGGAAGAAAGGACTAAGCATAAAAAGAAAAGCAAGAAAACTGAATGTTGGTTGATTGGTTGTTTTGTTTTATGGCATATCAACCTCGGCAAGTCATTTATTGCCAATTAAATTTTATTTATTTATTGCTGGTAATACCTTTTTCTTTCAACAATTCATTGTTGTTTTAAACAAGTTTTGTGTCTAGTAATACTTTTTTCTTTTCGAGTATCAAGATTCATTGGAATTTGTTTTGTTTTTTTTAAGGGCAGGATCCCCCAAGTCTTACCCTGTTATTTAACCCATAACTGGAGGGAAGGGACAGATTAATGCCTTCCCAAGGGTACCAGTGCTTAAGTGAATGCAGGGTATTCAACGGGAATTCGAACTCGGCTCACCAATTTCTCTTTCCGAGCCGATATCCACTGCACCACAATGCACATCCGTCACTAGATGCTTACAGCACCTGGTATTCCCAAGCGGTCACCCATCTAAGTACTGACCAGGCTCAATGTTGCTTAACTTCGGTGATCGAGCGAGAACTGGTGTATTCAACGTGATAGGCCTTCAGCCAAAACTGAATGTATTGTCATCAGCAAAAAGAAAACCCCAAAATGCCAAATCCAGATCAGAGAAACTAAAATGAAACAAAGAAATTTAAATTCCTGGGAAGCGTGCTGACAGAGGATGGAAAGTGTAATGTTGAGATCCAAAGATGCAGTGGCATGGATAAAGACGCATTTCCGAAGCTAATCAGAGTAATGAAAGACAGGAAAATCTCATTGGAAACAAAGAAGAGAGCGGCTAGATTGCTATGTGATATTTGTCCTTCTGTATGGAAGTGAATATTGGACAATCTCCTCAAGGATGAAGGAGAGGCTTGAGGCAGCAGAAATGTAGTTTTACATAAGGATGCTGAGGATACCATGGACTGAGCACGTGACTAACGACGAGATGTTGGAGAGGATGGAAACGAGGAGAAAACTCATACTTAATATAAGGAAGAGACAGATGAGGTTTTTGGCATGTGTAAGAAGAAGAATGAGGAAGGAGGGCTTAGAAAATTTATTACTCACAGGACAGATAGAGGAAACGAGAGGCAGGGAAAAGCAGCACGAGACCTACTTGATAAACCTGAGCAAATGGATGGCAGAGTGGGGTTTGAAAGAGATACTAAGAAGAATTTTGAAAGCAACAAGAGACAGAGCCAAGTGGAAGTCCATGATTGTCTACGTCCTGAAGGGACATAGAACATAAAGAAGAAGGTGCATATCATGATCTTTTATAAAATAATATTATATTACATATTGTGTTGTTAAAAAATCATTTCTTAAGTTTTTATTTTTTAGCAAACATAGAAGGTTGATAACCCTTAAAAAAACAAATAAAACTATTTAATAAATTTATGGAACCAAATGTCAAAAATCTTGAGTCAGCAAGAGAATTGTTACAATAAAATCAAAAGAACCCATTTCTTTGGGAATTTGGTTTAGCTGGCCTGTGCTATGGAAGTCTTTAATGACCAAAATTGTTTTCTTCATTTCTGATTCACAACAAGGTTTACTTTCAATCTGATTGTGTGATTTAAGTACTTTCCTCATTCCATACAGGTGATAATTTTCACGTTTGCTGTTTTTGATTACATTTCAGCCCATTTACTTTTTATCCTTCATTAATTGCATTCTGGAAAAACTTTTTAAGTCATTGAATGTTTTTTTTTTTTTTTTTTTTTTTTTTTTTTCATCTTAACAATAAGATCACAAAAGTTTAAGAAAAAGTCATGGAATTGAGTTCTAATTTTTGTTTCTTAAAAGAAATTTCAGGTAAGCCTGGGAAAAAGCCATCTATTTGAAATGACTCTCCATTGGCCTGCAAAATATGGAAGACTTTAAAGATCCAAAATAATTAACCTTCCCTTTGTTTTTCAGGATGTTTAAATAATGTTTTTCTGGCACAGAAAGTGGCATCACTAAACAGAGTTCAAATTCTAACCTATGCTCTTTCACATTAATTAGTAAAGGCATCAGTCATTCTTTCCCTCCTTAGCCATGGGTTAACTAGTAAGTTTTACAAGTCCTTGGCTGACAACCAGTCTAGGAGAAGAACAATTCTGATTCAAAGCTGTGAAAAAGGCAATGAGAAAATCTTTCCTGATAGCAATTATTAATGAAAAAGAAACTGTGGAGAGCCATGATCACCTATATCCCGAAAGAGATGGTAATATTAACTGTTTCCTTATAAAGAAACATTTGGTACTCATTTACTGAGCAACCAGTGCTGTTTTCAGGTGAAATTCATTAAATTTTGTCTCGACAATAGATTTTCAATTTCAGTAACTGCTATTACTCTTGATTGATGGAGGCTTTCTAACTTTTTATTTGATAAAGTGTGAAATGTCAACATTATGTTTATTTTCTTTTTGAGTTACATGTGGTATCTATTTTAGTTGTTGTTTTTGTTGAAAGTCTTTTATTGATGTGGTTCCTTATTTGGTACAGTTCTTTGTTTGGAATTCTGTAGCACCAGATTAAAAAAAAAATGGTCCTCTCTAAGACCTACATGTTTCATTCACTTGAAGTTATACCAATAAAAACAAAATCAGTAAATGTTTAAAGTTTTACCTCAAACAAAATGTACAAATTGTCTGGAGCATTAGAAAGTATGCCTGATTTTATATTTTTCTGTCAGTTCATGCTTGTTAAGAAAATGGCCCTAAAAATTGTTGTTTTTGTTTTTTGTTTTTTTTCAGAGATCAAAGAATCCAACAAATGCAAGCAGTTTGAAGAAATTTGGCATAACATTGATTCTCAAATTCTTACAGCTCCAGAATCTTGCAAAAACTCTCATCGACAGCAAATAACAGAAATATTTCCATCCATTAACGATGCCATTTGGTGGTGTCAAAAAGGACAGTCTGAAAATATAGAACACAAACCTTGGAATTCTTTACGTCCACTGCCCAGTTTTCTAAGGGAGGCAACTCATGTTCAGGTTCTTGTTACAGGGAGCATTCATTTAGTTGGTGGCGTTTTAGCTTTACTTAATGATAAAAAATAATGTATTTTTGTTGCTTTCTCAATATTTTTTTTTTTTTTTTCCAAAGTAGCCTAATTTTCATAAAAATAACTGAATCCTTTAGATTAATGAGTTCAGGTTTTAGAATCATTGAGATGTTAATATGGAATAGCATTTTTCTGAAGAGCATCAAAAATGCATGATTCAGTTTAACGATTTTAAAAGACATTTTTTCCCCAATCATCTGTAGTGTTAATTTTTGTTGGGTTATAATTGAATTAGAATTCATTTTTATTCCAGATTTATTTCACCAAAAAATAAAATGGTTCATAGAATTTTTTTTAATAATAATTATATTTTAACTATTTTTGTTTCAAACGGCATGAAGTTTCATTCCAAACAAGATTATATACATATCTCTCTCTCTCTCTATATATATATATATATTCTAATATGCATATGGTCCTACTTTGATGGCACAACTCAGAGTTTCATGCATTATGCAATCATCAGGTGCATATTTCAAACTTTACAGAACACATAAAACTCAGTCATGCTATTGACACAGGACAATATGTATATTTATTAATATACATAGAATAATTCTGTTCATACTATATATATATTCCATTTTTAAATGAATTATTCTGCTACCCAGGTTTCTACCATGAGTGGTGTCTTCAGGCAATTTTTAATAACTTAACGCTTGTTATTAAAAATCGCCTGAAGAAACAACTCGTCGTAGAAACCTGGATAGCAGAATAACTCATTTAAAAATGGATAATATTAAAAAATTCTACAATATAATTGTATCGAACAAATGTGTACTGGTCTAATGCTATTTTGACCAAAAACTAAGTATTAAACAATCAACATATATATATATATATATATATATATATATATATACAGTAATATTTTTATTATTGGAATTTTAAAAAAAAAAACAATTTTCTGCTACACAAGAGCTGTCATGTTTCAGTGCTATTCTTGATCCTTTGCACCTCATCAGATGATGTATGGTTGGAAAAATCAGGAAATTATATATATATATATATATATATATATATATATATGTATATATAAATTTAAACCAAATGTTCCCTTATCCAGACCATAGAGGTGGGGGTTCTAGTGGGCTTTGGCTAGATATACCAACAGAAAGTTTAATTCTCTGGATAAGGGAACGTCTGGTTTAAATTTATATATATATATATACTTCCAACCCTATGTCACCTGATGAGGTGCGAGAAAAGTACTGAAAAACAACAGCTCTTGTGAAATGAAGAAAACATTATTATAAATTCCAATAATAAAAATATTACTCTACCATGAGCACTGTTAAAAGGCAAATGCTACAAACAGTGGAGTGTCATTCCATTAGTTCTTACTACTTATATATATATATATATATATATATATATATATATATATATATTGGTGATTAAGAAACAAGAAAAGCATAAACGAAAATGTCAATATACAAATTGATTATTGCAACATATATATATTCAGATTCATCAATTCAGCTTCTGCTCATGTCCATTGTGAGAGTATTTTGAGTGAGGCTAGCCTTTCAGTTAAGAAGACTATAAGTAAGAATTTGTGATGCTAAAATTAGTTCATATCATTTTTGGTGGGCAGCCAATTCCTTGCTGGCAGTTTTGTTTACATTGACTGAAGAACTAATTTGTCAAAACTTGAGTTCTAGGTAAGTTTGATTTTTTTTCTGTTGATTAATTTTAATGATCAACTTTTTTGCAAATTATGAATCATTCTTTGAAGAGGATTTAAAGTTGAAAGCTTGGACCAGATTTCTTAGGCCTTCTTCCGAAATGAACTTGGGACAATTTCTGATAGAATTTCCTCCTTGTCTGGGAAGGATTTTTTGGAATTTGGAAAAGTTGATTCAAATTGGCACAGAATATTTGCTGTCTTTAATAATATTTGTCTTAAAGAATATTTGCTTCCTAACTATACAAAAAGTATTTATACAAGTACCTCCAAATATTCACTAAAAAACAGCATACCATGATGAAAAAAAAAGTTCCAAACTAGATAAAAAAAAAGTTTTATCACCAAAATGTTTGTTTTTAAGAGGAAAGACCAATATATTTTTTGATTATTAAATATTTTCATCTTGATTCATTAAAAATTTTAGTTAAAAATCATATTTTTCTTACATCAGCACTAGGGGTGGACAAAGATAAATTTCCAATACTAATTTTTGGTGCTAAAAACACCTTGTTTTGGAAATTCTTGCAAAAATCAAATATTTGTCAGGTTTCACTTTTCAGGACTTTCATAAATGAAATAAATTATTTTTGAAATTTATTTATTTATTTATTAGAAAATTTTGGTAAAATAAGGCTCAGTTCCAAAAATGAAACTTACCAAATAAAATGAATTTGGATTGACTTGAATAAGTCTCTTTCTCACATGTCATTTCATAGGCAAAATCCTGGTATCTCAGGAATAAATGTCCCTAGCATTTTTGTTAAGTTTTTGTTTCAATCTAAAATGTTGCAAGAATAAATGGTAAATATCTTGTTTTTTGGCATTTTTTCATTGCTCCAAATTTAATGACAGTTTATTGGACATAAAAAAAAAAAAAAACTTTTACTGTGAACTTTATGAATTGTCTATGTTGCTTCAGTAACCTCGACATCTCAGCTTGACTGATTTTAAATAACAGAAATTTAGGATCTTGGAGCTCAAATTCTGCGATGATTTTGTAACAGCTGTCATGTTTTAGCGCTATTTTACAAAATATCTTTTGTAAAATAGGCCATCAATTATTTTTATGCTACAAGTAAAGATTTTTTTTTTCTTTTTTTGGAATTAATAAAAAAATTTTTTTAAAGGCTCTACATTTAGACTTAGATTCCAACTTATTGCAAATCAGTCGGGTCGGAAATTAGACCATGAAACAAAACATGGCGTTAATCAAAGGGTTAATGTCTTTACCAAATGAGCTGAACCTTTGCCCTTAATTGTACTACTGTATATATTTTGCAGAAATTATTTAATTCAGGAAAAATTAAATTATTCAACCAAGGTTTTTTCTTTGTTCTTCATATTTCAAATTTATTTTGCAGATCTCTACTTATGAGATGACACAATGCAAATTACTCCATTTTTTATTATCCACAAATAGACTGACTTGTTTGAAAATGGAACCGTGGAAGAAAAAAAATTATATCATAAGTTTGCAAACTTATTAGAATCAAACATTTGCAAACTTAATTTAGAATCAAACATTATATCAACTTCTAGGGGGTGAATCTATAATTTTGAAAAGTGGGGGTGGTCCTAAATGAAAATGTATCATTATCGTTAATAAAAACAAGAGATAGAAACTTCAGTATGTAACACTATATATTTTATTCATTTTAGATTTTGTCAATTATTGTATATATGTATATATATATATATATCCGCAGACAGATCTGTTTCGCTGTATCACAGCTCATCAGTACGGTTAGACAGCTGATTGCTTTTTACCCAGGATTGAAACCCAATCGAATTGGCGTCAGTCGGCAATTCTACCTCTGAGCTACGGGTGCTCAGTAGAAGTAGGCAGACTTTTTAGCGTGTATATTATCATTATACATGTCCAATAGCAGATAGTGTTCTAATTCGTTGCTGAATGAATGATGTATAGATGCCAGATTAGCTAATGTTTTTCAATATATATATATATATATATATATATATATACTTATTTTTTATAATTTAGAACATGTACAAATTACAATCTACTACAAAGTGTACATTTTGTTACATCTTTCAAAGAAAAATGTCTCATCAGGTAGCAAACGCTATTTTTTGAAGGGAGATGAAAGATTTGCTTCCTCATAATGGTAAATTTTTTTGTGTGAGGTAAAGATTCTTACTGCTTCGTCTTTGTTGAACACAAATGCCGGATCATCAAAGGCTGCATATAACCATCCTTCTGGTGCCTTTCTTTGAACCTTTCACCATTTCTCTTTTAGTTCTTTCACTTTCTCTCCCGTTTTCCTCTTTTTGTTCTTTATTTCATCAATGTCTCTTTTAGTTCTTTCTCTTTCTCTCCCGTTTTCCTCTTTTTGTTCTTTATTTCCTCAATGTCTCTTTTAGTTCTTTCTCTTTCTCTCCCGTTTTCCTCTTTTTGTTCTTTATTTCATCAATGTCTCTTTTAGTTCTTTCTCTTTCTCTCCCGTTTTCCTCTTTTTGTTCTTTATTTCCTCAATGTCTCTTTTAGTTCTTTCTCTTTCTCTCCCGTTTTCCTCTTTTTGTTCTTTATTTCCTCAATGTCTCTTTTAGTTCTTTCTCTTTCTCTCCCGTTTTCCTCTTTTTGTTCTTTATTTCCTCAATGTCTCTTTTAGTTCTTTCTCTTTCTCTCCCGTTTTCCTCTTTTTGTTCTTTATTTCATCAATGTCTGTTTTAGTTCTTTCTCTTTCTCTCCCGTTTTCCTCTTTTTGTTCTTTATTTCCTCAATGTCTCTTTTAGTTCTTTCTCTTTCTCTCCCGTTTTCCTCTTTTTGTTCTTTATTTCCTCAATGTCTCTTTTAGTTCTTTCTCTTTCTCTCCGTTTTCCTCTTTTTGTTCTTTATTTCCTCAATGTCTCTTTTAGTTCTTTCTCTTTCTCTCCCGTTTTCCTCTTTTGTTCTTTATTTCCTCAATGTCTCTTTTAGTTCTTTCTCTTTCTCTCCCGTTTTCCTCTTTTTGTTCTTTATTTCCTCAATGTCTCTTTTAGTTCTTTCTCTTTCTCTCCCGTTTTCCTCTTTTTGTTCTTTATTTCCTCAATGTCTCTTTTAGTTCTTTCTCTTTCTCTCCCGTTTTCCTCTTTTTGTTCTTTATTTCATCAATGTCTCTTTTAGTTCTTTCTCTTTCTCTCCCGTTTTCCTCTTTTTGTTCTTTATTTCATCAATGTCTCTTTTAGTTCTTTCTCTTTCTCTCCCGTTTTCCTCTTTTTGTTCTTTATTTCATCAATGTCTCTTTTAGTTCTTTCTCTTTCTCTCCCGTTTTCCTCTTTTTGTTCTTTATTTCATCAATGTCTCTTTTAGTTCTTTCTCTTTCTCTCCCGTTTTCCTCTTTTTTTGTTCTTTATTTCATCAATGTCTCTTTTAGTTCTTTCTCTTTCTCTCCCGTTTTCCTCTTTTGTTCTTTATTTCATCAATGTCTCTTTTAGTTCTTTCTCTTTCTCTCCCGTTTTCCTCTTTTTGTTCTTTATTTCATCAATGTCTCTTTTAGTTCTTTCTCTTTCTCTCCGTTTCCTCTTTTTGTTCTTTATTTCATCAATGTCTCTTTTAGTTCTTTCTCTTTCTCTCCCGTTTTTTTTTCCTCTTTTTGTTCTTTATTTCATCAATGTCTCTTTTAGTTCTTTCTCTTTCTCTCCCGTTTTCCTCTTTTTGTTCTTTATTTCATCAATGTCTCTTTTAGTTCTTTCTCTTTCTCTCCCGTTTTCCTCTTTTTGTTCTTTATTTCATCAATGTCTCTTTTAGTTCTTTCTCTTTCTCTCCCGTTTTTTTCCTCTTTTTTGTTCTTTATTTCCTCAATGTCTCTTTTAGTTCTTTCTCTTTCTCTCCCGTTTTCCTCCTTTTTGTTCTTTATTTCCTCAATGTCTCTTTTAGTTCTTTCTCTTTCTCTCCCGTTTTCCTCTTTTTGTTCTTTATTTCCTCAATGTCTCTTTTTAGTTCTTTCTCTTTCTCTCCCGTTTTCCTCTTTTTGTTCTTTATTTCCTCAATGTCTCTTTTAGTTCTTTCTCTTTCTCTCCCGTTTTCCTCTTTTTGTTCTTTATTTCTCAATGTCTCTTTTAGTTCTTTCTCTTTCTCTCCCGTTTTCCTCTTTTTTGTTCTTTATTTCCTCAATGTCTCTTTAGTTCTTTCTCTTTCTCTCCCGTTTTCCTCTTTTTGTTCTTTATTTCCTCAATGTCTCTTTTTAGTTCTTTCTCTTTCTCTCCCGTTTTCCTCTTTTTGTTCTTTATTTCCTCAATGTCTCTTTTAGTTCTTTCTCTCCCGTTTTCCTCTTTTTGTTCTTTATTTCCTCAATGTCTCTTTTAGTTCTTTCTCTTTCTCTCCCGTTTTCCTCTTTTTGTTCTTTATTTCCTCAATGTCTCTTTTAGTTCTTTCTCTTTCTCTCCCGTTTTCCTCTTTTTGTTCTTTATTTCCTCAATGTCTCTTTTAGTTCTTTCTCTTTCTCTCCCGTTTTCCTCTTTTTTGTTCTTTATTTCCCTCAATGTCTCTTTTAGTTCTTTCTCTTTCTCTCCCGTTTTCCTCTTTTTGTTCTTTATTTCCTCAATGTCTCTTTTAGTTCTTTCTCTCTTTCTCTCCCGTTTTCCTCTTTTTGTTCTTTGTTTCCTCAATGTCTCTTTTAGTTCTTTCTCTTTCTCTCCCGTTTTCCTCTTTTGTTCTTTATTTCCTCAATGTCTCTTTTAGTTCTTTCTCTTTCTCTCCCGTTTTCCTCTTGTTGTTCTTTATTTCGTCAATGTCTCTTTTAGTTCTTTCTCTTTCTCTCCTGTTTTCCTCTTTTTGTTCTTATTTCTTCAATGTCTCTTTTAGTTCTTTCTCTTTCTCTCCCGTTTTCCTCTTTTTGTTCTTTATTTCGTCAATGTCTCTTTTAGATCTTTCTCTTTCTCTCCCGTTTTCCTCTTTTTGTTCTTTATTCCCTCAATGTCTCTTTTAGTTCTTTCTCTTTCTCTCCATTTTCCTCTTTTTGTTCTTATTTCTTCAATGTCTCTTTTAGTTCTTTCTCTTTCTCTCCCGTTTTCCTCTTTTTGTTCTTTGTTTCCTCAATGTCTCTTTTAGTTCTTTCTTTCTCTTTCTCTCCCCGTTTTTCCTCTTTTGTTCTTTATTTCCTCAATGTCTCTTTTAGTTCTTTCTCTTTCTCTCCCGTTTTCCTCTTTTTGTTCTTTATTTCGTCAATGTCTCTTTTAGTTCTTTCTCTTTCTCTCCTGTTTTCCTCTTTTTGTTCTTATTTCTTCAATGTCTCTTTTAGTTCTTTCTCTTTCTCTCCCGTTTTTTCCTCTTTTTGTTCTTTATTTCATCAATGTCTCTTTTAGTTCTTTCTCTTTCTCTCCCGTTTTCCTCTTTTTGTTCTTTATTTCATCAATGTCTCTTTTAGTTCTTCCCTTTCTCTCCCATTTTCCTCTTTTTGTTCTTCGTCAATGTCTCTTTTAGTTCTTTCTCTTTCTCTCCCGTTTTCCTCTTTTTGTTCTTTATTTCCTCAATGTCTCTTTTAGGTCTTTCTTTTTCTCTCCGTTTTCCTCTTTTTTGTTCTTTATTTCCACAATGTCTCTTTTAGTTCTTTCTCTTTCTCTCCGTTTTCCTCTTTTTGTTCTTTATTTCCACAATGTCTCTTTTAGTTCTTTCTCTTTCTCTACCGTTTTCCTCTTTTTGTTCTTTATTTTCCTCAATGTCTCTTTTAGTACTTTCTCTTTCTCTCCCATTTTCCTCTTTTTGTTCTTTATTTCGTCAATGTCTCTTTTAGTTCTTTCTCTTTCTCTCCCGTTTTCCTCTTTTTGTTCTTTATTCCCTCAATGTCTCTTTTAGTTCTTTCTCTTTCTCTCCCGTTTTCCTCTTTTTGTTCTTTATTTCCTCAATGTCTCTTTTTTACCATCCCCCATTCCGGTTTCTCATTTTCCATATGCTGTTTACCTCGCACACAAAAATTTACCAATATAAAGAACCAAATCTTTCATCTCCCTTCAAAAAAACAGTTTAATAGCTGATAAGACATTGTCCTTTCAATGTTGTAACAAAATGTACATTTTGTAGTAGATTGTAATTTGTACATGTTCTAAATTATGATAAATAAATAAATATGTTTGTGTGTGTGTGTGTGTGTGTGTGTATATATATATATATATATATATATATATATATATATATATATCTCCAAGTGAATAAGGAACAAAGAAAATATTAATAACATTCAAAACAGTGCAATGAATATTTATTATAATTTAGAACATTTATAAATTACAATCTACTACAAAAATGTACATTTTTTCACCATGTTTCTCTTAGTTCTCTCTTTCTCTCTCGTTTTCCTATAAACGGGAGAGAAAGAGAGAACTAAAAAAGAGACATGGTAAAAAATTCAAAGAAAGGCACCAGGTTTAAAAGTAAGAGGTAAAGTATAGTCCTCTACCCGTTTTCCTCTTTTTGTTCTTTATTTCATCAATGCCCCTTTACAATCCCCCATTTCGGTTTCTCATTTTCCCTCCCCACTTTACCAAGCACACAAAAATTTAGTCTGCCAGGGGTTACAGAGAGTGAAAAAAAATATAAAAGATGGATGAAATTCAGTGAAACAGAAGGCGGCAACTGACACTGCATTAAACTTTTGAAAATTGGTGCTATCAAGGAAGCAAGTAAATGGAAAAGAGATCCATAGGTGGGATGTGCAAGAAAAGAAACTGTTAGAGTAGAAGAGGAAGTTACATTTAACTATTTTGTCAGTACAAAGGTGGGAACCTAGATGCCAAGCTAGTAGTGTGCATAAATTTATGAGGTAGGAACACTAAGGAAAAAAATCTCAGATCGTTTGCCATGGATTTGTAGAAAAGACCGAGGGAAGCCACATCATGCTGGTGATAAAATGACCGAAGTCAAGATGCCAGGTCAGGACCAATAACATTGCAGATCATTCTTTGGGTTTTGTTGAGATTTATAACAGGAGCACCCAGCCAGATATGGCAACAATATTCAATCCACCGACTTAAAGACAAACAGAAAAATTCCTGCTCGCTTGCCTTCTATTCTTTACGACTTTGAGAAGATTTGTTAATATGAATGAATGATGAAAATATAAAATGTAGAGAAAGGGGGTGGGGAAAAATTAAAATCATTCCAGATCTCCTCGTTAAGGGGAAATAACTAAAGATTTAACATGAAATGCATATTATACAAATATATCTTTTTTTTTTCAATATTTTAACTGGAGCTAAAAAAAAAAAAGTGTTATTTTTGCTCCGGTTAAAATAGGGAAAACAAAAATGTGTAATAATGAAAAATCTTTAAAGAAGATTGTTTTCTTTTGCTTTTTTATAATCATATCGCCCCAAGCAAGGCATTTTACTGCCACTGTCTTGCATGGGGTTACATAGGAGGAAAGTTATGAGAAAGAGTGACAGGTTATATGGAGTGTCAGGAAGTGGGTAAAAGAAGGCTGAGAATATTGATGAGAGTGGAGTGGATGGAGAAAGGAGCGTGAGAGTGAGGATGCAGATTAGTGAGATAGGAGATGACTATTGACTTTACATTTAAATTCTTGGAGATTATAGCTGTCGGGGAAGCAAGTAAACGGAAGGGAATTCAACAGGTGGGAAGTGCACAAAAAGAAGCTGCTGGAATAGAATTTGCATTTACATTTTATTAATTTCACAGTCAAAGGGTGAGACCTAGTTGCTAATCCTGTGGCTCGAATAAATTCATATATAGGGGCCATCCGTGAGCTAAGTTCATCTGAGCAGGAGCTGTGAAAGTATTTGTAGAAGAGACACAGGGATGCCACATTGCGCCAGTGAGAAAGTGACTGTATCCGAGCTGCCAAGTCGGGATCTATCACATTAGCGATTCTGTTGGATTTTGTCAAGGACCCTTGACAAAATCTAACAGACAAAATTTTCTATTATGTTTACATAATAGAAAAAATATCTGGAAAAAAAACAACCATATTAAAGGACACATAAGTCTGTTGAATGAAATCAGAAATAGCTTCAGAATTGTTATTTTTATCCCTACTAACCTAAACATTGTCTGCAATTGTGAACCCATTGAAACACTACTGTCTTTCATTGACCCACCCCCTCACTTATCCTCTGTGCCAATTTGTCCAAAGAACAGATGAGATTAACACCATAAGAAATAAAATAAATCCTGTTTTCAATAAATTGATTATTTATTTACTGAGTTTCCAGACACATGCAATATTTCTCTCAAGGTAAAGGGGTGTGTTGGTGGCATATAGGTCCCTTTGTTTCTTATTTCTGCTGAGCAATTGCAACTGATGGGACTGGTCTGAAAGACAATTTCATTCTCTGCCTCACTACAACCAGGAATTTACTTATTTGAGGCTACAAGCGGAAACGTCTGACTTCCCACCAAATGTCACTTTACCTCAAATTTTCATTCGTTATTTTATTCATCTTCAGTCAAATATGATGCCTCTTCAAAGACTTTCTTCTGAACATAAAACACCTGAAACATTTGTCTTTACATGTACAGGGTAAGTGTGGGCTATCATGTGCCACACGATAACCACAAAAAAATCAGAGGAAAGGAAAATTCTAGGATTTTATATATTAACAACAAAACTAAGTTGTGAAATAATCATATTTAAGCAATTTATTAATTAATGAAAAGTACATATATGAAAAAGTATAAAATGTTGGAGAACAAATGACTGAATTTAATTTCCAATAATTTCAAACCCCAAATTATGAGACTTCATACAAACACCCTCCCCCGACACCCACCAATACCATGTAGTTGTGGATTTGTAAGTTACTGTCTATTTGACCTTCTGTCATGACTAGCCTCTGTTCTTTGATTTTCAATGGATGACTTGTCAAATCAATTTACCTGCTAATCCATTTCAAACAGGGAAAGAAAAGACAATGGTAAAAGGCCTTGGCTAATGAGTTTTAATATACAAAATGCAACACAGTTCTTAATGATCTTTGTTGACTGGAATAAGTTCCAAATGAGCCCAATTTTTCCGGCCGAGGTGGCAGAATATATTCCAATATGTTTTTAAGCTTCTTTGGGTCGACCAGATTTCTCCACTGTAAAGGCTTTACCGCAAAGGACAAAGTCAGATGGAAATGAACAGCAAAAGAAAAATAATGTTGAAGAACGTCTTTACACAAACTCCCCATCTTCTAATTTGTTGAGTTCTCGCCAACGTTCACGGAGGGTGCTTAGCGTACATATTTCAGTCTGGAAGTCATGGAACGCAAGGTCATTCAATAACTTGTACACACCGGCTCGTTTGCAATCCTGAAATAGCAAAAGGACAAATTTATGATTAACATAAATGTGTAAGTGATTAATTAATTAATTTAAATAGCTATATAAAAGGTAGGCTTTTTTGTTTTGTTTTTATAATTGCACCAACCCAAGCAAGACATTATACTGCCACTGTTGTGCAGGGGGTTATATAGGAGGAAAGTTATAAGAAGGAGTGACAGAATACAGGGGATGTCAGGAAGTGGGTAGGAGAGGGATGAGAATACTGCAGAAATGAGATAAAAGCATGAGAGAGAGGATTCAAGTTAGTGAGATAGGAGATGACTATTGACTGTACATTTAAATTCTTGGAGATTGGAGCTGTTGGGGAAGAAGGGAATTCCACACATGAGAAGTGCAAGAAAAGAAGCTGCTGGAGTAGAATTTGCATTTATATCTAATTGGTTTCACAGTAAAAGAATGATAAAAAGCAGCTTATATTGTTTTCTTAAATCTTCAATGAAAAATGGCTTCAAACAAATGGACCAACCTGATCTTAAGACAATCTTTCAGACTACAAAATTAGAAAGAGATATGCCAAATAATAAAACCCATATCACTTAAGGACTTCCAACAGCAGCAACAAATATAATGGCTCGTCCAGCAGACCAGAAGTGAAAATAATGATATAGTCAAGATGTTGCCTTTCATGGCTACTTAATCTTTTCTTTCCTAATCTTTTATCATTACTAGACAGAGGTATAACAGTAAAAATGAGAAACGTATTCAATTAACAACAAAAAAATAAAAGCACAATTGGTTATGACTAATAGAAAATTAGTCAAAAGCACTTGAATCACAGATCATTTGGACAGTTTTTACACACTATATCCAGATATTTTACTTTTATATCCTGAAAAGGAGATGAAATTTTTGCTGGTGCACATGTTAACGACCTATCATGTGAACTGCTTGTTCAATAAAGAGAATGTCATCTGTTTTTGTGTGTTGAGGAGAAAAGTGGGGTTAATTCTTATTGCTTTAGAAAGAGTAAATTAATGATAATTATAATTGTTATAATAATTTTATTATAATAATTTTTGACAAAATAAATTTTTTATGGACACAACCCCATGACAGTATTTTTGATATTTTATTTATGTATTTCTTTATAGACATATATATATATATACAGTTCGTAAACGGTAAGGATAATCCAACAAGATTAACTTAATATAATATATGATATTAAGTGTTTTATCTAAGTAAGAAAATATTGGCATAATTTTGGAATATGTGTGAGAATTATTAGCAACTATATGTATGTGTATATATATAATGCGACTTATATGTGCGGAAATCCCATCTTTATGAGATGTATATGCATGAGTACTCGATCACCAGAATCGGTAAGTAAATACGAGAATATGTAAAGTGGTAAATATATATAGACATGAACAAAGTCACATTTGTCAGTATATGTGGGAATGTACATATGAAATGAATTGTTTGAACATTATTTTTTTTATTGATACTTGTATTTAAGTAGATATTCTGTTTTTAATTTAAACAGTATTATATATTTATATCTACTGGCCTGATTATTTACGATAAATTGTTATTACGAAAATGTGTGCTATTCGGCAGGATTCGAACTTGTGACCCCTATCTACATAGGGGAAGCTACCATTTGATCTGGCAACATCTTAGACCGCTCGACCATGAAATAATCAGGCCAGTAGATATAAATATATAATACTGCTTAAATTAAAAGCAGAATATCTACATAAATACGAGTATCGATAAAAAATAATGTTCAAACAATTCATTTCAAATTGTCGGTTGTTTATGACCAAGTTTCGTTAAAATTTGTTAATTTCAGTAACATGTTTATAAAAATTAGTATAAATAGATGGGTTAGTTTTTATGGGGTCAAACAAACACCAGCATTCAAAGATTTAGAAATTCCTTTACAGGTCAAACTCTTCACATAGACCTATATTTTCATAACCTTTAGAAAAACACCAGAATATTCTGAAAACTTAGCCTAAATATAAGTCCATCTCTGATACTGAAAATAACATTGATACATTATCTTTTGTCAATCAGAGTCAAAAGATAAAGAAAAGGAATAATGGGAGAGTTTAAGGAGAGAAGAAAATTATAAAAAGAAGAAATAACCACAATATCAGTCATTCAGTTAAGTGCCATGCGCGATACACACTTTGGGTGATTATGTCTCAAAAGAGACATGACTGACTGGGCAGAAAATTATCCCACAGTAGGTTGCCATTGCTTTCTGCGGTAGACTGGTTGCCGATCAAGGCTATAGAACCCAATCTGTCCTATTATTTAACCCATAACTGGAGGAAAGAGACGGATTAATACCTTTCCCAAGGGTATTTGCGTGTAAGTGAATGCAAAGGAATTCAACTGGAATTCGAACTCAGTTCCCCGATTTCTCGTTCCGAGCCGATATCCACTGCGCCACAACACACATCCAACCACAATACACGCACACAAAAAAAAACATAAACATAATCCCAAGAAAAAATTGCAAAAATTATTTTTTTAACTTAATATAAAAATAATGAAAATTGTAGGGTTTGATACATTCCCACCCACACACACACATGGTCATTCAGCGTTCACGTGATGACCCTAGTTTCCCATGCAAACGGTATGCCGATATAGCAGGGAGCGTCACATGCTACGCCAGTTAGGGTTCTGTCCTGGGCAAGAGCAGACATGTTTATTACCTAGCTCACACATACACACGCGCACTAATTGCAGGTAGCAATTAGTGGCGCAAATTTTTATTTCTCACCAGCATGCACACACAACACTAAAAACTCCAATTGGAAACAGACATTAACAGTATGTACATTAACTTTATTCAAACTGAACTTAATTCAATTTAATCTTCTACCGAACATTTACGTTTCTCTCCAGACAAAGGGAAAGAACTTTTCTTTCTTTATTTGATATGCATGCTTTCAACTCTATGTAACCTTTATTAATATATTGTTGTTCTGGTTACTTTCGCCTTTTAGTGTTTCCTTAATTCCTGCTCTATTCCATGACAGGAGTTACGCCGAGTGGATTCGTAAATATAAATTAGTAATGGACACATTGTACTCTACAAAATGAGAAAATTGGCAGACATTTGCTGACAGCTTTTGTGTCTATGAAACTCTTGAGTAGAGGTGTTGAATAAAACATCAATCAGCCAAGTGACAAATTTTATATTTGCATTAATATATATATATATATATATATATATATATATATATATATATATATATATATATATATATACCGGCAACTCAGAACATTTTTGTAGTAGAAAATGCCAATGAGAAGAGTATATTTGCGTAAACGTAATTTGATATTTTGTGTGACATTGTAAACAACATTGCATTTGTTTTAGTTTCAAAGTTACAGGGAAAAATATTTACATTTTTTGTTAACTAAATGAATTTAACATAAAAATAAAAATTATTTATTTGGCTTTACTGAAATTAGAAATATAAAAACTATTACAGGTCAGTTCAGAAATTTTCGAAGAATATTTAAAAATGTAGACATTTAATTTTAGAGGAAAAAGTTACATTAATGCCACATGAATTACAGACAGTTGATTTCCTGCATGAAATATTTAACAAAAAAAATGCTTTATTTTTTTTTAAATTTTATTTTCTGAAGTATGAAATATTGAAACTGAAAAATAAACCTTAAATAATTAAATTAACTATTGGCACTTTTATTTTACATATTTTGTTTTTGTTTAAAAAAGCACTTTTTTAAAAAAATATTTCTTTTGTTTCAAAATTATGGGGAAAATATTCACATTTTTTTTGTTGAGCAAATTAACTTTTAAAACGACAGAATAAAAATTAAATATAAAGGCTCATTTTTTTTAATAAAAAATATTTTAACCGTGTTTGACACGTGTGATTTGATTTCTGTGATGTAATTTAGCAACCATCTTAGATCTTAGATGTTTTACAGAGAAAATGTAAACAATCGGCTCCATTGGCCAAAAAGTGTGAAAGGGAAAATTGCTGAACTTAAACTCAAAAAGTATGTGTCGACCTGGCTTCTCTGTAAATATGTGTCCCTAGAAAGTTTGAATGGCGTAGCTTAAAAAATGTAGGCGTGCATAGGGAATAGTCACACACAGACTCACAGATTGCCTTTTATATATATATATATATATATATATATATATATATAAATGTGTGTGTGTGTGTGTGTGTAGTTATCTGTGTGTGCTTAAGTCTCTCCTTTACCTACCTTTTCCATCCACTGTCGGAAAGTTTTTCGGCGTGGTTTCTTTTCTGTGTGCAGATAACCATTGAAAAGTATCAAATAAATGTAACGTTCCAATAACAAAAGGCTCTGTATATAAAGTTCCCTCTGAGCTTTCTGTGAAGGGCTTTTCTGTGCCTGGAAAAAAGAATGAAAGAATTTAAGACAGACGTGTTGAAGAGCTTGAAACATGTTTGCAATTTAGTCATCATAATATGCAATGGATATCGACTCAGAACGTCAAATCGGGAAACCAAGTTTGAATTCCACTTGAATTTTTTGCATTCACTTACACACAAATTCCCTTGAGAAAGGTATTAATCCATCTCTTCACTCCAGTTATGGGTTAAATAACAGGACAGACTGGGCTCTATAGCCTTGGCTGGCAACCAGTCTACCGAAGAAAGTAATGGCAACCTACTATGGGTGGAGATAGGTATATGACCTATAGACATACATTGTTTCTATTGATAAAATCTTCCGTAAGTCTTTCCTTTTGGTTAGCATTTTTGCAACCCCATATGATACGATGGCTATTAAAGTCTCCCATTAAAGTAAATGGTTTTAGAAGCTGCTTCAGTTCCATCTATAGAAACTTTAGGAGGCATATAAACTGAGCATATGGTGATGGATTTATGGAGTGGGGCTCTTATGGCCACTGTCTGCAGTTTGATATTTACGTTGATTTTGCTTTGAGGAATAGTGTTTTTTTTTACTAATATTGAAGTACTACCCAAGGCTCTGTTTCCATTGTTACCAATAAAATTATTTGATGCATAGTTTTTAAGATCTATATTTTCACTGTCCTTTAAAAAAGTTTCTTGAAGACAAATGATTGCATGGCATAAGTCTGCAGTAATCAAAAGTAATACATTTCACTTTGCTTTTACCTCTTGTGTTCCAGTGAATAATTTCGTTAGCTATAATTGTTATGTTGAGGTTATCAGTTTTTGTTGGGTTGCCTTAAGTTTAAATTTTTATTCTCGATTGTTTTTAGGTGATTTCTTCCTTACAGGGTTTCCTTTTTATCTGGATCGTGTGTTTTCTTGCTTTTCGTATTTGCTTAGTTTTGGATGGAGATCTTCCTCATTGGGTTACGAGTTGAGGAATCTCAAGATTGAGATGTGTGAAGGGATGATTCTTTTAGTTTTTAATTTCTATCTTTAATAAGTTAGAATTTTCAGGCAAGGAAGCAAAGATGAACTTGTCTGAATCAACCTAAATTTTTTTCATTCTTTCATTGACGAAACTGCGATATAGGTAATTATTAAATATTTATAAATTCATTTGAAGCACATATTATTGTGCTGTGTTAACAAAAGAACCATTCTATTTTCATTTACAATTAATCACTTGGCAATAAATAGTAAAAAATAGTATAAAATACATAATTTTTTTAAAACACTGGGGTGGCCTAATAATTATGGCTGGTAGTGTATATCACCTGAAGAAGAGTTGTGTTACTAAAGGGAAATAACTGATACTAAGATATCCAGAAGTGGCATGACACATGGAACTAGAACAATCTTCCCCGAAGAAGGGCAGTGCATACACTGGCCAAAACATTGTGAATATCATAACAAAGATAAGAACATTAGTCTGAACAATTTAAATAGCATAAATTGTTACAATATCACATCTCAGGGATGTAGATAAGATACCATATTGTTTGTTTACACCGAAAGTAGTCATTATCTTATTTGTTTCAAATTTCTTTGATGAAGCAAGTCATTATTATTAATTCTTGACGACTCGATATTTTGCTATCGTGTGCCACTTTTGGAATTGTGATATTCCACTTTAATAAAAACATGAGCAAAAAAGGTGCAATATTTTATTTACCTGGTTGTAAGTCACCAAAATCATCTCTCGAAGATGAAAGTGTGTTGTACTCATCATCTCAAACAGTTTGTCAAGTACAAAATCTACCTCTCGTTTCACTTGGTATCCGTCAGGTAGAATCATTACTATGCGTTTCACAGACTGAATAAAAGAAAGCAAATCTATAAGCTTACATTATTGAGATTATTATTCATTAAACAAATTCTTTCATTCAAAATAAAAGATGTTCTTGTTGCAAATAATGAAACTATTATTTACTGCTATAAAGTTAAGTTAAAATAATGTAGCTATTCATAAATCGAAACGACTTTTGCTTGCATATTGCAAACTATTTCTTTGCTCATTTGTGATGTAGGTAAATAAAACGAATTATTTTTTAATGACATTAACATCGACGTGTTACAATATCAGAAATCTGGACAAACATTTTGCGTAAACTTTTGTGAGAATAAAATCCACCATTGAAATAAAATCCATTGCTGTTCATGGAAAAATAGATCAAAATTTGAGAACGCTTGTTCTTAAATGAGGATGTGCTTTTGTGGTGCAGTGGATATCAACTCGGAACGACAAATCAGAGAGCTGAGTTCGAATTCCAGTTGAATTCGTTGCATCCACTTATGTACAAATACCCTAAATAATAGAACAGATTGGGTTCTATAGCCTTGGCTGGCAACCAGTCTACTGCAGAAAGCAATAGCAACCTACTGTGGGATAATCTTCTGCCCAGTCAGTTATGTCTCTTTTGAGACATGATTGCTCAAAGCGTGTATCACGTATGGCACTTAACTGACTGACTAAATATAATAGTTGAAAACAAGATTAAGGCTTCTACTGGGCATAAAGTGGGGGATCAGTTTTATGTTGTTATGAAGTAATAAACTGATGCCCCACTAATTACTACTTGATAATATAATACATCTCTTAAAGTGCGTATCACGTTTGGCACTCAACTGATTGACTGTTTTTAACTGACTCTTGAATGAAGTTTCTGTATCAGTGGAAAATGGACAACTTTGACCTTTATGCCTAAAAAAAAATAAAATAAAAATATAAATAAAAAAGGAAGAAAGCAAAATAAGTTACCGTTTTTCCTTTGACACTGCCATTATAATTCCCTTCATTCCCTGGCAATATTTATTGTTTTAAAGCGATGATTTGAATTACTTCTAATTCTAATTTAAGAGTAACTTCTACTCCAACAGTTTCTTTTCTCGCACTTCCCGACTGTGGAATTCTCTTCCACACGATTACTTCCCCTACGGCTACAATCTCCAAGAGTTTAAATGTAAGGTCAATAGACACTTCCTAACACACTAACCTGCTCCCATTCTATCAAACACTCTTTCCATCCGCCCAACCCTCATCCTCACTATCCTTACTCATCTGTCACCTTCCTCCTGACATTCCCTATGTCTAACCACTTCTTCTCTTTACCTTTCCCTATGTAGCCCCATGCGCAATAGTGGCAGTGGAATGCCTTGCTTGGGGTGAGATGATTAAAAAAAAAAAAGAATTTTAATGAAACCTAAACATATGAAAGTGAATTTATACCTTTTCTTTGTTCTTGACAATTGATAACACAAATAATAAACGCTATTGTTTACTGAAATGACTGGCAAAACATTGGCAAATTTATTCAAACTTTATAAAATGACAGATAAAGATTTCGTAAAAGTTAGTTCACATATTTTCATAATTTAGTAGATGTTTAGAAATTTATGAATGAGAAATTGTTTTCATATTTCTTTTGGTTAAATGATATGTATTTCATCATAATATTTTTTAGAACGTTTTTAGAACATTATAAATATAAAATTATTCTTGTAAATATACAAACTAATAAATAAATAAATAACATTTAATATTTTTGTTGTCAAATCTCAAGAACAAGATAATTGAATAAATTCACTTTCGTTATGTGTTTTAGGTTTTATTACAATTTTAACAATTGCTTTTTAAAATGAATATTGCTGAGGAGTGAAGGTAGTTAAAATAATAGTGACACCAAGGAAAATACCATCCTTTGACTCACCATTTTTTTTGCAGACATGTAGGTACAAATTTGCCCAAATGTTTCTGCCAAATTTTACACTGGACTGTGAGAAAATCTAAATGAATCTGTGATTGTACATTTCTTGAGTGATAGAATTCCAATAATGGTATCTTTATAGTGAATAAAAGAATTTTTATTTTGAATAGAGTTTTGGGGTTTAGCGAATAACTGTAATGTTGAAACAATTTTCATATTCTATAAAAAAATCACAGGAAATACGTTAAAATAAATGTGAAATGCAGTCATTTAATATAAAAAAACAAAAGAAAGCTTTGGTAAAAAAAAAAAAAATAATTTCAATATATCTATATCACAATGACAAACCAAATATTGATATATAATAGTCTTTTATCTCAGAGAATTTAGCATGGCCAAGCGGACTAAGCGCCAGACTTAAGGTAGTAATTATACCTTATCAGCACGTATAATCTTTGGACAATATTATCAAAGATGAACGAAAAACTTGAAGCAGCTGAAATGTGGATCTACAGAAGGATGCTGTGGATATCATAGACCCAGCATGTTCGCAATGATGAGGTTTTGAAAAGTGAAAACAAAAAGGAAGTTAATATTGAGCGTCAGGAAGAGACAACTGAATTTCTTGGGACATGTAATGAGGAAGAAGGGCTTGCAGAATCTGATACTCACGGGTCAGATAGAGGGAAAGATAGAGAGGGTAAAGCAGCGGATAACATATTTGAAAGGCCTGAGCGGGTAGATGACAGAACGGGTGTTGTGAGATGTTACAGGAGAAAGTGTGATAAGAGCCACCACAGATAGGGAGACATGGAAGGTCATGATCGCCTAAGTACTGAAAGGACAAGGTACCTAGAGGAAGAATATATATATATATATATATATATAAAATGTGCCTTCTGATGTTTCATTAGTGAGACTTCTTTAACCCTTTGCCAATTGATATTAATTTCACTGTTTAAAATAAAGATGCACTGCTTATGAAACTGACGAATATAGTTCCAGAAGAGATTCATGATTTGGAGCCAGAAGTCGGAAGAGTTATAATCACTACAGTTCATTACACATTAAGCTTGATTTTCAAAGAAATTCCTCTAACATTTTCCAACTGATAGTAGAACTCTTATATATATATATATATATATATATATATATATATATATATATATATATATATATTTTTTTTTTTTTTTTTTTTTCATGCTCTGGCTAGTTGATAGAGCACTTTAGAGGGAGATAGATTTCATAAATACCAGTAACTACTTATGATTTTAGCTATGTTTTTTAGTTAATGAATTGAACACAGTTTGGTTTGGCTATCAAATTGAACACTCTCAGTTCCTGGGGTTTGTTTACATCCTGTGAATAACCTTCTATGAAAATTACCTTTCTCTGCTGTTCATTAGTAGCACAGGGCTATAATATCTGTCTGACGAAAAATCAGTCGGATTTTGATCCCGGCTTGAAGGAAATGGTTAATCTAGCCGCACTGAAGAGATGTGATACAGTGAAACAAGCTTGTCTGCAGATGATTATATATATATATATATATAATCATCTGCAGACAACTTATTTCACTGTATCACCTTGTCTGCAGATGATTATATATATATATATATATATAATCATCTGCAGACAAACTTGTTTCACTGTATCACATCTATATATATATATATATATATATATATATATATATAAAGTTATTTGTTTGAACATTATTTTTAATTAATACTTATATTTGAGTAGATATTATGTTTTTAATTAAACAGTATATTTATAAAACTCTACTGGCTTGAAGACTTTTTTTTAATTATATCACCCCGAGCAAGGCAGTAACGCCACTGATGTGCAGAGGGCTACGTAAGAGTGAAAAGATTTGAAAAAGAGAAAACCAGAAACCACATCCTAAACAGGGAACAAGAGATGAGCCTCTACACCTGTACAATAGACGTGGGTGGAGTGTGAACCGGGCGATAGTTTAGTCTATCTACTCCAATATGAGGAAAATGCGTCATTTGGCAGGATTCGAAACTGTGACTCCTAACAACATAGAGAAAGTTATCAATTGATCTCATAACACTTGATCACAAATGAATTCACAGTAGACAAAGCCGAATTAAGCCTTATAAACACAATTTTCTGATTTCTTGTAAATAATCATCTCTGCTCTGAAAGTTTATAGTAATGTAAACAAATATAAACAGAGAGTGTTATTTGTATTTGTTATTTGTTTTATTTCATTAATCACTGAAACTTAAAATATATATATAAAAATAGACATACTCAGCAGGGACAGTCTGTTTCATGCCTCAATGAAGAGTGCATTTAAGCATAGAACAGACATATACTGATCAGTGTTGACCTTAGTGTTCACTTTTATTTTTACATGTGCTCTGTAGGAATCCAATAGACAACTGTCTTTCTTTCCCTGGGAGAGTCATGAGGGTCACTCTGACATCACTGGTGAGTGATGAAGGAGGGTTGCAATGTAGAGCTAAAAAAAGAGGGACTCTCCAAGCCCACAACAGTAGGTTTTACAGGAAAAATCACATGACCTAACCAGGTTCCTAGAGAAACTGCCGTAACTCTAATTTTCCAATCAGGAAATATTACAAGTAAGGTTCCGGTTTCATACACGTGGTTGTATATATGTTAAAATTTTTCTGTGTGGGAAACGAACGTTATGCATGGATGTGGTGTCCTAAAACTCTGTCTGAGAACAAAGCATGTTTATCATACTTTTTCCATTCAGTTCTTCTGTTCCATCAACGGAGGTGTAATGTTATAGCATGGAGATAAACCCATGATGGGGAAAATGTAAAATGACTGAAATAACCTCATATATCTCCCATTTGATAAGACATGAAGGCCACTGAGAGCATTCACCTTTAATTTAATCTGGTGTTGAGCCACACAGGTGTCAAGAGTAAAGTTTGTTTTTGATTTTGTTGACTGGACAGAATAGGATCAATTGAACATTGTCTGTGATAAAAAAGCACCATGAGACAATTCATTCTGCAGGAAATTTGGAAACGGTATGCTGTACTGCTAGGCTTTAGAACCAGGTGTCAAGTCTGAGGACAGTACAGGTGATTTGGAAAGAGTTGGATGAGTTTAATGATGATTAAGAATGATTTTGGAGTGATCACTAGCGATGGTGAACTTATGCCTCCATTCATCTTCCCACAGGGTCATAGACTGAAGGCCTACAAGACGAAGGCCTACATTGAGGTAATGCTGCCCTGGGACAAGAGGGTGACTGCTGGAAGATCCTGTGTCTGGCAACAGGACTCTGCACCATGCTATATAGGCAAGATGACCCAATCATGGCTGTCAGACTATTTCTGTGACCACATCGCCCCTTACACCTGGCCACCTAACTCCCCAGAGTGCAACCCCCCTTGATTATTATGTAGTGGGGACAGTTTAGCAAGCGACTAACCAAACTCCTTGTAACACCAAATCTGAAGGCAAGGATTATGGCAGCATTCACCAACTTAAGCAAGGAGACTGTCCAGAAGAGATGCAGGAGATTCCAAAGTTGTCTGTAGGCCGTAGTTGAAACTAACGACAATTTTATAAATTTACTAGCAGTATAGGCTGGTGTTGCTTGGGTGTAATGAAAGCTTTAAAACTAATCCATGGTCCTGAAGGTCAGACTCTTTGGACGTTGGCACGAAATACTAAAAAGCAATAGTTGTTTCCAGGTAAAGCGAAACCGTAGACTGAAAGAAAAATGAATGGATGTAAGTCAAATTTTAATTTCCTGGTATCGATATCAAATAATTTTTTCTTGTCGTAAACTGAATTTTGAAGGCTAAATAAGTCCTCTGAGTAAATGGTATCATGGCTGAGACTAAGAGCTACAATTATACCTACTTAGAGCCAAACCCGAAGCAAAACCTAAAATAAAAGGGCTGAAAAAATACAGACATGCAAGCAGATAAACAGACACACACACAAACATCTTGCCTTATATATATATATATATATATATATATTATTGATTTTCTGCACTATTGTAATAACTGCAACCTTGAAACTTTGAATATCGTTTCTTATGTCTTTGTCTATGAGTGTATCAAATTTGATTAAAATCGGACCAATCCTTCTATAACCCGATTTTTTCGATTATCAATTTTCGATATTTATCGGGGGTACCTCAACACAAAACCTAGCTAAGAACACTCGCAGACGCTTATAGTGCAACTGTGTAAATTTTCAAGAAAATCAGTTCAGCCATTCCGGAGTCTATAGGTAACGGACACACACACACACACACACACACACGCACACAGGCAAAGTTCCATTTATAAATAAATTTAGATTTTTTATTTCAAGATATTTTTGTGTAATTTTGGTAAATTTATCTGTTAAAATGGAATGTTCATGTTATTTCCATTATTGCATCATTTAGACGGCAATTTATCTATCGCACCTTGCACCTGCCTTGGTCACGTCCATTGTAGTAAGCCATTCAATTCTTATTCTGTTAATGAGAATTTCCACTTGAGCAACTTCTAATCAATGTTTTATGGAACTGACTCCCAAGAAGATGCTTTTTTCATCTCTATCATCTTAACCTATTCAAGTCTTTTTATCAACCATTATTTCCCCACCCACATATCCCCATAAACTGTGCCTTACTCTGTACCTCCCTACCTTGAGTGACTCTTGAAGTTTGTAAAGAACAGTAAACAACACTGAAACAAAAAAATTCAGATTTACATCTCATTTCCTGAAGGACTTATAAATGGATAACAAAAAAAGAATTTAAACATTTAAAGGTGGTTAGAGTGTTTTGTTGAAAGATAGTGTGCCTTGACAAATTGTGAACAAACTGCAGGTTTGGAACAATAAATGCCTGAAAGACAAAAAAAGTGAAGAAATGAAGCCTAACTCCACAGCGACTGTACAGTAAAACTCGTTACATCAGAAGACCTTCATTGTCATAGAGCCCAATGTTTCTTTCTCTCTTTCACTTACTAAAAATTTCCCCATTGTATATTCAGCGTTGGCAATGGATACCCGTTCTTGCTCTCCTGGCCGAGTACCGGGTGGATATCCCTGAAAATGAAAACATTAAAAATCAGAAACACATGGAATTTAGGGAAAATATTTGTCACTAAACGTCCAAAGCATTCCTTTTCTCTTTACTGTTTTGCCTCGAGACTTTTTCTTTTGCTTTATTAATACAAAGAAACAAAAATGTATGATTCAATTTTGAAAAGATTTAAAGAATTTCCTATGAAATTATTTGAAATTAACAATATTTTTTAAAGCTACGAATTCTTAATAAGTAAGGGTATTATTAAAAAATATGTACGGGTATCACAAAAATAATAAGAGTATTTCTAAAGAATATGTTGTTGGTTGTTTTTGCTTTATGGCATATCAACCTCGGCGGGTCATTTATTGCCAACTAAATTTTATTTATTTATTGCTGGTAATACCTTTTTCTTTTAACAATTTATTGTTGTTTTTATATAAGTTTTGTGTCTAGTAATACCTTTTTCTTTTCGAGTATCAAGATTCATTGGGATTTGTTTTTAAGGGCAGGGTCCCCAAGTCTTACCCTTGTTATTTAACCCATAACTGGAGGGAAGAGACGGATTAATACCTTTCCCAAAGGTACCAGTGCTTAAGTGAATGCCTGGTATTTAACTGGAATTTGAACTCGGCTCCACAACGCACATCCATTACTAACAGCTTACAGCACCTGGTTATTCCCAAGCGGTCACCCATCTAAGTACTGACCAGGCTCAACATTGCTTAACTTTGGTGATCGAGCGAGAACTGGTGTATTCAACGTGGTATGGCCATAAGCCTTAAAGAATATGTACGTTGAAGTAAAACCTATGCCACAGCAATGGTTTATCTGCTGACGACTAAACTTTTTTTAGCAGTGGAGTTGATTTTATTTGTGAATTTAAAAGATGCCCTGATGAATTTACTATGTTTTTCGCCATTATTTATATCAGTTAACAGATCTATTTTTTCAATCTTCTAAGTGAAAAAGGGAAAAAAATTACAAGTATAAGCACACAAACACACATACGTGACACACTCACGTACATACACACATGAGAACACATGAGAACAAATACCTAAGGGGAAAAATGTAGCAATAAACATGCCTCCAATTAAAGCAGATAGACATAGCATCAGGTCATAAAATGGCGCCTACTACCATTCTGACAGAGATGCGAAAATGCCAACCCCTGTCACCTGCCAGTGTGAACATACTAAACTATAAATTAAAGCAGACAGATATATCATCATATCGTAAAACAGCGCCCACTATCACTTTAACAAAGATTCGAATAAGCCAAATCCTACTATTGCGCACATTTATATAAACCATAAATACACACACACATACATGCATTAACATACTTACAGGTACACACACATACTCACTACAATTAATGACAGCAGTAGCAGCGAAAGATGACCATTTGTTTAAAGGCATGGTCTACCAGCGGACATGAAATCAAGTTCTCCTATCATTCTGAAGATGAGCTTTTGATCTCAAATATTAAAGAATAATAAATAGTTAATACTCAACACCTTCTTTACCTTCCTTTATTTTACTAAACGCCTTGTGACGATAGCCTTCAAATACCTACCCATACTTCTAATTTTCCTCAAGACAAATTCGTTCTCAGACTGCAGTGTTTGCAAAGTTCCCCACTCAATAATCGACCAATTATTAAAGTACTTACTGATTTGTTGTACATGAAAAGGGCTGATGCAGCCATGGCAAAAGTCGAGCGTTCGATGCCATTTGAGCAAAAGAAACAATAAACGGGGTTGAAAGGGGTGGCTGATGCACTTTCGCTGGGACCTCCTTTTGTGAGCATGTTGCTAGTGTTACTGGAGCTTCTTTTGTAAAGAGGCTCGGCACCGGCTTTTGGGGCAGACAACGAGAAACTGGTGCTGTTTGTGCTGCTACGATTATGTTTAAGATCCTGACTGGAGTATCTCATCTGACTTTCTGATTCCGTCAGCATTCCCATTAAATCATCCAAGACCTGATTAAGAGAAACAGAACACAATGGTGTCAGAAAGAAGAAAACCTTTAAACAAACTCATCATGCGTGATGGTTAACAAGTTAGTCTTGCAAATAAAAATACTCTTGCAGTATGGGTTCAATTTTTCACGTGGATTTCTTACAGACTAAGTTTAAGAAAGAAAGTAACATAATTTTAGGAGCTCCACAGTTGGTGAAAAGATGGAGGAAAACAATGACTGAAATAATTAGCATACTACCCATAAAAAATAACTGGATATTTAGGTACAGATTAACACCTAAGATCAGGGTGTTGTATGTGTATTCTGCTTTGAATCAAAGTGTCATGCCTCTGTATTTATGACTAGGATACATATAATATCTGTGCATGCAGTAAAAAATGTTACCCTCACATACAAGCTATTTTAATTACCTTCACTCCTCAGCAATGTTTATTGTTTTAAAAGTAATGATTAGAATTTTAATAAAATCTAAACATATGATGAAAGTGAATTTATACATTTTGTTTGTTCTTGTGAATTGACAGCACAAATAATAAACACTATCAGTTTGATTATTGGAATGGTTAGCAAAATATCGGCAAACTGATTCAAACTTTAAAACTTCAAACTTTATAAAATAGTGAATAATAAAGATTTCCTTACAGTTTCAGGAAGTGGTAAGAGAAGAATGAATGTGGTCATAAAGTGAGGGATCAGTTTATATATTGATTGTAATATAGAATTGATCCCCCACTTTATAACCACATCATAATAGTATAGTAATTTTTTTTTATAATCATATTGCCCCAAGTAAGACATTTTACTGCCACTGTTTTGCAGGGGGTTACATAGGAGGAAAGTTATGAGAAAGAGTGACAGGTTATCTTGATAGTATAGAAATTTTTTTATAATCATATCGCCCCAAGCAAGGCATGATACTGCAACTGTTGTGCAGGGGGTTACATAGAAGGAAATTTATGAAAAAGAGTGACAGGTTATAGTGGGTGTCAGGAAGTGGGTAAGAGAAGGACAAGAATACTCATGAGAGTGGACGGAGAAGGTTAGCGAGATAAGAGATGACTGATGAAGGTTGAAGCGTACAACGGCCGAAACGTGGTACAATTGGCAACAAAGATGAAGACAATAGTCCAAATAATGCAAATAGTGTAGTACAAAAGTTTAAGTTTAGTATTAAAAGTATCTGTTCCCTTATTTTGTCTGTACTTTTATTTCACGCATAATGAATAGCAGAGACAAGGTAAGTGTCTTAATATTAATGCACCCTTGTTATCAACAACTGTAATTACAAAAACTTTTGTTGAAATATGAATATTTGGGGACAAAATACATTAATATATATATATATATGTATATATATAAATTATATTTTAGAATGTGTACATAATTTTTTTATATATCCACAACAAATGGTACATTTGTTTCGACATTGAAACTTCAATGTCTCATCAGGTGGTGTGGCTAGCAATGGAAAACCTCTGTTCTTATATTTGGTCAGTTGTGTGTGGGATGTTGGTGGGGGTTAGTGATAAGGGAACATGTCTCGTGTATTGACCGTTAGAATTTTGAAGAAAGTGAGTAGTTAATATGGTTGATTAATGAGAGTCTTTGATTTCTAGACAGATTTGACATTAGCAGTTAGAATGTAAGTTTTTTAAGCAGTTAGAATGTAAGTATTCACTCGGATATATATATATATATATATATATATATATATATATATGGTTGTCTGGAAAGTTCATATATATATATATATATCAATTAATAGAATCAGCTATGAATACTGTAGTAATGTTCTAAAATGTTTGTTTTTTATTCAGATCCTTGTAAAATAATATGAATAGTAAAAAATTTTAATTCTTTGAATAATATAAAAACACAACACCTTAATGAGTCCTTTCTTCAGAAACCATAAAAATTCTGGGAAGACAGAATCTTTAAGTTGAAGGAAAAATGGAGAAATCTTTTGCAACAAGATGGTTCATATTTAGTTGAATAAATATTTAATGGCATAATTTTGTGTGTTAATTTCGCTTAAAAAATCAGTATAACTTTCTAAATAACCCAATATATATATATATATTGGGTTATTTAGAAAGTTCATACTGATTATATATAAATTGGGTTATTTTGAAAGTTCATACTAATTATAAATAATATATATATATATATATATATATATATATATATATATATATTATTTTTTCATTAGTAAAGAAGTTATTACACAACCCAGGTTTCTACCTTTTTGGTGTGTTTAAACGATTTATAATAACTGATTTTACAATTTTTTGGAAAGTAACAGCCATTTTTTATGAATCTGCAATTTTAAAAGTTAGGAGAAATTAGAACATTTTCATCCATGATTGTATGATCTTAATAGGTATTTGTTGTTATGGTTAAACTTAGTCATAATTTCTGTTCTTTCATTTAGTAATTCATTTTTGTTTGGGAATAACATAATAGCTAACTTTTCTTCCTGGCACAGTCTATATATTTTGCCACCATTGTAAGGCTTGGCGGTTTTTATTAGACACTACATTATGTTTGGGTATTTTGCATATTTTAATTTCAATTTCCATTTGTGGCTAGCTAATTTTCTACAAATTTTGAAGCTTTCTATTTTAAATGTAGACCTATGATTAAACCATCAGGTCTTAAAAGTATCTTTGGTTAATCTCAAATATGTTTTGTTTTAACCATTTAAGTCATGTACTTTTGCTTTGTAAATGACATCTTTTGTATTACAAAGTCCTTGAAGTGGGCATTTATTTTTGTTTCCACAGTTTTATTCCTCATTAAAGATTTTGTTTTGTAAGTTGCTAATTAGGTTTCTGGTGTTTTGTTTCTTTATATAATTTTTCAGCTATAACTCAGTTTGATTGTATTCCTATTGAAATTTTTGTTTTATTCTGAGCATTCTGGAAAGTGTTTATTGATCATTTAAAAAAATACTTGTCCTATTTTGGTTTTTACTTTTAAGTTAAATGGTGAATTGGACCAGACAATGTTTTGATTTTTATTATTGTTTTTATTTGTTTTGTTTAGTTAGGGATTGTATTCCAAAATGTTTTTATGACCAGATTTTTTTTAAGGCATCTTCATAATTTTATTGTTCATCAAATATTGTTTTGTTTGACAAATTTTGATGTACCACAAGACTTTTATATATTCATCTCATGTATATATATATATATATATATATATATATATATATAGATAGATAGATAGATAGATAGATAGATAGATAGATAGGTGTGAGTTTTTAACCCTGGGTTTCACACTTTTGCGATCGTCAGACAAACTGATTCAGTTTGTCTGACGATCACAAAGCGTGAAACCCAGGGTTACAAACTCACACCTATCTATATGAATATGTCTGCTCTATCACTGATATTGAGCTCTTTCAAATAAGTACCGCCCATATATAATATGTAATCAATATAATATATATAACAAATTGCATATATATATATATATATATTGATATTTATAATTATATACATACACTTTTCACACACATATATATATATATATATATATATATATATATATATATATATATATATATTGATTATTTGATCACTTAGTTTTTGGTCATAATATAATTAGGCCAGTACACAGTTGTATTAAAAAGTGTTCAATACAATTATATTGTAGAACTTTTGAATATTTTTCATTTGTAAACAAGTTATTATGTGACCTAGGTTTCTACCACAGTAGAAACTTAGTTCACGTAATAACTCATTTACAAATGAAATAAATAAATATATATATATATATATATATAGCACATAATCAGCCAGACAAACCTACCTAGGTTTCTCCTAAATGGATCATCAGGGAAAGCTGACAATCTGTGTAGAAGAAACCTAGGTAGGTTCGTCTGGCTCATTTGGTACTATTTAGTTTGCTCTACTTTTGTATTGAGCACTTTTTGTTAGATGGTTACTTGTATCGGGCTTTTTCTTTGGGCTTCGTGCTGATTTGGGTCCAAACACTTTTGACTGACTTTCATGCCCTAAGCTCTTTTTGTTTTTACAACCATTTTTTCCTTCATTCGATTGTTTTCGAGGAAGGTTTTTGAGATGAGTATAATTATAATCTCGCTTATATATATATATATATATATATATATATATATATATATATATGAATAATTATGGAAATAATAATGCAGTTTATTTGATTTATATGAATTTGTTGCAAAAAAAATTATTTCATCATTTTTGGTATTATGATTGTTTTTAAATATAATTTTTAAAAAAATGTTTTTTTCGATTAAGAATCTTGCCTCGAAAATGGCACCAAGAATTTCGGGGGAACAGATAAATTCCATCACTAAACAGGAATCTAGATGGACTCAGAAAAATGATTTCAAAACTTTGGATAATGATCAGCTATTCTACCATTTTGATGACATTTTGTTCTAAAAAGAAAAGAGAGAGGAGAGAAGAGAGAGAGAGAAAAGAGAAAGAGAGAGAAAAGAAAGAGAAAAGAGAGAGGAGAGAAGAGAGAGAGAAAAGAGAAAGAGAGAGAAAAGAAAGAGAAAAGAGAGAGGAGAGAAGAGAGAGAGAAAAGAGAAAGAGAGAGAGAAAAGAAAGAGAAAAGAGAGAGGAGAGAAGAGAGAGAGAAAAGAGAAAGAGAGAGAAGAGAATGAGGATAAAAAAGGAAAAGAGAATTAAACCAAATAAAAGAAAGATGAAAAAATGTGCATTCGTTAAAGAAAACACAAAGATAAACTTACATTTTCATTGACTGCATAATCAGAAGGAAGAGGAACTCGAAAATATGATATATTAAAGAATTTCTCTTCTGCCATTTGAAAGACTTCTTTTGTTGTGAATACCATTGTAGCATCTGTTTTTTCCGGTTCTTTCTTGAGGTCTTTTATCAGCTGAAGAAAAACAACAAAGACAAATTTCTATAAATCAACTGACATGAAAAACAACAATCATGTCTCTGATTTTCAAAACCAATTTCAACAGGATTTTATTTCCATAAGTAAATCATTTTTAATGCAGGTCTTATCGTCTTTTGTAATTCTGGACATCTTTGAACTGAGCAATATTTACTGGTTTTTGAAAAACAAATCCTTGAGGTGGCAAAAAAAAAAAGAAAAAAGAAAGAAAGAAAGAAAGAAATGGGTAGTCACCATCCATAGAATTAATTTTATATTGTGTTGGCCAACAGGAGCACTACTTAAATAGACTGGTACACTTGTAAAAAATAGCGGGAAAAAATCTGACATTTGTATATAAAAAAGTTCGGGTCAGTGCCATATTTGATACATGCAATCATGTTTCAGAAGAGACATGACTGACTGGACAGAAGATTTTCACCACAGATAGTTGTCATTAATTTCTGCAGGAGACTGGTTGCCAACCAAGGCCATAGAAACCAATCTACCTTGCTATTTAACTCATAGCTGGAGGAAGAAGAGATGGATTAATACCTTTTCTGAGGGTATTTGCACATAAGTGAATGCAATGAATTCAAATGCAATTCGAACTCAGTTCTCCAATTTCTCATTCCATGTTGATATTCGCTGCCCTACAACAAGTCCAGGTATGTCTGTAAAATTCAGGGATCGATTTAATATTGTATCTATTATTATGGAGAGTGGACACCCCTTTTAAATCGATAACATTTTTCAATTGATAAATGTCAGCTTATGGAAGGTCAAGTGAGGGTAAACCTACAAAAATTATTTCTAAAAAATGTGTTTTCTTATTTTTTTATGAGTTGACGAGTCTGCTTAATTAATGTTGTTGATTGGTTTGGATCCATTCGTTTTGCTTTGCACTAAGCATTTCTAACCTGAAACTTACCAAGACAGGTTCTTGAGTTATTCCAACTGACAGGGAAGATTCCATGTCCTAAAATGGAAAGAAAGATAAAATTTAAGTTCAAATCCTCAAAAATAGATAAAAATTGATTTCATCATTTTTTGTCTAAAAGATAATTACAGATTTTGTTTTGTCTAAAAGATAATTACAGATTTTGTTTTGTCTAAAAAAGGAATTACACATTTTACAAAAAAAAAAAAAAATCGAAAAGAAAAATAATGTGCTTATAATTAAAAAAAATATATGTACATCCCAAAATAAGTTATTTATTTTTTAGCAGTAGGTGTCTGCTGATTTTATGAGATAAAGGAAGTGCTCTGTTTGGGTCAAAATTCAGTCCTTTGTTGGTGAAACTGGAGTAGTCTCCCCTTTATACAAGCCAGGGGATGGTTTATGGAGGCTATATGCTGCTCAGACTACACCCTCTTCTCTTAGCCATATCAACAACTTCCAAAAAGAATACAGAGTTTTATATTTTGAACTAGATTGGCCGCAGAAGTTGACAGAAAGTTTCAAATGTGAAGGCCCAACTGCCTTCAGAACTACACACCTGGTTTATTTCCAAGACCTTTTCTTGGATTGGATATGACCACTATACAGAGGGTGTTTAAAATCAGAGTTTTCCTTGCCCTAGAAGGCCTGCCTTTTTAGGCTGCCATTCTTTGGAATTCTTAAAACACTGTCAGTATTTTTATTCCCATTCGCATTGTAAGAGTTTATTGGGTGAAATAATCTAACGACCACTTAACTTGAAAATTAGAAACTATTTAGAAAAGACAAATTGTACTTACCTCAAAATGTGTGTCGTCTGGATGATGGAGCCTTGGCTTCAGACTTTCACTTTTGCATGACAAATAATAGGCTTCATTTTTTATGTAAGTGCAAAGGTTATTACGTAGGTTAATAAAAAACACGTGGGAATATTTTCGTTCCTTGGTCATGTGTTCAAAAACTTTTTGAATTCCCTGCAAACAGAAAAAGACAAGAGTTGAAGAATATTATGATTGGTGTTGTCAAAACAGGACTTGGAAAGTGATTATTTCACAGCTTATTTGGAATGGTAAGATTAGCTGTTTCCACAGAGGAAATATCTGGCAGTCATTGACTGAACACCATTACTGTTGATTGAAATTTATAAAATATTTTTCTTAAAACAGTTTTATGGAAATTATGCTTCTCAATTTCACCATAATCTGTCTTTACAGTATGGATGAAAGTTTCCTTCCAAGCCTTTTGCTTTTGGTAGCATGAAAAGCTAGCAATTTCGTTATTACTGCTGTTGGAAGTTTCCAATTAATGTGATACTATGTACAAGGTTCAATAACAAAACTTCTGGATGAGGAATTCTTGGCAGATGATAAATAACTCCAGTCATACGAGAAAACTGATATGGACCTCATGAAATTTTCATCACTAATTCAAAAATAGGTGTTTTGGCTGAGAAATCCTGATCTGCGGTGAAGTGTCAAAAAGAGCTTAAATTTTTTTATTCAACCCATTTACATGACTATTTGGGGAGATTTTCACTGTTCAAAAACAGATTCAGCTCACAAAATAACAAAAAACAAAACAAAAAATACATAAGAATAGAGTTTTGGACCATGATTTTCCGAGGAATACAAGGAAAGTTATTATTTACATCGTTTGGACTGTTGTCTTCATCTTTGTTGTCATATTCACAATATTTGAGCTATTGTATGCTCCAGTCTTCTTCAGGTGATGTTTGTTGGGATATCAAACTGAACTCCTTATTTAGTCCATGGGAGTAGATTGTCCACCCAGCAACCTTGATCATGATGACTTGTGACTTTGTGCTAACACAATCATTGACAGCTTCCAAAGTGTCCACCCATCACCCTCGATCACGATGACGTGTGACTTTGTGCTAACACAATCATTGACAGCTTCCAAAGTGTCTACCCATCACCCTCGATCACGATGACTTGTGACTTTGTGCTAACACAATCATTGACAGCTTCCAAAGTGTCCACCCATCACCCTCGATCACGATGACTTGTGACTTTGTGCTAACACAATCATTGACAGCTTCCAAAGTGTCCACCCATCACCCTCGATCACGATGACGTGTGACTTTGTGCTAACACAATCATTGACAGCTTCCAAAGTGTCTACCCATCACCCTCGATCACGATGACTTGTGACTTTGTGCTAACACAATCATTGACAGCTTCCAAAGTGTCCACCCATCACCCTCGATCACGATGACTTGTGACTTTGTGCTAACACAATCATTGACAGCTTCCAAAGTGTCTACCCATCACCCTCGATCACGATGACTTGTGACTTTGTGCTAACACAATCATTGACAGCTTCCAAAGGGTCCACCCATCACCCTCGATCAGACCTTAGCTACTCTGGCATCTATGCATCATTCATTCAGCAATGAATTAGAACACTCTCAGCGATTGGGTGTGTATAATGATAATATATATGCTAAAAAGTCTGCCTCCTTCTACGGAGTGCCCGTAGCTCAGAGGTAGAATCACTGACTGACGCCAATTCAGTCGAGTTTCAATCCTGGGTAAAAAGCAATTGGCTGCCTAACCATACTGATGAGCTGTGATACAGCGAAACAGATCTGGCTGTGAATGACTATATATATATATATATATTATGGAAAGTTCCGAAGATTAACAAATTGGATTAACAAACAGCATATTTATTTTTATTTGTTGGAACATTATATTTACTCAATACTTGTGTTTGAGTAGCAGTTCTGTTTTTAATTAAACAGTATATATATATATATATATATATATATATACTGTTTAATTAAAAACATATATATATATATATATATATATATATATATATATATATATATAACTAGTGAGCTTAGTATTTTTGAGAAATTTTTGTTAGGAAAATGAGTTAGTCAATATTGTTAGGGATCACGTTTGAATCCCGCCAAATGACACACATTTTTCTAACAAAAATTTCTCAAAAATAATAAGACCGGTATAGTTATATATACATAAATAAATATACAGTTTAACTAAAAACAGAATATCTACTAAGATATGAGCATAGATTAATAATAATGTTCAAACAAATAAATTTATATATGACAAATATATATATATGTGTGTGTGTGTTTGTAGTTTCTAATTAAGTATATGATGAATATTTAGGAGAATTCTTAAAAATTTTGAAAAATAATAACATTTTTGCTTTTGCATATAAATCCTTGTCACAAAAAAAAAATCCTTGCATTTGACTTGATAAAGTTCTTCAGATGATCATACGTGTTGGCTAAGATAAGTTTGCCTTTTGTTTTCATTCATATAGTCCTTTACAGATATACTCTATCTGAAATTTTACATTGTTGACATGAAAAACAAAAACATGTATATATATGTTAAAATTGAAAACAATATATATATTTTTTTTAAAATTGAAAACAATAAAAATATATATATATATATGGTTAGGTCTTGAAGGCTGCCACAATGCGTTTAGTAAAATAAAGGAAGGTAAAGAAGTTTTTGGGTATTACCTATTTATCATCAGTCAGTTAAATGCCATACATGATACATGCTTGAGCGATCATGTCTCAAAAGAGACATGACTGACTGTGCAGAAGATTATTCCGCAGTAGGTTGCCATTGCTTTCTGTGGTAGACTGGTTGCCCACCAAGGCTACAGAACCCAATCTGTCCTGTTATTTAACCCATAACAGGAGGGAAGAGATACATTATCCAAATATACCCCAAAATTTCTTTACCTTTCTTTATTTTACTAAACGCATTGTGACAGCCTTCAAGACCTAACTATACACCTAATATACACAATGCTTCAAGCAAATTACAAAACTTTACTATATATATATATATTGTTTGCAATTGTAACAATGAAAAAACAAAGGTTCAATTGTTATCTTAATTCTAGTTAAATATTCAGGACGTATTGCAGAGCAAAATAAAGTTTTGGATATTTTACAAAAGGAATGCAATTGAAACTTTGCTTCAATATTGTCATAATTTTTTGGCCAATTCGACAAACTAATTTAGACGATACCCGATCCCTTATACTTACATTTTGGTTTGGTTGCGCCATTCCAAAGAGTGGAAGTCCTTCCATCCGGTGGAAATTGGCACCACCAACAGATGCCATGGTGCCTAATATATCATTGCAGGTAATGCTATCAAGAACCTACAAGATATGCAAGATTAAAAAAAAAAATTATTAATGAAGAAACAGAAAACACATTGATAAAACAACTTTTACAAAAATATATTGGTAAATTCTTATTAAAAATCAAAGATCTTTTTTAGATAAGAAAAATATAAAAAAGCAGGTTTCCTTATTTCATTAATTATTTTCTTTGTTTTCAGGTTAAGTTTTAAAATATAAGTTGAATTTTAATGCCTCCAAAACGAATCTATTAACCCTTACAGGCAATCGCTCCTACACCCTCATTAGCATGAACCAAGCTAGTCTCCCCGCACCTCCTCGGGTTAACTTTCACAACAAACCTCAAGTGGAATGACTATATCGAATCCATATCTAAATCCGCTACTAAAAAAAGTCGGTTCTCTGTGTAGGGCTAAGTTTTTCCACCTGAAACAATCCTGCACATATATAAATCTACAATCCACCCTTACATTAAATACTGCTGCCATATGTGGTCAGGTGCCCCTGTTATCTACCTAGGGGTCCTTGACAAAATCCAACGAAGAATGTGATTGATCCTGACTTGGCAGCTCAGATACAGTCACTTTCTCACTGGCACAATATGGCTTCCCTGTGTCTCTTCTACAAATACTTTCATGGCTTCTGCTCCAATGAACTTTGCTCTCTGGTTCCCCCTATGCATGACTTTGCTCGAACCAGAAGATTAGCAACTAGGTCCCACCCTTTTACCGTGAAACCAATAAGATGTAAACGCAAATTCTACTCCAGCAGCTTCTTTTCATTCACTTACTGCCTGTGGAATTCCCTTCCATTTACTTGCTTCCCTGACAGCTATGATCTTCAAGAATTTAAATGTAAAGTCAATAATCTTCTATCTTGCTAATTTGCATCCTTTCTCTAATGCTCTTTTCTATGTCGTCTCTACTCTCAGTATCTTAACCCTTCTCTTACCCACTTCCTGACATGTGCTGTAACCTGTCACTCTTTCTCATAACTTTCCTCCTATGTAATCCCCTGCACACCAGTGGCAATAGACTGCCTTGCTTGGGTCGATATTATATAAAAAAAAAAGTAATTTCTACAAGGAAATCCAAATCAGGAAAAGTGCTGATGGCCCGAGGCAAGAAAAGATAAAGTGATTTACATGTATTCTTTGTTAGATTTTATACAGATTTGTGTCTTTGAATTACTACTCTTCCCCAATTGCTACAACTGTAGCCTGTTCAAGTCTTGGGTCAACCATTATCTTCACTACAAATCACCATAAATTGTACTGCTTACTCTATAATCCCCTATATAGTGGATCTTGAGCCTTGTACTGGGTGAAAATATTTATCTTTTCATCTTGTTTTACTGAGATCAGGATGGAAAGATAAATTATGAGACTGAAAAGTTGACAGAATGATGACATGAGACATGGTAAACTCAACACCTTATTTAAACTTCCCCTGGATCCATTCTTTTCCCAGCATTCTCTAGCACCTAATTTCCCAACCAGGGGTCCATGGACCCCTAGGGGGCTCATGAAAGAATTTCAAGGGGTCCAAAAGATTCTAATTCATATCAGCATGTACTCATAATGTGCTAGTCGTGCACTCTATAATTTTATCCATCGTTTCAAACTTGCTTTCTTCTACTTTTAAGATGCTTCTACCCATTGGAAGTGCAAATCTCAATGTCATCAATAAAATGAATGAAATATCATATACAGTTGTGTCAAATGAAGTAACGCTTATGTTTTAATCGCAGGCTTTTTTCATATGTTCAATACTCATGTGTGATTTGCTCCCATGACAACACATGCAGTTGTGCTGAATGAGGTGGTGATATTCGTTGTTGCACACTCTTCATATGATATCGTATGATTTCATGCATCAGACCATTGTTGCTATGAACCACAAAATGTATCATGAATGAGAAAAGAGAAATATAAAAGCCTTTCATTGTCAGTGCTGAATATTTTTTTACAGAAAAATCTTTTATTTTTGCTGGTTTAACTTATTCCGTTGTAGGGGTCCACAGGGGGTCCACAAGTGAATAAGTGACTGGAAAAGGGGGAATAAGACAAAAAAGGGTTTGGAGCCAATGCTCTAGCGAAACCGGAAGGAATTACAATCATCATCATAATCAACATTATTGATGTTGTTCTAAACATCTTTCTTCCTAACTTAATTCAATTTCTTCATTAATTTCTTTCTAACTTTTCCAAAGTATAAAATAAATAATTACAAATCAAAGGTTGTTTTAGTTACAGTCCAAGAGTGATAACTGTGAAATTAAACATATTTTTTGGATTTTGTATTTTTCGTCCTCACCTTGTTTTTCAAGTAGTTTCTTTTGTATTATTATTTGTTTGAAGATCCTTGTTATGATCAAGAATTGGTTTCTTTCTTAAAAGTCTAGTTTCAAAACCTGCAAATGAAATATGTTTCCTACTTCTTCAGAAATTCTCTTGATTAGTTGTCACAATATACGACCTGTTGTCAGTGTCTACTTGATCGTTCCTTCAGTGTTACAATATTTCCCTTTGTATAATTTTACTCTACCAGCTGATGCAAACAAAGATTTATCATACAGCGTGCAATTGGTAAATTGTTGCCATTTCATATTTTTCATTTAGCACATGTGCATTGTTTGTTTTTGATTTTGTTAACTGCACAGTATAGTTGGGTCAGTTGGGCATCAACTGTGAGAAAAAGAGCACCATGACATAATTCATTCTGACAGAATTTTGGAAACAGCATTCTGTGCTGTTTAGCATTCATGCCAGAAGCTCCAATATGAATATTTCAGAGTGTTTAAGTACCAACCTGAGGACAGTGTAGAGAATTCGAAAAGAGTTGCATGAGTCTCATGATGATTACAAAGGTACAGAAGCTCAAAAAACTCACTCTGATTGTTCTGATAAGAAAAGAACTCCTGAATTTGTTAGTGAGGGCCTCAGACTTAACACGAAGATCTGCATCAAGTGCCTTAAGAAGGTAGTATTGCCCTGGGTCAAGATGGTGACTACTGGAAGACCCTATGTCCTGCAACAGGACTCTGAATCATGCAGATAAGCACATGTAACAGAACCCAGTCATGGCTTTCAGATAATTTCTGTGACCACATCCCACTTTACCTTACTCCCCAGACTGTAACCCCACTTGATTATTACATGTGGGATGCAGTTGAGCGAGAAACCAACAAAACTCCTTGTAATACCAAAGATGAACTGAAGGCAAGGATTATGGCAGCATTCACCAACTTAAACAGGGAGACCGCCCAGAAGAGTTGCAGAAGATTCAGAAGTCATCTGGCGGCTGGGGTTGAAGCCAATATCAATTTTATTGAATAAATTTACTCTTGAGCATTTCAAGGTGTTTTTGTGCAATTTTGATCAACAAAATGAGCAGTGTGATTTTCAGTTTTGTGCAATGTAGACAACAATTTATCCATCGCACCCTGTACATAAACATAAATACATATATATATGTATATACATGCATCACTGTAAAGTTAAGCAACCTACTCAAGAGAACCTGTGAGTAAGTAATTTGTTGCACAGCACTATGACTAGTTTAAACTATTTTCACCCAAACAACAGATCGGAACGAGGATCCAGTGTCAAGTTTGAATTTCAGTCAGATTCATCTCATTCAATTATGTGCAGATACCCTTAGGGAAAGATAGGAATTCATCCCTTCTCCCCAGTTATGGGTTAAGTAGTAGCACTTGTATCAGGAAAAAACATTGTTATTTTCAAACATTTGTTAATGCAATATTCACTTGAAAAAAATTATTAAAAATCAAAGACGTAGGAAAATAAATCAGTCAATTAAGTATGCACACACATACACACAAATACACACACATACACACAAATACACATACACACATGCAAATACACGCATACACATACATACAAATACATACATACACACATATGCACAAATACACATACACACATATGCACACACATACATACAAATACAGACACATACACACATATGCACAAATACACATACACACATACACACATATATACACAAATACACATACACACACATACACACATACACACAAGCACACACTACTTACAAATAAGGAATTATGTAGTAGATCATGTCCCTTTTGCGGCGTCACATCAAGGAAGGCCTGCAGACGGTATAAAGTTGGGCGTTGCAACATCCAAGAAGTGAAAGTCAGGTAAAAATTTTGCTTTACCTGAAGAAAAACAAAAAAGACAAAAAGAACAAGGAACTGAATTAAATCAAAATTTAAAAAAATCTAAACTAAAAATTTCAAATGACCCCCACAAAAAGAAAACAAAAAAGAAAACAAAAAAAAAACACAAAAGACTGTTTTCTTGTTGAGACAATCTGGAAATCGTCAAATGGGATGACACTTGGATTGGTTTACACCCCCCCAAGGCACCTCGACAAAGTTTTTTTCTTTATGTGCGTGTGTCTCTTCTTCAGGACGTAGATGATCATTGATTTCCACTTGCTTCTATTCCTTGTCGTTCTTATCATTTTCCCTCTTGGTATCTCTCCCAAACTCCGCTTCACCATCCACTTGATCAAACCTATCAAGTATGTCTCACATTGTTCTCCCTCTATCCATCCTGTGAATATTATATTCTCCAAACCCTCCTTCCTCATTATGTGCCCCAGAAACCTCGGCTGTCTCTTCCTGATGCCAATGATGAGTTTTCTTCTTCTTTGCATCCTCTCCAAAACCTTGTCGTTGCTCACATGTTCGGTCCATAGTATCCTCAACATCCTTCTGTAGAACCACATTTCTGTTGCATCGAGTTTCTCCTTTATCTTTGAGGAGATTGTCCAGCATTCTCTTCCATATAGGAGGGCAGATATCATATAAGAGCCTCGTACTCTTGTTTGTCTCTAACGAAATCTTTTTGTTTTAATACTCTACTTAGCTTTTGAAATGTGTCCTTGGCCATGTCAATCCGCCTTTGGATCTCAGTGTTGCCCTTTTCATTCTCTGTCGGAAAGTAATTGTCATATTTCTTTTCACTGAGATGCCAAATAAACCATAAATTTCTGTTTTTTTATGAAAGAATTAGCTTATTATCTTATAAAATGTCAAGAAAGTAAGTGACAAGATTTTTTGTCAATTAATGGAAGGATGATGTGAAGAATTAAGATGATCTCTTCATTCAGGATGGATCAAGGCTTCAAGAAACACATGCAAGTGCTCAGGATGGATCAAGGCTTCAAGAAACACATGCAAGTGCTCAGGATGGATCAAGGCTTCAAGAAACACATGCAAGTGCACACGCAAACAAATCATAGAATTTCTAGAGACTAAACTTGTGTTGCAGAATATATAAGCTAAATGATAAAGTGATAATTATAGTGAAGACCCCCCCCCCTCGTGGTCAGAAGAATTACAATCCAAACTGATTGGGTAGGATAGTTTGAATTCCGTTAACGTGGAATCCTGACCATAATGGGTTGTTTTTTGTTTTTTCGATATAAGACTGAAAATCCTGCAAAAATAAGGAGTATGGTTGTGGCAATAGAGAAGTCAAGAGTCGTGATGCTGTTCTCTCCCAGATTCCTCTGCAGACCATGATTTCGGTAGGGAGACAAGCCATGCACGTGTAGCTGGCCGACCTTTTGACATCCATTCTCTTCGTCTTCTGTCATTTGCTTTCTACAAGGAATGACGCCTTCTATGCCCCCCCCCCCCCGCTTCTAAAATAAAACAACTATAAAGAAACTGGAAGAAAACAAAACTGCCGTTGTTTGAATCTGTTGATGCAGCAATGGTGCGCCTACACGATGATAATGCAATCCAACACTTGTCCATTTCTGTTTAATTGGAATTAGTATTTCTCAGCCACAAAATGAAATTGTCAAAATCATATTTCTTTCATTTCTTTTGAATGTGGAATTTTTCTGATTTCGTCACAGTGAATGAAGGGATAATCCTAAGATGCGATGGTGGGTCTCTGTGCAAAAGATGTGAGGGTGATTTCCATGTATACATAGAGCATTATGGTTTGTAGGATAAATGATATGATGAGGAATAATTTTTTAAATGAAAAGTGAGATCAGCAGTTGTTTCCTTATAAGGAAGCATTTGGTATCCATTGACTGAACTGCAAGTGCCACCTGCATTATACTTGCCTTTACTCATTAGCCATTGAGCTGGGATTAAAATGTAGTATCTGTTTTTTCATCTCTAATGTTAATAACTAGGAATCGTTTATTAAAAGGAAATATTCGACACTCACTGACTGTCAGTTAAAATTTATAAAATCTTTCTCTCAAAACAATTTTTAAGAAAATGAATTTTTAAGTTCAATGACTGATTATTGGGTTTCCTTCCTAAACTTCTGTTTGAATTCAAGCGCAATGTCAGAATCATTTTCTTTTTGCTTTACATGTGTCCTCTATTTGAATTGTACTGGTTGTTGAAAGTCCTTAAGTGATGTGAATTTTGTCATTTGGTCTGGCCTTTTGTGATTGTGTAGCACCAGCTTATGAAGTTCAAAGAAAGACAAAGGCTGAAATTTGGTGCAAGAAATTTGTGCAACAAATTGATTCAAGTTAAAAAAAAAACAAATAAAAAAAACAAACAAAAAAATAAAATGTTTTTCTGTTTTAAGAAATTTAAAATTGAACTTGACAAAACTGAATTATTTTGACAAGTGTTAATTGAAAATCAAATAATAAACACAGAAAAAGAATTTGGCTTGTTGTGGAATACATTCAGAGCGGTAGATAAATATTGATGACGAAAATCTGCAAGAGAAATGTCAGAGTTGAAAACAGCAGAGTGTTGGTTTGTTTTTTTTATCAAATAAAGAATTTCAGATTTCTGGTTGTCAGATTTGATAAGGTAATTTATTACCCCTCTTATCCTCAAAACTTTCAGTGCATTTTTTATTTTTTTATTTACACAATGTTGTCTTTCATTCTGACCTGAAGAAGCCAAAATAAACAGATGTTCATGAAACACTTCGTTTATAATTTTTTTTCCACATTGTATTAATCCCATTTTTGTTTTAGATACTATTATATATATATATATATATATATATATATATATATATATTGATTGTTAAATACTTAATTTTTGGTCCTAATAGGGTTAGACCAGTACACATTTGTATTAAAAAGTGTTCTATACAATTATATTGTACAACTTTTGAATATTTTTCATTTTTAAATGAGTTATTTTGCTACCTTGGTTTCTACCATGAGTGGTGTCTTCGGGTGATTTTTAATAACTATTAAAAATTGCCTGAAGACACCACTCATGGTAGAAATCAAAGTAGCGAAATAACTCGTTTAAAAATGAAAATATATATATATATATATATATATATATATATATATATATATATATAACAACTTGTTCCCACAGAACATAAATACTGATCTAAATAAGCAAGAATGCTTTTTTTTCAACCTTTAGGAATCCTATATATATATATATATATATATATATATATATATATATATATATACTATTATAGAGAAGCTGTATTATAATCACTGGTGTCCTTTATGTATGAATTTGCACGAGATACTAGATTAGCTACTAGGTCCCACCCTTTTACAGTGAAACCGGTAAGATGTAACCTCAATTTCTACTCCAACAGCTTCTTTTCTCGCAATTCCCACCTGTGGAATTCCCTTCCATACACTTGCTTCCCCGACAGCTACAATCTCCAGGAATTTAAATGTAAGGTCAATAGACACCTCCTAACACACTAACTCGCATCCATTCTCTCAAACACTCTTTCCATCTACCCAATCGCCATCCTCACTATCCATACCCGTCTATCACCCTATATATGTATGTGTGTATATATGTATTTATGTGTGTAAAAATTTTTTTTTTTAGCTATTTAAATGCTCTTCTTATAATATCATTACATTTTTATATTTTTTATATGTATGTGTGTGTGTGTGCATATGTATAATGTATATATATCTGTGTGTGTGTGTATGTGTGTATATGTATATATATATGTGTGTGTGTGTGTGTGTGTGTGTGTACATATTGTGTGTGTAGATGTTTTGTATATGTGTGTACATATATGTGTGTGTATGTGCTTGTATGTATATACGTATATAAGTGTGTATGGAATTGAATGTATGTGTGTGTGTGTGTGTGTGTATGTATATATGTATTCATAATTGAAGAATTGTGTGTGTGTATGTGTGTACATCTATATGTATGTATAATTGTAAAAGAAATTTTTTTTTTTTTTTTTTTATACCTAGCGGTATCTTTTAAATTAAATGACCTAATTTTTAAAAAAAATTTATTTTAAATCCTATATCTTTTTATTCCCTTTAAAAATAATTATACCTTTTTAAGTAAAAGGCCTTTTTCTAATACTTCAACGTTTTTGGGAAGTTAGGTTTTTGAATATGTCCAGCGTCTGTAATATATAAAAATTTTTTCTTTCTTTTCTTTTTTCCCTCCCTTCCTTTATCTCTCTTACCTCCCACCTTTTTTTCCGTTTTGCTTAACCTAATATCAATTCAACACGCCGTCTGTTCCTTTTACGTTACAATTCTCTTTCCTTTTTTGCGAACCCAGATGATGCCAATTTTTCTTTTCTTGTTTATTTTATTTTATTTTATTTTATCTTTTTCTTTTTCTTTTTCTTTTTCTTCCTTTTTTAATTTCTTTGCAAATCTATTTAAAAAGGAAATTTAGACTGATTTTTCTCCAGTTTCTGAAAGGATTTTTTTGTTGCTGAGGTGATGTGTTATCCCCTGTGGGGATTTTCATATTGATATGGTCATTCAACATCCTTGAATTAATCCTATTTTAATTTATATTTGCTCTGTAATATTTTATTACATGGAGCTCTCTTCCTGTATCATTTTTTAATATTAAAATAAAATTTTAATATTAATTAGGATTGGGTTTTTGGAATTTACCTTCCTGCTTTTTCTGCTTGGATTTAAGTATCTGAATAAATATATATGTATATATATATATATATACCATTATAGAGAAGCTGAATTGGAATTGAAACAAATTAGATGCATAATATATCTATATCTATATATATATATATGTATATATATATATATATATATATATACACACACATATATATACATATATATATATATACACATATATATATGTGTATATACATATACATATATATATATATACATATATATATATACACACATATGTGTATATACATATACACACACACATATATATATACATATATATATTACACACACACACACACACACACACACACACACACACACATATATATATATACCATTATAGAGAAGCTGTATTGGAATTGAAACAAATTAGATGCACAAATTAGAGAGGAAAAAATTAACATTCCTAAGAAATTTAACTTTGAAAATTTTTCATTTAAAAAAGAAAAAGTTAACTTACTTGTTCAGCCAGGTAGGCATTGAAGCAAATTAGGTAAAAATAACACTCAAGGTAATTGCGCACCATTTTCCGTTTTGCCCTTCCTTCTTTGGTCTGCAAGGGAAGAAAAATTGCCAGAAATGAATTATGTTTGGAATATTTTATTCTCACCTTTTTTTTTATAATTTCATTGCATCAATTTCCTCAAGTGCTTATTATAGTGGGTTGCTTATTGTTTTCCCATTGTAGTGAAGGGTAGTATTATATTGTTGCAGGTTAACGGAATTTGACCTCGTGGGAAGATAGCCCACTATAGGTCATAAAATGATTATAAAATCAAGAAAGGCAATTTGAGTAGAAAATAACATTTATATATGACGGAGGTTAAAATGTTCATGACAAATAATAAACTGAAAGAGATTAAAGGCTTAGGAATGTGGGGAGCGGAGGTATGTGAGGAATGTCTTTGAAGTAGTCGCTCATTAGGTCAGTAAGTACTTTTGAGACAGGGAAGAAGGAAAGAGGCCAGCGTAGTAGCCGCTCAACTTAAGTCAAGAGGAGACACTGGTTACTCTCGCCTGTCACCGTCAGTCTGTCTTCGAGTCAGTCTGCCTGTCTGCTGGGGTCTTGTCTGTATCCGCTTTTTATATCTGCTTTTTGAATCAAAAGCAGCTCGTTTTGGAATTTCACGCTTGTATTTGATTCTGGTCTTCCCATTGGCTGGTAAATAAAATTCGCATAGGCTCGAGAAATGGAAATTTGATATTTGATTAATTTTTATTTTTCAACAGGAACATCTGCGCGAATACACCTGCGCAAAGACAACTTTTGGTATTCCCAAGCGGTCACCCATCTAAGAACTGACCAGGCTCATGTTGCTTAACTTCGGTGATTGAACGAGAACCAGTGTATTCAATGTGATATGCCGTAAGCAACAGACAGAAGTCTTGGGTATTGTGTGTTGAGCTTATAGTGTATAGAGCATTGAGCAAATAGTGAATAATTGAAGTTCAGCAAATAATGAATCTGTGAGTGACCCAACTGTGAATCTACTGTAACGAGTAACTGAATATACTATGACCAAGATATAAAACTGTGTGATATCAACATCTCAGTCTAGATGTGAATTTGCATGAGATACTAGATTGGCAACTAGGTCCCACACTTTTACAGTGAAACCAATGAAATGTAACCGCAATTTCTACTCCAACAGCTTCTTTCCTCGCGCTTCCCGCCTGTGGAATTCCCTACCGCATTCTTGCTTCCCCGACGGCTACAACCTCCAGGAGTTTAAATGTAGGGTCAATAGACACCTCCTAACACACTAACTCACACCCACTCTCTCCAACTCTCTCCCTATGTACATCCTAAGTCGTCTATCACCCTCCTTCTGACATTTCCTATACCCAATCCCTCTATGTAACCCCCTGTGCTATAGCGGCAGTGGAATGCCTTGCTTGGGGTGACATGATTAAAAACAAAACAAAAAACAAACATGTAACCAAATTACAACAAAGGCCACACAGGCTGATGGCAACTGATAAAGTCTAAACCAACTGAAGATGTCATGACTTATTTAGCATATATCTTTAAACATGTACTTGCATAAATATGAAAGCCCCACCTTCAATAAGAGAAGCAGTGGACTATGATGTAGGGACTAAAATAATTTGAGCATGAGAAATGGGATGAGAGTGTTTCGACCATAGTAGTGTCAGAGTCAGTAAGAATATTGAGGAGGGTGCTGGGGATTTGATGAGACTTAATTGACTGCAAACATTTCCATTATAAGACATCAGTTTCTGGTGGGAAGACTCAATGAGCGAAAAATGATAAAATACCTCAGGATGTCAGAGCAAAAACAGACAAACACTAGAAAAATGGTTAGTGCTGCCTCCGTGGAGAAAAATCTGAGGTACCAAAGGTGAGATTGGCTGAATGAGGAATTTGAGGAAGAACTTAGAATTTTCAGATGTTGGGACCTGCAATGATACTGAGGATTGTGCTGGAAAATTCAGGAAACTTGTTGTCACCCAATCTTTAGTGATAACAAACAGACATCTGATGGAAAAAGACAAATGCATGAATAATAATAATAATAATAATAATAATATTAGTAATAGCAATGATGATGATGATGTTGCCAGATAGATGTTGCAGTCAAAACTGACAAAAACTAATCCTTAAAAAGGTTTGGGGAACTATGTAAATAAATATCTTGGTCAAATTTCTGAAAGTCCTAAATATATATAAATTGCCAAAAAATTATAGTCTTGGATAATTCTCACATCATGCATATATTTCTTTTCATGAAGAGTAGGGGTGCACCAATTAATCAGCAGGTAATCGGCCTTATTGACCTTATCGGCCACCTTACTGATTAATCAGTAACTTACCGATTATCAAAGGCCAATTAATTGGTAATCGGTAGTAAGCCGTATCGACCACTTTGCCGATTAAGGGTAACCAACCGATTATCAAAGGCCGATTAATCAATAATCAGTAATCGGTCAATTTGCTTATCGGTGCATCCCTAATGAAGAGACCATATTTACATGACTTTTTTCTCCTTTATTGCACCTCATCTGTGTGTCATCTGTTTCTATTTTCAGATACAAAAAAACTTCTCTCTTGAAGTCTGTATTTCAGGCTTTGGCAAAAATTGTACTTCACAAAACAAAGGCAACGAACGATAATAATAATAATAATAATAATAATAATAATAATAATAATAAAAAACAAGAAAATGTTTCAGCATGGTTGTCCCCAGTAATCATGATATAAAAATTGATCAAAAACAAAAACTGACTACTTACACACCGACCCCCAGACTGGGGTTACCACAATGTGGGACATTCAGGCTGCTATTTGTACCAGTTCTCATTAGAGTGATCGGGTCTATAATATAGAACTTAAGAAAATAACAAAAAGGCTGAAATATCCCATCACTTCAATAGTTTGCATTGATTAGCACTGTAAATATTCTATGAAATGTGTTCTCTGTCTTCATGGAGAACATCGACAATGCAAAATCTCCTCTTGAAATCAAAAAAACATGCAGAAGAAGAGAAAAAATGGTAATTACATATTGATCTGTGATTTTGAGTTTGTCGAACTCTGCTTTGGCATTGAAGATCTCCTTCCGCAGGTTATACATATCCTTAAATTCATCAATCAGAGAATCCACCTAAGAAAGAAAGAATTAAAGAATTGAAGTCATCCATTGAGAAAAGCCAAAATATTTTTATATTTTATATTTTTTACATTTATTTATATTCTATATTTATATTCCCAATCCATATATACATATACTAGCAGTATAACCTGGCGTTGCTTGGGTGTAATGAAAGTTTTAAAACTAATCCATGGTCCTGGAGCTCAGACTCAGCCTAAAAAATATTTGTGTGAAGTTTGGTGAGAATCAGATAAAAATTATTGATTTGTATAAAGGACATACAGACAGATAAACAAACACACAACCATCTTGACTTTTATATATATATATATATATATATATATATATATATATACTATAGTCATCCGCAGACAGATCTGTTTCGCTGTATTACAGCTTATCAGTATGGCTTAGACTCCGGTTGCTTCCTAACCCAGGAGTGAACTCTGACCGAATCGACGTCAGTTGGCAATTCTACCCCTAGGCCATGAGAGTCCAATAGAAGATTTTCTGCACTATTGTAAGAACTGCAACCTTGAAACTTCTGAATATCATTTCTGATGTCTTTGTCTATGAGTGTATCAAATTTGATTAAAATCGGACCACTTCTTCTATAACTCAATTTTTTTGATTATCGATTTTCGATATTTATCGGGGGTACCTCGACACAAAACCTAGCTAAGAACACTCACAGACGCTTATAGTACAACTTTGTAAATTTTCAAGAAAATCAGTTCAGCCGTTTCAGAGTCTATAGGTAATGGATACACATCACACACAGAGACACACACACACACACAGACAAAGTTCCATTTAGTTTAGATAGATTTAGATATAGTTTTATTGATGAAAAGGTACTTTGGCAAGCAGGTTTTTTATCATCAAGTGCTTGACAGCGGGATGGAGATAGAGCTTTGATAGTTTTAGTGCAATGAATTTGTCATTTTAAATGAGCATGTTCATAACGACTTTGAAGTTTTGTGAGGAGTAGATAGATCTATCTATCGCCCGGTTCACACTCCACCCACGTCTATTGAACAGGTTAAGAGGCTCATCCCTTGTTCCCTGTTTAGGATGTGGTTTCCGGCTTTCTCTTTTCCAATCTTCTCATTTTGGTTTCTTTTTTTTTTCAATTGGAGTAGATAGATCTATCTATTGCCCAGTTCACACTCCACCCACATCTATTGAACAGGTTAAGAGGCTCATCCCTTGCTCCCTGTTTAGGATGTGGTTTCTGACTTTCTCTTTTCCAATCTTTTCACAATTATGTAGCCCCCTGCACATCAGTGGCGTTACTGCCTTGCTCGGGGTGATATGATTAAAAAAAAAAAAGAAGACTATTATGATGCCTTCTCTCATCGGGGCTGAGTTTCTTGCTGTTAAATCCCGTTTTTTATTTATTTATAAGGAGCTGGAGATGATTTGATATTTTGTGGGATTGGTCTTGTTTATAATTGTTTGGTTTTCTTTTACTTTATTTTTTTGTGCAGGTGTTTGATTTCTTTTTAATGCTTTATTTATTGCTTTTTAATGTATGCGTAATTGTTTTATATTGAATTGCATATAATTAATAATGTATATTTGGACAGCAACCATTCATTCAAGCTTCCTTAATTAAATAAAACTGACAAGGAAAATTTAATTAATTCTTTTATTGAGTTTTACCAGCATCTTTACACTTTTCTGTTTTGTAGGAGTTCAGGAATATTCCATAATTTTTATTATCCTGAGTGCTTTCAGTTACTTCTATAGCTATTTTCAAGGAATATTTTTTGTTGCTGTAGTTATTTTTATATGTATTGACTTTTACATAGTAATTTAGCTTTGTGTGGTTTTGAAGAGAAGTGTTTATTTCCAGGAGTCACACGCCCCATGCAGCTGGAATCGGCATAAGCGTCATCTCTATTTTTAGAAAACCTTCAAAACTCTATCTCCATCACTAAATGGCTTAAAGGAGAAGCATATTCGACACATCAGGCTCCTTGAATAGTTAGATATCTACGGCAATGTTATTTCTGTAAGGGCTCTTGTAAATTGTGGGTTAATAAATGTTTTTAGTAGCATTTTGATCAGACAAGTGACATTTAAGGTGTCCACTCCAGGAAGTGCGTTGTGGTGCAGTTGATATCGACTCGGAACAACAAATCAGAGGGCCGAGTTTGAATTCCAGTTGAATTCCTTGCATTAACTTATGCACAAATGCCCTTGGAAATGGTATTAATCCGGCTCTTCCCTCCAGTTATGGGTTAAATAATAAAACAGATTGGGTACTAGAGCCTTGGTCGGCAACCAGCCTACCGCAGAAAGCAGTGACAACCTACTGCGGAATAATCTTCGGCCCAGTCAGTCATGTCTCTTTCGAGATATGATTACCCAACCTGTGTATCACGTATGGCACTTAACTGACTGACTTAATATGATAGCTGAAAACATGATTAAGGCTTCCACTGGGCATAGTGGGGGATCAGTTTTATATTGTTATGAAGTAACAAACTGATCCCTCACTAATTAATACTTAATTATATAATACATCTCTTCACCCACTAGCTATGAGTCAAATAACAGGAGAGATTGGGTTCTATAGCCTTGGCTGGCAACCAGTAAGGAACGGCAACCTACTGCGGAATAATCTTTTGCCCAGTCAGTCATGTCTCTTTCGAGACATGATCGCCCCTCTGTGTATCATGTATGGCACTTAACTGACTTGAGGAAGTGGTAGTGTGTCCAGTATAGGTAACTGATATGGAAAAAGAAAAACGGTCTTGTATTGAGCATTGAAATTGATACACTGCATGAGTCATTGCTAGTTTAGATTTGATGGGGGTTGACTGGTTAGCGACTAGGTTTGTGGTCTTTCATTTTCTGTAACATATTATAAACTTAATATATTTTTCAAAGATTACAACAGAAATATAGTGTTTTATCATATTTTGTATAGAGAATTTATCCTGCTTGTAATAATTGTGCATTTGGTTGCAGTAAAATATGTTTTGTCGTGTTGTTTTTTTTAGTACTGTTGTCATGTATTTTTCACAAGAATTAATATTTGTTAATGATGTAGTTGGAAAAATTATTGTTGACTAATGTTTATTTTATGTTTTTTACTTTGCTTAAAAATATTTTTTGGGAGGAGGAATTTTGGTGAACTCTATTTAAGGAGTTTGTTATTTTATATCTTTCTGGGAATTGGTTATCTGGGTTTATAAGGCAAGAATTCATACTCGTGGGTTTTTATACAGGTAAGTGGTAAACTGATTGGATTTTAGTTCTACATCAATGTCGAGGAATGGGATTTTGTTATTAATCATGAATTCATATGTAAATTTTAATGCTGAGTTTTTTTCAAAATTTGTTTTTAGATTTATAAAATCAAAATGTAAGAGTTAATAAAAGCATTTGCCCTACGAATATCATTAGTTATGTTGCCATTATGATCGTAAAATAGAGCTTTCATGGGACTAGTGACTAGTAATTTCTGGAGGGTAGCTGGTTGGATCATTTAAATATATATGTATGTGTAGATTATATTTAAGTAGAGTGCTCCATTTGTTTTTTAAACTATTTATTTTGTCTACTGGTCTGTGAAGGAAAAGGAAAGTTCCACAGTTAAGCTATTTCTAAAAAAATTATGGATTTTTTTTAAATTCACATATTTGATTAATTCAAATGTTATTTTTGGTGTATTTGAGTAAAGCATCCTGTTTTTTTAAACTGTTTATTCAATTACTCTCTCTACTGGCCTGCACATCCAAGAAAACTTACATATATGTATATATACAAACACAAAGATGTGAATTATATGAATTGTAGTAGTGATGCAGTGTTATTTGTACGTCAGAAGTCACCAGTGTAGCATCGGGAGCTGGTTAATGTTTCTTTGATTTGGCCTTGTGTCAGACTTAACCAAACACCCTACAGCTTACAGGATTTATACAGAATTATCATCAGAATGATCATCATCAGAAGGTCGGTTGTTGGCAGGTTGAAATATGTGGAATAGCAAGAAGAATAAAATATACATTTTTCATTTTAAAATAGAAATTTATTAAAAGGAGGAATAACATAAGTTGTAGAAGTTAATGTTCAATTAGAAACATTTTTATGAGTTTAAGGGTAGAGTTCGTACAAAATGTAGTAATTGTTGAAATAGATTAGGAGAAAGAGAAGGAGGACAATGTCCAGTCAGTCTCTTGAAGTTACATTTTAGATGTGTGTCTTTCTAGCTACTTCCATCTGACTGACTTGATAAAGTCCTTTTATTGTAATCTAGATATTTTCACACTTACATGGAAGTCCTTTTGTTCTTACAAATCACTCCTATTCATCAAAAATCATTTTAACACCTACTTTCAAAGAAATCTGGTTTGGACTTTAGTTTTTCCATCAGCAGATCTCAATCTTTTTTCTATTTGGGAAAAGCCAAAATTTCATACATCCTTGTGAATTTTTGTAAAAGTGAAGAAGAATGTGGATTTTAATTAATTTCTTATCTGCTACAGAATAAGCACACACACACACACACACACACACACACACACACACACACACACACACACACACATTTTATTTTTGTGAACACAATGTGTAGTGTATATTGTCGACTTTACAAAATAAAAAAAAATTTAATTAACCAAACTCTATAGAGATTCTACACTGTAAAATCAATCTACAGTTACCCTCTTTTGAAGCAATAATGATTCAAGGGAAGTAACTCTGAAGGTAAAAAGGAAAAAATCCAATTCAGCACTTACCTGGTGTTTTACAATTAATCCGTCCGACAGTTGAGCAGTCAACATCTTAATAACATTGAATTCACCAAACTCATAGTTTGGCTTCTTGGTGTTACTCTTGTAGGGTGAAGAACTAGAAAAAGGGAAAATAAATCCACTTAAATATCGGAGCTCTTCAAAATGTTGATTTTTTATTTTACTCAGAAAGTTTTTAGAATCTAATGTTTTTTATTGATTGAAACCGAGTCACAAAATAAAGCCAAATTTTAATTTTTTTTTATTACATCAACCCTGAATTCTTTTTTTATGATCAAATACATAACATAGTTGAAAAGTGGCACAAGGCTAAAGAAGGCGGGGGAACCAAGCTTGATGGCTAGGTATGGCGCTATGAATTGTCACAACTAAAAGACTGTCAAATGAATGCTTGTAACACCTGGCAACTTACTTATTCTAGTAGATACAGGCATTGGTTTGCATTCACATCATTGACGAGAATGTGGATTCAGTTCATAAGAAGACAATTTGGAAGGATACCAATTAATCAAACAAATTGAAATGACTTTAGAAGATAAAAGAACCAGTTATGGTTTCAAATTCGGACATTAAATATATAATGTCACAATTGAAAAAAAAACAAAAAAAAGCAAAAGTAAATTAAAAAAAAGGTCATGTCAAGCTCAGAGTAGAGATATTTATTTCATCACTGATTTTAACAAAACCAAAAGATTTTTTTCTATGCAAATTTCTAGGATGAGGAATATATACATCTGAAAATTTAATATCCTGACCCCTTTTCATATTCTAGTCCTGGGTAGGATGAAAAACTACATCTTGCAGCAAGGACTTTGCTCGGGAGATTTTTCAGGGGCCTGACCTGTGGTGGTAGCACATGTTAGGGTCTCACCTATGGGCAAATAATAAACCCCCGAAAAAAAAATAAATCAAAGTGCTAGAAAAGTATAAAAATATATTTTTATAGTAAAATCACCAACAATATATTTTATAGTGAAATGATCATTAGTACATTTTATAGTTAAATTGAAGATATGGTATACATTGTAAAAAAAAAAGACAATTTATTATGATTAATCTCATTTCGTGAAAGGAGAAACAAGGTTTTAATCCTGTAGGGTTTTACAAGATTATCTTTTGGGGAAAAATACTGTTAAGTAATTATAATTTAATCATGAATTAATGTCATTCTTTTGAATCAAATCTAAAGTTTGAATTTTCAGATTTAGACTTGGCATTAAATAACCCTAACAGGTTTCTAAACAAAAACAACCAACCAAAGACCCTTTCATATTTTACCATCTATGCCTGTATAGTAAATATTTACACTCCTGCCTTATCTGACATTAAACACTGACCTCTCTGATTGAAAGGGAAATAAATAACTAGTCACTCAGTCAAGTAAGTCATAGCAGAAAGCTAATCCATATGACAAAGAGAATTGTTTATGACAGACTTGATATATTTTATAAACACTAGCAAGGTTAATTAGAGGGATTTTTTAAAATTCTGGTATTCACCCTGTACAAGGCCCAAGAAAGACTCAAGGTAAAGGGTTATAGAGGCACAGCTTATGCAAATGTGTATGGAAGATAATAACAGACTCAAGATTGTAGTGATCAGGAAAGCAACCTCTTTGGAGCTGGTTCCACAAGGCAGAGGCTTTTGAGAAAAAGCTCTTCAAGTGGAACTTACATTTCGCCATAGGAATATAAAGGAACGAGGCTGTTTCACTGCAACATGCATGGCAGGTCTTAGCTGTGAAGGTTAGGACTAGTGGAACTAAGGAATGTAATTCAGCTTAACACTCTCCATGGAAATAGGGATAGAGCAATGAAAGGCTTGCAATCTTTCGTATGTGGGGAAAGGGGCTGTAGGGTGGAAAATAATCTGTCACTCATCAAGACGTGGAGATGCTTTTGAACTTTATCAATACTGGAAACTCCTGCCCATGTATAGCAGCAAGACTCAATTTTTTTGCACTCATACCCTTGGGAAAGGCAAGAATCAATCTCTTTTCTCTCTCTTTCTCTCTCTCTTTCTCTACCCGTAGCTCAGAGGTAGAATCTCCAACTGATGCCAATTCAGTCGAGTTTCAATCCTGGGTAAAAGGTAAATGGCTGTCTAACTGTACTGATGAGCTGTGATACAGTGAAACAGATCTGTCTGCGGATGACCACACACACACACACACACACACACACACACACACACACACACATATATATATATAGCCCTATAATATATATATATATATATATATAGTCCTATAATATATATATATAGTCCTATAATAACTGGGTACAAAGAATAAAAATAAGAACAAAGATGACCTTGACAATAGAATGGCAACAATCTACCCCCCACCCTTGAGATTAAATAAACGCTTCGATTCCCTGGACGTTGCCAAGTGAATAAGGTTAAAGGGTACAGCAAACAAAATTTTGTGATAATAATGTCAGGATACAAAGAGTGATTACCTTCATTTTAGGTAAGAGGAATTCACAAAGGTGTCACATAATGGCCAGTGAGTAATGAACACCAGCTGCTATATAGCATGCATAGAGGCAAGTCATATTCGCTTCCACCAGTTGCTATGTAGATAGCAGAGAATCAAGACAAGACTGCCCATGGCAGTTAAGAGAGCAGGAAAAACAACATGGTCCCACCAGGAACATAGAGGGCACCACTTTTTGGGAAATAGAGCAAGTAACTTTGACTTTTTTTGTCTCTTCTACAGTGCTTGTTGTATACATGTGTTATACTTTCTCTGTGGGACAAATTAGTGACAAGTATTTATATATTTGTAGATAGTGAAAATCATCTATAAAAATCTGTTTGAGATGAAGGCATGTTTGTCATTCCTTTCTTTTAGTTATTCTGTTTTGCCTGTTGCATTAAGGTGTTGGTATGTCACAGATATATTAATGCTTATAATAGGGGAAATAAAAACAGGACATATGTAGGATGTGTGTTGTGGAGCAGTGGATATCGACTCAGAACGAGAAATCGGAGAGCTGAGTTCAAATTCCAGTTACATTCATTGCATTCACTTACGCGCAAATACCTTTGGGAAAGGTATTAATCCATCTCTTCCCTCCAATTATGGCTTAAATAACAGGACAGGTTGGGTTCTATAGCCTTGGATGGCAACCAGTCTACCACAGAAAGCAATGGCAACCTACTGTGGGATAATCTTCTGCCCAGTCAGTCATGTCTCTTTCGAGATATGATCGCTCAAGCGTGTATCACGTATGGCACTTAACTGACTGACTGACCCAGTTATTGCAGTCTACACTTCCAGTCATAATTATTAGGCCACCCTAGTTTTTTAAAAGAAATGATGTGCGTTGTGGTGCAGTGGATATCGACTCAGAACGAGAAATCGGAGAGCTGAGTTCAAATTCCAGTTACATTCATTGCATTCACTTACGCGCAAATACCTTTGGGAAAGGTATTAATCCATCTCTTCCCTCCAATTATGGCTTAAATAACAGGACAGGTTGGGTTCTATAGCCTTGGCTGGCAACCAGTCTACCACAGAAAGCAATGGCAACCTACTGTGGGATAATCTTCTGCCCAGTCAGTCATGTCTCTTTCGAGATATGATCGCTCAAGTGTGTTTCACGTATGGCACTTAACTGACTGACTGATGTATTTCATATTATTTTTAAGTGGATAATTCTAAATGAAAATAGAACGGTTCTTTTGTTATTAATTTGCAAAATTTTACAAGGCAAGGAAACAAAGATGAACTCGTCCGAATCACCCTAAATTTTCTTCATTCTTTCACCGATGAAACTGCAATATAGGTAATTATTAAATATTTATAAATTTATTTAATGCACATGTTATTGTGTAGTATTAACAAAAAAAAAACATTCTATTTTCATTTACAATTACTCACTTGGCAATAAATACTAAAAAATAGTATGAAATACATAATTTTTTTAAGACACTGGGGTGGCCTAATAATTATGGCAGGTAGAGTAGATCTACACTACCTTGCCCAGAGACTGAACTTGCAACTACTATGCTATCAGATTCAAAAACTAATGTTTTTCCACTCTATAATAATGAATGATTTTAATAAATAAAAAAAAGAAATCAAAGATACATTCATTTGAAATTTATAAGAAAAAAATGATTATGAGTCAAAAAGAGAAAACTTCTACATTTTGAAGGAAACAAGAGTTTATAGGAACTTATCATCATCATTGTTTAACGTTCGTTTCCATGCTAGCATGGGTTGGATGGGTTTTCTTTATGGCTCCTTTCCAGGCTGCCCAATTTTGTGTAAGGCTTGGCTATAATTTCAACTTCCTTAAATCGACTTTGGTAAGCTGGATCCATGTTTTACATGGTTTCGTGAGGCCTTCATTGATGGCTCCAGTTCAGTTAACACAGTTGTGATAATTTATAGTTGAACCATCATGAAATGTTAGAATGAGTTTTACAGTTGTACACCCTTACTAACACCAACCAGTTTAGAAGATTGGAAAATCAGAGTTTTTTTATTGAGACACCATCTCTAGGCAGATTACCTCCCAAGGTTAGAGAGTTCAGCCTGCCCTTTTCTACACAAATTTATTTTTGTTTGGGATTTCACTATTTTTCCCATAGCTGGGACACTAACAGGTGCTCTCATTCTTGGTTAGGGTTGACCTTAGAACAACAGCAATTAAGAGGTGGTTCCAAACTCCTCAAAACCTCCCTTCTCCCAATCAGAGGCCTTCCTGCCAGATGTAGTTTATTATCATAACCAGGAACAGGACTGAATTTAGAAATATATTTTTGTCTTGAGTTGATATTTAACATTAGACTCACTTTTATCTTGGTTTTAAATTTTATGGATTTTCTGTATGCAAAAAAAAAAAGAAAAAAAGAAGCAAAATGGAAAAGAAATAAAAAAAAAATTCCAACAACATATTGACACATAATTTTATGGTCTGGGATTTATTGAATGATGTATGAAATTTTTGGGGGGGATGTTTGATGTGAGAGCAAAAGAATCCCTAAAATTTTTTTGTGTGTGTGTGTTTGTGTGTGTGTGTGTGTGTGTTAAAATAGACATTTTTAAAATTTTTTTGCTTGTGAAAATTATCCTTTCACAAAAGTAATTATTGTGTTTGGATAAACTGGCCAAAATTCATGTGTTGTCCCAAGGTTTCTACTCTCATGTGTCATTACCAGAGTTAGGAAAAAAAAACAAAAAATGAAAAAGAAAAAAAAAAGAAAAAAAAGGATTGTTTTAAAAAAGTAAATACTATCATTTTTTAAAAACTAAATTGAATGCAACCTGATGCAGCACATTTCAAATAAAAAACAACATTTACAATATTATTTTTATCATTTGTTTTTCTTTCTGTATTTAATCTTGAAAAATATAATCCTTTATAAGTTTATTAATTTTACTTATGAAGTTATAAAAATAGTATGAATACTATGAATTTTAGTTTGTGAAATGCTACAAAAGGATTTTTTAGGACTAACATTTAATTTACTGCGGGAATGCGGACTTTTTAGAGGCATGAAAAAATAAACAGACTTGCATTGTATTTTTCAGCAAAGTTTAACATTCACAGGCACAGAAAAGAAAAGAAAAAGGAAAGAAAAGAAAAAGAAAAAAGAAAGAAAGAAAGAAAAAAGAAATGAAAAAAGAAAGAAAAAGAAATGAAAAAAGAAAGAAAAATAAATGAAAATGAAATGAAAAAGAAAAGAAAGAAAAAAGAAATGAAAAGAAAGAAAAAAGAAATGAAAAGGAAATGAAAAAAGAAAGAAAAAAGAAATGAAAAGGAAAAGAAAAAGAAAGAAAAAAGAAATGAAAAAGAAAGAAAGAAGAATTGAAAAAAGAAAGAAAAAAGAAAGAAAAAAGAAAGAAAGAAAAAAGAATTGAAAAAAAGAAAGTAAAAAGAAAAAAATCTATGAATGGAAAGGACAGTTTTTTCCTCCTGACTTTTACCTTTTATAATCCACTGACAATTTTAACGATTTGAAAAAAACTATTTTTAGAATTTTAATAAAACCCAAGTATACTGGATTTATACATTCACTTTTTCTTGTGAATTTACAAGAAAGATATTAAATGCTGTTTCATTTTTAGATTGTTTATTTACAGGAATAATTTTATATTTACAAATTTATAAAAATATGTGAACTACAATGTAATAATATTTATTATTTTGCATTTTATAAAGAAAGAATGATGAAAACAATTTTTTATTCATAAATTTATAAAAAAGAGAACAAGAAAATTTAAATAAATCCATGACTACAAGGAGCTTAAATTAAATAAACATTTGGGAAAAAGTGCATTTTCCCGACATTTCTTTCATTTGCTTTAAACACATAAATTCATTAAAGTAGATTTACAAGCATCTGGATTTATATCTTTTTTTGAGAACCGACAAGAAAAATGTAAAAACTATTAAATTTAGTTTATTTTCAAGAATATTGTTTCATATTTTGTTATCCGTAACTGAGAAAGATAAAAATTCATAAATCCAGTTCTATATGTTTGGATTTTATTCAAATTTTTTAAAACAGTCTTAAATTAAAAAAAAAATAGCCTTAAAATTTTTCAAAATCGTGTTAAAACAATATAAACTACTAAGGAGGTCTTCAAGAGAAAAACCGTCATTGAACTGATATATTTATCCTATAATTATCTACCTGACTTCATGTGGAAATCCAAAAATGTGTCCATACATCAAGCCACTCATAATCATTGCCAATGTGCTTCGTTCACGGCCGTTGTTGCAAATAAAAACAGTATGCATTTGCATTTTAGACTTCCCGTCGTAAATATCTCCCTGGGGAAAGAAAAAAAAAATTGAAAAAATACAAAAAAGTTCATGCAAATTTAGAGAAGAAATATCAGTTACACATCAATTTTTTATACACATGTGAAGCAAAGATGGAAATACTTGACTCGTAACGGCATTCACCCAAAGTGGGTTGAGCCAGCTCCAATAGTTAACCGCATCACGTGTCATGGCCATCCACCCCTTGTTGATCGGCAGCAGAATCGGCAGCATGATCTAGCCATTCGCCATCCCAGCGTCGGACACCAAAAAAGTAGCGAGTCAGCTCTTAAGTTGACCACCTCGGCGCTTCCGGTGGGTGCGTTGGGTGCCACCAGTTTACAGACAAATTCATCACCAAGTCAGCGCAGCACGTGGCTGAACCACCGGAGTCTCCTTTTAAGCAGAGTTTCTTCCAGGCCAAGGATGTTGCAACTAGCGTGGATGGTCGAGTTGGGGATCCGGCCGGAGAGGTGAACGCGCAGGATACGGAGAAGGCAGTAGTGATCGAAGACCTCAAGTTTATGAAGGTCCTCTCTGCGCAGTGGCCAGGTTTCACATCCATAGAAAAAATTGTTCTCACCATAGCCTTGTAGATTTATAACTTTGTCGATCGTCTTATCTACTGGCAAAACCAAAGTAGTTTTTGAAAACGGACAAAGGCAGATCTAGCCAGATTGATACAGGTTGTAATTTCATCTTTCGCTTGACCAGTGGCTATAAAATTGGCCCCAAGATATTTGAAGCTTTTGACCTCTTCTACAGTTTCACCATCGAGGGTTATAGCCACTCGGTCTGGTAGGGGTAGTTCGCAGAGCGAATTTTTGTCTTGGAAGCATTAATTTTCATCCCCACCATTTTGGCCATCTAACTGACCTCGTCGAGTGCATGCTGGACTTCTGCGTAGGACTCACTAAGGATTGCAACGTCGTCGGCAAAGTCAAGATTGGTAATGGAGCTGTCGCTCCATTATTAAAAACAGAAATAACCAGCAAGACAGAAAAAAAACTTTCTGAGTCAAAGGATTTGTGCATCTTTCTGTCTATTCAATGTCTTGAAAATTATTATTTAACATTTTTCAACTAACTGATCACGTTCTGGCTAACAAAAATAAATATGCTTTGTGATCCCTTTCAAGCGTATATAAGCAAATAGATATGAACCAGCAAGAGAGATAATAAAAAAAGTAGTTTCTTAGTTCTTCTCCTCCTCCTTAAAGCTTCCTCATTGCTCCCATATTCTGTCTGCGTTATTCTCAACATTTCTCTTGCTTTAACCTTTTTCTTTATTTGTGATGTGTTCAGCATTTGCAATATGATATACAAGCAGATATTTTCATCTGTCGCTCTTTTCTTCAGTCCTTTAATCATTTTTCTTTGATAAAATATTTTCTTTTACTATTGTTATGTGCCTTCAAATTGGTGGTGCATTTTCTATTGTCACTTATCAATTCTGTTTCGGTAGCAGTATTAACATAATGTGCAAATCAAATTCATGTTATGTGCCTTCAAATTGGTGGTGCATTTTCTATTGTCACTTATCAATTCTGTTTCGGTAGCAGTATTAACATAATGTGCAAATCAAATTCATGTTATGTGCCTTCAAATTGGTGGTGCATTTTCTATTGTCACTTATCAATTCTGTTTCGGTAGCAGTATTAACATAATGTGCAAATCAAATTCATGCAAATAACAAGACAAAAAAAAAAATAACAACAAAAAACGAAAAAGCAAGATCTTACTTTCATCATACTAATAAAATCATCAAATTGTTTTTCAGTTGGGGCTCCATACAATGGCAAACAAACCCGTTTACATCTACAAAAAAAAAAAAAAAAAAAAAAAGACATCAAAATCTACCTTAAAAGTGAATTGGTTTTGTTTTTCTAACAATTTATAAAGCGTGATTATATGGATGGCTAAAAGAGCAGAAATCTAATGAATTGTATGGATGAACAGAATGCCAAAAATCAAATGAAAGGAGGATTTGAGAACATTCTGTTTGCTAAATAAAATTTCATAACTATATTCAAATTTAAAACTAAACTTATTTATAAATTGAACTTTGTCTGTGTGTGTGTGTGTATGTGTGTGTGTATGTGTGTGTGAATGTGTGTGTGTGTGTATATGTATCTGTGTGTGTGTCTATTATCTATAGACTCCGAAACGGCCAAACTGATTTTCTTGAAAATTTACACAGTTGTACTATAAGCGTCTGCAAGTGTTCTTAGCTAGGTTTTGTGTCGAGGTACCCCCGATTAATATCGAAAAGCGATAATCAAAAAAATCGGGTTATAGAAGTAGTGGCCCGATTTTAATCAAATTTGATACACTCATAGGCAAAGACATAAGAAACGATATTCAGAAGTTTCAAGGTTGCAGTTCTTACAATAATGCAGAAAATTGATAATATATATATATAAAAGGCAAGATGTTTGTGTGTGTATCTGTTTATCTGCCTGTATGTCTGTATTTTTTTCAGCCGTTTTATTTTAGTTTTTGCTTCGGTTTTGGCTCTATGTAGGTATAATTGTAGTTCTTAGTCTCAGTCATGATACCATTTACTCAGAGGACTTATTTAGCCTTCAAAATTCAGTTTATGACGAAAAAAAACTTATTTGATATCGATACCAGGAAATCAAACTTTAATTTGCATCCATTCATTTTTCTTTCAGTCTACAGTTTTGCTTTAACTGGAAACAACTATTGCTTTTTAGTCTTTCGTGTCAACATCCAAAGAGTCTGAGCTCCAGGACCATGGAATAGTTTTAAAGCTTTCATTACACCCGAGCAACGCTGGGCTATACTGCTAGTTTTTTTTATAAAGTGAAATTCTTTTTTGTTGATAAAGGATCAGATTTCTTTTCTTCATGGCATTAATATAAAATTTCCTGGCCCAACCAAGAAACATTTTCCTAAGATAATTGGTCATATGGTCAGATTTCTGGAAGTTAGTCAAGCTGAGAATTTTACATTGTCTGACCATCATAAGGGGTTTTCTTCCTCTAGATCCAGGATAAGTTAAATTTGTTTTCTTCTAATGAAGATTTTTTCCCCTGAATATTTGAAATAAGATCTTAATATTCAATATTTTATTTTTTCTATCCAATCTACTGGTTGATTAAGCCATTCCCTACAGTTTAAACCTTTGCAGGATATTTAAAGCCATAGATTATTTTTAGATTCTAAGAATATTTTTTAATGGGGGAGATAATCATTTACTGATATAAATCCTACTAATTAATCCATAGCTGGGGGGTTGAAGAGGTGGCTATGTATATTTCCCAAGAGTATTTTCGTGTAAATAAATATAACAAACCCAACTGGAATTGAAACTCGGTTCTTTGATTAACAATTCATTATCCATTACACCACCCACACAACCAAGCTTACAGTATTTGGTATTCCCAAGTGGTCACCCATTTTGGTACTGAACTGGCTTGATGTTGCTTAACTTTGTTGATCATACAGGAGCTGATGTTTCAATATGATATAATTGTAAGCCCATCTTTATAAAACAACATAAAAAAACATCCAGATGCTGCAACTCTGAGTAGATAAGCCACAAAATCAGGCAAAGCAGATCCAATATAGAAGAAAAAACTCATTATCTTGATTTTGGGAAAGTTAAAATCAGCATGGAACCCAAATCTAAAATAGAAAAATTCAAGGAATGAGGCTACCTGCCAATACGATTTTCTTTTTAACAAATCAAAGAAACGAATATCTAAATTGTTGGTCTATGTCTGCAAATCCATAAATCAATTATCTGTACAGGCAAAATCCCATTAATTATGAATGTGAGTTCAAATCTCACTCTAGGCTTTTTCTTTATATTTATTCCATGTTACTTATGAACTTACAAACAATCTTAAAATAAAAATCTGAAATTTGTGATAAAGAAAAATTAAAATAAGTCAAAAATAATCAAATTAGTCATGTAAGAAATTGAATAAACAAAATTGGATTGAATGAAAAATGAGAAAAGTGAATGTATTATTGGTTTTCATTGAAGCAAACACAAATTTGGACTTACTTGAGATTTTGATATTCAAACTGTAGTTGGTGATAAATCTCGTCAGAGGTGAGGAGGAAATCTTCACTGAGAATGCTGTACTTATGCGGTTCCTTTTGGGCATTTGACAAACTGTTGTAGAAGCAGAACTTGCTGCTCTCTTCCATGGCAGCATGGTTAAGCACCTGGATCAAATAGAAAGAGGTCAATGAATGAAAAGAAGGAAGAATGATGATTGACAAAAACCAAAGGAAAAAATTGATGATAAAAGAAGGAAATGAATAAATAAAAAAGGAAAGAGATCAACGAAGGAATGAAAAAAAGGAAATAGATAAAGAAGGTGAGAAATTAATGAAAAATGAAAGATAATGAAATGAATGAAAAACAGAAAAATGAATGAAAAAATAAAGAATTTATGATTTAAAAAAAGAGTTGACATAAAAGAAGAATGAAAAAGTTGTATGTAAAAATTGAAAAACAAAAGATTAATGAAGAAAAGAATGAAAGTGATGAAGGAAAAAAAAGGAATGAAGATCAAACAGAAACCATAGAACAAAAGGTGAAAATATCTTTTTGTATCTAATGAGGAAATTAACTTCAGATTGATATGAACAATGATTGAAATTGGCCAATTAATCTTTTTGTATCTAATGAGGAAATTAACTTCAGATTGATACGAACAATGATTGAAATTGGCCAATAACCCCAACCCTAACCCTAACCCTGCCAATTAATTTGGAGTTCGGATAAAAATAAAACAAAAAGAATTACTATATGACATTTTTGTCGTCTTTTAAAAAAACCCTTATCACTTTCTGTCTCCGTGAAGTTTTCTTTCTATACTTCTCTCTCAACTAAAAAGAACACAAACCTCAAATAAAAAGAAGAAAAAGAAAAGCCTGAACCCAGCTGAAAAATGCCAAAAGTTTGCAGGATCAGAGCCCTACTTATTTGTCATTGAAAACTACCAAAAATTAGGGAGTCTCCATGCATAACTACCATGATAAAAAAATGAAGTAAGAAAAAAATGTTGAAAAATAAAATAATTTTGGCCAGTCAAAAAAAATTTAGATAAATAAAATTTTGATGCTAGCCAAAACAAATGTTTCTATCAGAATCTTGGAGTCTGATCAAAATGGATATAAACCTCTGAGGTAGAAGCAGAAGAGTTGTGGAGAGTACAAATGAGAGTACAAATGAAGAGTACAAATGAGAGTACAAATGAAGAGTACAAATGAAGAGTACAAATGAGAGTACAAATGAGAGTACAAATGAAGAGTACAAATGAGAGTACAAATGAAGATGCTACAGTGTAGAAACCATCTTTGCATGATATGTGAAGAAGCAGTTAAGGGGTCATTTCCTAATTGTATCTCATGTAACCATTTCGACTGAGTCTTCTGCCATTCTGATGAAAGAGAAAACTAAATTCCTGGTTCTTATCTGCCTGTTCCTACCAGCCGTCCTGGCAACCAGTAAATAGGAAATGCTCAAGGTCCAATTTTGACCTCGGGTCACAAGTTGTCAAAATTGGATAACAATGTTATGTCTATACTTTTAGATAACCAGCTCTGATAAATTCGCTTACTTCTCCTGACAAAAGCAATTGTATTCTTTGTATCTTTGAATCTGTATTTTCCACTTTTTATCACTTCAGCTACTTTTCCCGACAAAAATAATTGCATTCTCCAATTTTAGAGAAATCTCTTCTCATCTTTAAAATCAACAAAAGTTAATTCCAGCCACTTAGAAATAGAGTCACAACAGCACCTGACATTCTTAACCACCATTTCTTTTCCAAAAGTTTTTTTTCTTTTGCAATTCCTACTTGTGGAACTCCTTTCTGTTTATTTATTCCCTGACAGCTATAATCTTCATAAAATTTAAATGCAACGTCAACTGATATCTTCTATCTTCTTGAATCTCGTTCATCTTTTATCCTTTCTTCAATCACCCACTGTATCCAGCCTTTTCTCTTACTGTAACCTCCTGTGCTCTAGTGGCGGTCTTGCCTTGCTTGGGGTGAAATGATTAAAGAATAAATATAAAAAAGTGGTCACCCATCTAGTTACTGACTAGACTGGACATTGCTTAACTTCAGTGATTTTATGGGAACTGGTGTTTCAATATTATATAGCCGTGAGCTTCTGTTGGTATACTAAAGAGTGAATGATGAATAGACCCCAAGGTCATGTGCAGCTACGGTGCTATTTTTATCATCCTATCTTGATTTCAATTTGAGATCAAAGAGAGATAACATCTTCAGATTTACAGCATCCAAACTCCCAGGTTTTTCCTTCTTACACATACCCAAAAGCTGAAAAGGGGTTACGGTTATTGATGGGATCATCAACACATTTAACGTTTGATATACAGGGGAACAAATCTAAAAAAAAACATTGATATTTCTCTGAATTTTTTCTTTCAGCTTTGAAAAACAAAATAAAAATTTGAATTTGTCTAAAAAAAGAAAGAAGATGCTCACAAGAAAGATGAAACAAAAAAAATGTAATTTGTATGAAAAATTAAAAAAAATATTCTGGGTAAATTATGAGATTATCCTGGAATTATGAGATTATCCTGGAATTTTCAGTGAAAAATTTAAGAAATAATTAAGTGGATAAAAGTAATCCGCAGATTTAAATCATCAAAATTAGGGATGAAATGATTAAATGCAGAACAAACAAATGAAATATTTTGGGGCTTAAATTGATAAAAAAATTACACAGGGATTAATTAATGGATTAAAAAATCTCATTCAATTAATTGATTTAATTAATTGATTAAAAGAATTAACGAATACTTATTTTGATTTTACCTCTTTTCGGATGGCAATCTCGTTCAGGCTGGCATGTCTGGGTGTAATTCCATGAATGATACATGACTGCAACTTTTCCTTCTCTCGAATGGAAAATGTAACTGTATTGGAAGACAATTCATCTCCGGACAAAAACAGAACTGGTTCCTCACGTAAATTGACCAATAAAATCTGAAGAGGAGAAAAACAATGCCATTTATAATCTCTCCAGAAAAGATGAACGATCATTTAGTATAAGCAGTACACCAATAACATACGTTCAGACATTTATTATATACTAATGTAAATAATTAAATATACACACGTTTCTTAAACATGTCTTTTCAGGATGCAGGCAATTATGACTCTTGATTCATTCTTTTTCTTTTGATTTGCGAATTGCACACCATTCTTAAAAAAGATAGTGGAGTGGTTTCCTGATGACATTGCCATGGTTTAAAATCAGTTTTTCTTCATCTAGTTGCTATCCAAGGGTAGAGGGAGCAATTTATGACTTTTTCCATGAACAGAAAGAGAATAGGTGGTTTCATGTCTTTCTTGAAGACTTTTGTGTGAAAGTGAACTGACAAAGTCTGTCCATATATATATATATATATATATATATATATATATATATATAAGTAAGGAGGACTCAAGGTTTTACGATTTTGAGTTCCCTGGCATTTACTTTTTTATAAAAAAGTGCTCAATACAATAAATATTGTAGAGCATAATATAATCATATAATTATGAATTAAAAGTACATTGCGACACGGAAATTTCTGTTTCAAAATAGATTCTCTTCATTAGGCAATGTTGGATGTTGGTTGTGAAAATGATTTACATTTAAAAATTTAAATCATTTTCCCAACCAACATCCAACATTGCCTGATGAAGAGATTCTATCTCAAAACATAAAAATTTCCATGTCACAATGTATTTTTAATTCTTAATTATATATATATATATATATATATATATATATATATATGATTTTATTAATTTCAGCAAATCTGGTTATGCACAACTCATTCAAAAATTGAAAAAATATAATAAAATTTATTAACATTCTTGGTTGAAACTATTAAAAGTTGTTTAAATAAGAGCTTGGTACCTAAATGTTTAATATGTGTGTATACATAGAATATAATAGAATATTATATATATATGTGTGTCCTGGTTGATTGAAGACTGCAAATGTTTATTGATAGATTCCGATTTAAGTTATATATATATATATATATATGGTTGGCCACTTGTATTCGAGGATACCTGTCCATCAGAGTGGTTAGCTAATCCCCATTGCAGACGATTGCTCAGGCACACTTTGTCTTTGTCACAACACCCACAGAGCCCACCTGTGGTTTATACAGCAACTATGCTGAGCGGACCTTAGTTACAGTTTTTGGGAGAGAGCGCGTTATCTAGTCTGAACAAGGCCAGTACAGCCGAAACCCTCAGTCATGATTACTTGTGACTTCAAACTACCACAACCATTGGTGTTTACCCATTGACTATAATGAGATTTGAACCAGGGCTTCATGGTCAGAAAGTAAATGTTCTACACACACACACACACACACACACACACACACACACACACATATATATATATATATATATATATATATATAATAAATAACTAACCTTGAGAGCCAACTTTTGCTGAAGATCCAGTTTGGTGAAACTTTGGTAGGTTCGTTGGCTCTCTAGGTAAGTTATTTACTTTGTTTGCTCTACTTGCGTATTGAGTGCTTTTTGTTTTAGGTCACCCGTCTCGGGTTTTTTTCTTTGGGCTACGTACTTTGACTGATGTTCAAGTGTTTAGCTCGTTCTTTCTTTATTACCATTTTTTCCTTCCGCGTATGTGCTCGGAGGGTTTTTCGAAATGAATATAGCGACAAGTTTACATTTATATATATATATATATATATATATATATATATATAGAAAGAAAGAAAGAAAGAAAGAAAGCTTAGAACCAAATTAATAAAAAATATCCAGAAGTTGGAGAATTTTTGTCTTTATTTTCAACTGAAATTAAAGCCAAAATACGACGTTTAGAACGGCTCATGATTAAGCATAATAGACATTCATTGTCTCTTTATATTTAACGGTTTACGCTCTCACACCCTGATTGAGCACTTTGGAAGAATGGTAGACTTTGAAAAACAGTAGCTACTCGCTCATTCAGTAATGGATTAGAGCACTCTGGCTATTGGGCGGGTATAATGACAATATACACGCTAAAAAGTTTGCCTTCTTCTACCGAACGCCCATAGCCCAGAGGTAGAATCACGGACCGACGCCAATTTGGTTGGGTTTCAATCCTGGGCTAAAAGCAATCCGAGTCTAACCGTACTGATGAGCTGTTATACAGCGAAACAGATCTGTCTGCGGATGACTATATATATATATGTGTGTGTGTGTGTGTGTGTGTGTGTGTGTGCAGCTTGCCAGGAGACTTAACACCTCAGAAATGAAGAAAAAAAAAAAAACGGACCAAAAAAGAAAAAAATGAATTAAAGCGGCACACACCTTCCTACACAGTAAAGTACTCAGTGCCCAGATTATCTCAACATCAGAAATGCTTCATCACATCAACACTTAATAAAAGAACAGCAAGAGACGCTACTTATGATCGTGAAACACTAGTAACATCTCTGACTGTTCTTTGGTGTGTGTTTATATACATTATCCTATTGTATGATTGTAATAAAGTCATTGAAAACAGAACTGGGAGTCGTAGAGCCATATTTGAAAGAAATTCTAGTTAGTGGGAATTGAAAGTGAATAAGACAAGATTCTTTGAAATTTCATTTACGTGCCAATGACCTGCCTAATAAAACATGACATTTTTGTATAACAAGTCCAAAACAACAACAACAACAACAGAATAACAAAAACAAACCCCCCTCCAAAAAAACAAAACAAAAAAAAAACAAAAAACAAAACCCAAACTTACTGCTGTGTTTGGAATTTGAAAGGAGTCTAATAACTTCTTCAGTTCATCTTTGTTTGGCTGGGCTATCCCGTAAACGGGGGCGTGGGACAATTTCTGATAGATTTGACTATGTGGTTGGTCATTCAACAACCGTCCATCCATGTCCACTTCACGGTCAGCTACAAGGAAGTATTTATTCTGTGGAGAACAAAAATAAAAATACAATATAAATTTCATTTGAGTAAAAACAACATAAAATTACAGCTTCATACTTCATACTCAACATCCCACGAGATAAGACACTACACAGTTTTTCTATCGAATTCCTCATAGGTAGAAAGGCGAGAAATGTATTTAAAATTTACCAAAAACAATTTTGAAGACAGTAAGACCTGCATGAATCAAGATAACCTGTCACGCTTTCTCATAACTTTCCTCCTATGTAAACCCCTGCAAAACAGTGGCAGTTTTGATCCAAAAGGCAGATATAAAAAGCGGAGACAAAGCATTGTTAAACAGACCGGAGACGGACGAGCTGATTAGTTTTTCCCTTGACCTAAGTCGAGCGGCTACTATGCTGATCACTTTCCTTCCCCTGCCTCATAAGTACTTACTGACCCCTTCAAAGACATTCCTCAAAAGTACTTACTGACTTACTGACCTTAGAAGCGGCAACTTCAAAATGAACATCCCCTTACCTATAAGAAGCTTTCACACTCCTAAGCCTTTTATCTTTTTCAGCATTATATTATTTTCCATGAACACTCTAACCTCCGTTGGGCTTATATTCAAGTATTATTTTAATTGTAAAAACATTAATTGACATGTGTATATATATAAATGTTATTTTATACTCAAATTGCCTTTCTTGATTTTATAATCATTTTATGAATTATAGTGGGCTATCTTTCACAAGGCCAAATTGCGTTAACCTGCACGGTATACAATTACCCTTCACTAGAACGGAATCCTAATACAACTAGAAAAGGGATAAATAAGGTAAGAGATACCCGCTATAAATTGGCGACTGCAATTGGTTACAATTGGAACCAATATGCAACAAAGGTTAGAGAAAAGTTACATGTGGTAACCAATAAGCAACAAAGGGTTAAAATCGAGTATTAATCATAAAAATTAAAACAAAAACTTGGTTTTAATTAAATTACATAAGAAAAATAATGTCTTAATTCTACCACAAATGCAACCCCCCCCCCTTAACCAGGATTGGTGGATGTCCATAGGGCCTAAAGAAAGCAGGATTTACATTTTGAGTTAACGGAACAAGAAACTGTTGAGTAACCCCTTTTGTGGGGAACTTAATTTTGTTTCGTAGCCTTCCCCAATTTTACTTTCTTTTTATTTTTTTAATTCCTGAAATGAAAAGTGTCTCTCACTTGGATTAACGGATGTTCTGTCGAGTCTGCAAACAATTTCCCATATTGGACTTTTCCGTGAAGTGGATTAAAGTTCTGGTATTCTTCTGTGGCTCCTTTGCCAAACGCAATGACAACATTGCTTCTGTTAAATGGTTCTGGAATGACAAGAAAAAAAAGGTGCTACAAGAATTTTTTTTTAAATTGACATACATACACACACACACACACACACTTTATGATAACAAATTTGCTTGCCAAAATATCTTTTATTAGTAAAACTACTGAAAAAAAACAACAATTTTGGTGCTAAAAATGATTACAACTGAACACATTATATATATATATATATCTGTAAATTAAGATAAAAATTAGAGGGGAAAATCGCCATTTTCAACATGTCATTTTAAGACATGCATTCTCAGTCCCATTTAAACAAAGAATGAGGAAAAGTTCTAAGCCCAGAGGTTTGCTCTAATAAAGGAAGAGATTGGGGGATATTGGTTTTTATAGGGTTAAGCTAGTGAAATTTTAGTAGTAATTTCTTCTTTGGTAGTGGGAGGCATGTGGCTTGACCCCTGGGTTAGTAGTAGTAGGTAGTGGGAAGTAACTGCTTAGCCAATTGTTTTAAAAAAAACCTTATTATGACTAATTGGAAGAATAGGATAAATATTGCGATTTATACTTATTTCTAAGACGACACATACTAATGAGCTCCCTCACTTTATTTAGGAGTATATTCTGGTATTTAGATTTCAAAATTTTTTCTGTTTTGGTTCTTATAGGGTTAAGCTAGTGAAATTTTAGTAGTAATTTCTTCTTTGGTAGTGGGAGGCATGTGGCTTGACCCCTGGGTTAGTAGTAGTAGGTAGTGGGAAGTAATTGCTTAGCCAAATTTTTCTAAAAAAAAAAATCCTTATTGTGAGTAATTGAAAGAATAAGATAATTATTGCAATTAATACTTATTTCTATGACGACACATACTCATGATCGCCCTCCTTTTATTTAGGAGTATATTCTGGTATTGAAATTTCAAAATGTTAAATGTTTTCTATTGGTTTTTATATGGTTAAGCTAGAGGAATTTTAGTAGTAATTTCTTCTTTGGTAGTGGGAGGTATGTGACTTGACCCGCGAGTTAGTAGTGGTAGGTAGGGGGTATTAACTGCTTGGCCATAATTAAAAAAAAAAACTTATTGTGACTAATTGGAAGAAAAAGATACGTATTTCAATTTATACTTATTTCTATGACAACATATTCTAATGATCTCCATTCATTAATTTAGGAGTATATTCTGGTATTGAAATTTCAAAATTTTAATTTTTTCTGTCAAATATAGATTACATTTGTCTCTTAAGTTATTAGGGGTCCTAGCCTTTCCTATGAGCTTCTATTTTATCTATGGATTTAAGTTATTTTTTTTAGGTGTGTGTGTGTTTTATTGAACATGACAGACCAGGACGATGCGATGAATTTTAGTTTTTCTAATATTCTGACATTTTTCTGTTTGGTGGGAGTAAGTGAGTGTAAAAATTGTCCATAGTGTCTATTGTCGCAAGCACTTTCGGACACTTCTTTAGCCATTTTCAAGGGGATTTGCTGTTGTGTTCATTTCTTTTTATGGTTGTCTCCTTTAACTTGTGGTGATATCGACTGAGCAAAAGCGAGGGACCGGATGCTCGCATCCTCACAACCAAAAAGAAAATGACCAAAACTCGTCGATGCGCAGCCGGATTCGCGCAGATGTTCCGGTTGAAAAATAAAAATTAATTAAATATTAAATTTCCAGTTCGTGAGCCTATGCGAATTTTATTTATCGGCCAATGAGAAGCCCAGAATCAAATACGGATATGAATTCTCAAATGATCTGCTGCGATCCAAAAAGAAGATATAAAAAGCCGATACAGAAAGCATAGACAGAGAGAAAGACAGACAGACCCACACGGACTGACTAGAGAAAGAGAGGAGTGTAATTAGTATCTCTCTTGACCAAGTCAAGTGGCTTACTATGCTCGTCGCCTTCACCTACTTTTTCCTTCGACCCTGTCTCGAAACTACTTACTGACCTAAGGAGCAAATACATCAAAGACATTCTTTACTTACAGCGCTCCCACATACCTAAGTATTAATTCTCTTTTCAGCATTTTATTGCCATGAACATTTTAACGTCCGTTGGACCCATACTTCAAGTATTTCTTTAATTGTAAAAACCTTAATTGATATATGTATATATAAAATGTTATTTTTCAACTCAATTTGTTTTTCTTGATTTGTAATCCTTTTATGACTTATAGTGGGCTATCTACAACAAGGCAAAATTCCGTTAACCTACAACAGTATACAACTACCCTTCACTAGAACGGACACCCACCATAAACTGGAAAATAATGGATAGCCCACTATAAACTTCAAAAAAAAAAAAAGGAAAAAAATATTTATTAAGAATATTAGAAAAATTAATAAAAAAATGATCAATTTTTTTCTTGCCTGTCATATTCAACGAAACATGTTTGAAAGAAATGTTGCTACATGATTCGATGAAAGAAATGATATATACTGCAATAATTTAATCTAAACTTATTTATAAATGAAACTTTGTGTGTGTGTGTGTGTGTGTGTATCCGTTACCTATAGACTCCGAGACGGCTAAACCGATTTTCTTGAAAATTTACACAGTTGTACTATAAGCGTCTGCGAGTGTTCTTAGCTAGGTTTTGTGTCGAGGTACCCCCGATAAATATCGAAAATCGATAATCGAAAAAGTCGGGTTATAGAAAGAGTGGTCCGATTTTAATCAACTTTCATACACTCATAGACAAAGACATAAGAAACGATATTCAGAAGTTTCGAGGTTACAGTTCTTACAATAGTGCAGAAAATCGATTATATATATATATATATATATATATATATATAAGGTAAGATATTTGTGTGTGTGTCTGTTTATCTGCCTGTATGTCTATTTTTTTTTCAGCCGTTTTATTTTAGTTTCTGCTTTGGGTTTGGCTCTATGTAGGTATAATTGTAGTTCTTAGTCTCAGCCATTTACTCAGAGGACTTATTCAGCCTTCAAAATTCAGTTTACGACGAAAAAAACTTATTTGATATCGATACCAGGATATCAAAATTTGACTTACATCCATTCATTTTTCTTTCAGTCTACGGTTTCGCTTTAACTGGAAACAACTATTGCTTTTTAGTCTTTCGTGCCAATGTCTAAGCTCCAGGACCATGGATTAGTTTTAAAGCTTTCATTACACCCGAGCAACGCCGGGCTATACTGCTAGTCATTAATAGAGAACATTCTTTTTTTGACCTGCCACCAGTATATGGTTGAGGCTAACTGCAAGAAGAGCAACTTATTGCACCTGACTTGGTCTCACGTTTTCCCCTGGCATGGCCAGTTCCAGTCTAGAATTTCAATTATCTTCTTTGGCAGGGCACAATGTTACTTTACCTTGGGATGCCCGGCAGGGTGGGGGAAATCTTTCTCATCCTGTTCATGCCTATCTATACACAAACATCCACGAATAGGCAACTAGTGGATTTTCATATTGTACTAAATTTTAGTTTTTTTTTTTTAATCAGCATTAAAGGAGATTTTTTTTTTCTGCAGTAATTGCAAAAAGAAAAAAGAAATAAAAAGGTAAGTGCAGAGGCCGAAAAATATAAATCCAAATTAAAATGAAAAATTAGGCCACAGATAATTTTATAAGCTCAATAATTTCCCCCATTTAATTTCCAATTAACCTAAAAGTTCTGCACCTGGTGATTAGATTGATTTTTAAAATCCTTCATTTGATTAACGAAATATTTAAAGGTCCAGTATGCACGATTTTAGGTAATTAGTATTTCATCCATTTTGAAACCAATTGGATCGCCTCTCTTTGAGGATATCTTCAATTGAATGTACTTTACCGATATATTTATTCCTTTAAGAACAGCTTTGGAATTAAATTTATGCAGATAAAATTTATGCTTGAGTTGGAAGTAAAACTTGCAAATGACTCTTGGAAAAGAGATGTACCATGAAGTGTTGGGGATTTCTAGTGGGGAGAATACTGCTCATGGCATCCTGACTATCTAATAAGTTACCTGAAACGTTCACGTCCGTGTAAGTTTTTTTTATACATTGTAACATTTCAAGATGTGAACGATCATAGCACTTCACAACTTCCGATGTTACACGCACAATATATATATATATATATAAACAAGCTTATAATTATACTCGTGTGGAAAACTTTCGACGGAAGAAAAAAATGGTTTCAAAAAAATAAGAGCTTAGTACATGAACGTCAGTCAAAAGTGTTCGGACTGAGATCAGCCCGAAGCCCAAAGAAAAAACCCCGATACGAGTAATCATCTAACAGAAAGCGCTCAATACAGAGGTAGAGCGATATAAATAGATAACACCTAATGAACTAGACGACCCTACCTAGGTTTCACCTAAACGGATCGTCAGTTATGGTAACAAATGCTTTAACACGTGCATGACGATGACATTACAACATATAAAAAAATTCATTTTGGATAATTTTCACGTTGTCAACCGTTATATTTGAAGCAAAAAATGTACGGTAATTTTTAGCAACACAGTTTTCCGGTTACATTTGCTGCCATAACTCACACCCCTGAAGATGATCTCGGGGAGAGGTTGAAAGTACTTGGGTACCTTGAGAAATGAATGAAATAACATCTGCCAACGTTACAGCTCATTTCTGATATTATTTGATTGTAATACACGAAAGATTATCCGTGAGTATGAACGGATTTTATTAAAAATAAGCAAACATAATGTTTCCAATTTATTTAATCTGACATTATATATATATATATATATATATATATATATATATATATATATATATATATATAAAGTGTAAACCAATGTTGATGATTGGCTTGGCATCAACGACGAACAACGTACACAGGTATATAAAAATATATAATTATATTTTTATTCTTCTTCTTCATTGACTTGGTGTAGAGTAGAGGAATAGTCAGACGGATAGCGCACACACGTACGAGGGCAGTTGGCTGCCTTGAGTTGTCTTCGTTTGTCTTCTCACCGAGGCCTTCTCAGCTGGCTCTGCCCGATCTCTTTATCGTTCTGCTCTGGAATGTCGTTCTTATATCGCCGAGTTTCACTTGATTACATCATCTTTTGCCACGTATACTGATTATTATTTTTGAATTATTGTTGGCTTTCTAATGGTTTATATTCTCTGACCTTGACTACGGTTATTTCCTAAAACAAAACACAACTTCGCCTGTCACCCGGCGTCTGAATTCTTGATATTTCAAAACAATATTTGTTCAATGTAAACACACTTTTCATCTGCCAATGTAAATACACTCCGGAACAAAATTATACACCGTGACCAGAGAATATATAACACCTATCCTTTATATCGCTTAGAAATATATGATTTTTTTTTTACTCACCTTCCTAGTCCCTCTTCTGGTATGAATTTATACAAGCTTGATCATGGCTCTCCACAATTTCTCACTCTTTTTAGCAGTACTTGTTTCCTTATTATCCATCCCAGTTTTTGTTATACCATCAATTTACACAAGCCTGTGACGTTGTCCTCGCCCTGTTTCTCTCTATCCATCTCATGCCTGTTTTGTGTGAGTCAAATTCTCCTTCTTCAAAAAATGTTAACTTCCCTTTCTAAGTATAAGCTTTCTTTCGTTTTCATTTTCTTTAAATTCATTTTTTGTTTGTTCACATGTTCAGTCAGTGGTATGCACAGCAGCCTTCTGTAGAACTACTTGGTGGGGAGTGGGAAACTTGATAAATTGAACCCTCCTCTTATCGACTGAGAGTTGAAATTGAGCAGCACATCTTTTGTAGAGACTTTGGTGTCACGTTACCAGGTAGAGAAGACAGGTAAAGTTGTTTGAAATTAGGAGATAAAATATTTTAATTATCCAAACAACTATTTATACAAGTGCCCTTATCTTTGACATACTTACTTGTTACCACTTTGCTGTTCTTTTGGGTGGTCTCCGTCGGACGTGCGGGACTGCCACAAATCATCCCCATGATCCTGGCTTCATTAACACTGGCCTGACTATTTCTCTGAAAATACGGGAAGAAAAAAAAAGTCTTATTAACGAGCAAAGATTTAAATAGTTTCCCAATAATTTTTTGAGTAAAGTTCACAACGAGAGATTTGTAAACTTAATTACAACACTTTCACCTCTAAAAGAAAAAAAATAATTGATTAAATAAAGATCAGAGACACCAATTTCCACTGTTTAGTTTTTGAAAATCAAATATTTTAATTTTATTAGATGAAGCATCGGCAACTGTTATTTTATGTGAGGCGAGCTTAAAAGCACCACACCGTGTGGATTTTTAAGTTAGGCCCCTGCAGAGAACTCATGATAATTTAAAAGAATAACTTTGTATTTATCGGTTCTCTTCAAGAAACGATCGATCTGGGCTGAAATTCCAAATCAGGCCCAAAACTGAGTTCTATAAATTACAAACTCTGTAGAACTTCTTTCACCTCGGGGTTCTTGACAAAATCCAACGGAGAATCTGTAATGTGATCGATACCGACTTAGCAGCCCGGCTGCAGTCGCTCTATCACCGGCGTAATATGGTTTCCCTGTGTCTCTTCTACAAATACTTTCACGGCTTCTGCTCCAATGAACTTAGCTCACTGGTGCCCCCTATGTATGAATTTACACGTGCTACGAGACTAGCAACTAGGTCTCACCCTTTTACAGTGAAACCGATAAAATGTAACCGCAATTTCTACTCTAACAGCTTCTTTTCTCGCACTTCTCGCCTATGGAATTCCCTTCCGTATACTTGTTTCCCCGACAGCTACAATCTCCAAGAATTTAAATGTAAGGTCAATAAACATCTCCTATCACACTAACTTGCATCCATTCTCACAAGCTCTTTTTTCATCTGCTCCACCCCCATTACACCGGTGTTCTCGTTCGCCTATTACCCTCCTCCTGACATCCCCTATAATTGACCCGTATTTCTCATCACTTTCTCCGATGTAACCCCCTGCACAACAGTGGCGGTAAAACTGCCTTGCTCGGGGTGAAAGGATTAAAAAAAAAAATTAAAAAACACTCACAAGATTCCTTGGCATTTTGAACGATCAAAATTGAATTCTTCAATTCACAAAGAGATATTTTAAACTGATTTAAATTCACAAAATTTTTGTGTTACTTTAAACGCAATATTAATTAAATTTTTTAAAAATCACTATTTTTTAAATTATTTTCAAATTTTAATTTTTAACTGTTCCCTCCTCATCTAGACACAAATCCCAATAATGACAGATTTTCAATCCCGGGATCATCCTAATTCCAAAAAGTTATATGTCTTTGTAGAGCTCGTGTGGCCCGAGTTACAGGGGCCTTTAAACACATAGGCAGAGGCAGAATTTACTGTTTATTTACTTTTATATTGGAATGTGAATCAAGACTGAGCTACGATGAAAAGCAATTAAGACTAAAACGGAATATATTCTTTTCTTTTGTTTTTACTAATGTTCGCCCTATACAATGCCCGAGAGCTACTCAAGGTAGGTGGTTATTGTGAGTAATTATATGAGCGTAAGAAATGGCAAAAAGTGAAGTTCTTGGGGCTATGCAGGAAAGCTAGACACTTAACTCTACACCTGAAGAGGTGAAGATTTAATTAGTGAATAACATTTTAGAGTTTAGTCGGAGTTGTTAGAGGTATATTGTGGAAGTAGACTTTAGAAGGAACCAGAAACAAAGGATAAACTGCTATACCTGTTAAAAAGAACTAGGAGGAGTGTGAACCGGATGATAGGCACACCTATCTACTCCTACTGAGAAGAGAAAAACATAATTAGTGAATAAAAATTTCAGAGTTCAGTCGAAGATGTTAGAGCTACAGAGTTGAAAAAGACTTTAGATGAAACCGGAAACCCAACCCTAAACAGCAAACTAGGGACAAATATCCATTCCTGTTAAAAAAGACTGGGGTGGAGTCTGAATTGGGTGGTAGATGAACCTATTGGGTGGTAGATGAACCTATTGGGTGGTAGATGAACCTATTGGGAGAGGAAAAAAACAAAAAACAATTAGTAAATAAAATTCAGTTAGAGAGTAGACTTTGGAAGAGTCCGGAAAGCCAATCCGAAACAAGGAATGAACTCCTGTTCAAAAAACAGAGAGAAGTGTGAACCTGACTAATTAAATATTAGTTAAAAATGAATAATAATGGTTGATAACGCGTTTGTGTTGTTTTTAAAACTAAGTCTGTCTTTCAATCTATGCATAAAGATGTTCTAACCCCACCCACTATATTAATTCTGTTATTTACTATTTTAAATGTAGTTGTGGACTCGACTACATAGGTAGAACGATGCAGTGTCTGGATGTTAGGATTAAACCGCATGTGTCTGCTGAAAAACTCAATGAGAATTTTTCATCTGGTGATACCATTCGAAATACATACGGGTCTTCCATTGTGGATTATTTAATAAAGTGTTGTGCTGCTGATTTTAGTGTGAACTGGTTTTCTCTTCTGGATAGAGCCCACCCGTTGTTCTATCTGAAGGTGTTGGGGACGCTGTTTATCAGGTCCAGGCAACTCTCTCTTTGTAAACAAAAGGAGTGTTTGCTTGGGCTCGCTCTGCTGGGTCTCTAGCATCTTTAGATTTAATAACATTTATTTTTTCCCTTTCCGTTCATTCATGTCATCCATGGCAGATTTTCTTTTCATAATTTCCCCCCGTATACAGTTCTGACGACACGGGGACAAAACCGGTCGACTGGTGTTTTTGTTTTAAAATTTATCATGGCCTATTATAGTAAAACATTTCTTATATAGCACGTGTAAGCGTGTATATATAGTGGATATTATTATTGTCTCAATTTGACATGAAAATTTTAATTAACACTTCTTTGAATTTTCAATGTTAAATTAGTTTCTTTTTATATGTGAGGCTCTTTTATCTATGAGGCTGAAACTTTGTCCACTTTTGGAACAAGAGGCTGGGATATTGTCCACTGGGATTTCGTCCTGTTACCTGAGGAAATAGGGTTTGGAAATTTGACACTCACAGGGTATATTAAAGACAAGAGGGGCATAGAAAAACAGCGCATAACTTAACTAACGAGCTTGTGTAAATGGTTATCAGTACAGGGATTAGGACAGGAAGCTATGGACAATCACGATCGTCCACGTCCTGAAAGGACATGACACACAGAAGAATACTGTTGTCAAGTAGACTATACCGTTTCAACTTCAAAATGATAATCATCAACTTAAAAATGAACTTATTTTCAAGTAAAAAGATTAATCAACTCCAAAATGTAATCAACTTCAAATTGGATCAATCAATTTCAAAATGGCACAATCAACTTCAAAACGGATCAATCAACTTCAAATTGGATCAATCAACTTCAAAATAGGTTAACCAACTTCAAATTGAGAAAATGTCAAAAACCTAAAACAATCAACTTCAAAATAAGAATAAACAACTTCAAATTGAGATATTTTTTTGGTAAATTGGAAATTATTTTTTCAATTAATTTACCCCACGAGTAAGGAAATTGACTGCTCGTCTTCATTATATAGATGAAGAAACAACCAAAATAAAAACAACTTGGAGGCAAAGAAAGCATTGGGTGAGCCTAGAGTAAAAGTAGGAGGAGAAAGTCCCGTATGGGCAAAAATGATGATGATGCTGGAGAAACCTCTACAAAAGAAGCTGAAGAAGAATTAGCAAATGCTTCAAAGAGGACTTACCTCAAGAAAACTGTGGCTGGCGAAAAAAAAAGTCCAGATTTTAGCTGCACATGCCACAGCAGGAAATTGGAAAGACCTGGCAAGAACAACTGGTGTGCCTCTGCCAACAGCGTACCGTTGGTTAGCCAAGGGTGCTGATAAGAGTGACTCTAGGGGGGTGGGGAGCAAGAAAATATAAAATTACGCAAGAGAATAAGAATTTTATGACCGAATGAATTGAAAATTCTCATACGGTCATTATTCAAGACATTGTAAATAAGTTGGTCGAAAAGTGTGAGGTTCGTGTGACGAAAGAATGCATAAGAAAGCACTTGGACTCCGTAGCCTTTACTTGAAAAGCGGTTCATTATGAACCAGAAGCTGCCAATAATAATGTCAATAGGGCGAAACGTAAGGATTACGCAGTAGCTTTATTAGAATTTCAGCCCCAAAGTGTGCCAATTCTTTATATCGATGAAACCAATTTTAATCTCAATATTTCAAGAAGAGAAGGTCGCTCTTAAAAGGCACGAGGTGCACTACAGTCATCCCCGGATCTAGGGGAAATAACATCCATGTTATTGGATGTATTAGGGATAATGGATTAATTCATCATAAAATTAAAAGAGGTTCTTTCAAAAAAGAGGATGCGAAAGAATGGACCTGGGTGTGCCTTAGAAAGGCAAATGAAATTTATGAAAAGGGAGCTGTCTTAGTTATTGATAACGCTCCTTGACATACTTCAATTGAAGAAGCTGTGGAGGAGGATAAATTTAGGGAACATTAAATTTGCAGACTTGTCCCCTATAGTCCGATGTTAAATCCCATTGAAAAGGTTTGGTCAGTCAGTAAAGCTGACGTAAAAAGAAGTATGGCAGACTCAATTGTTGGGATTTTAAGAGGTGATGGCCAGGGATCTTTAACTGCTAAAGAATTCCGTCTCAGCAAGTTAGAAGCGATGATCTCCGAGGCAATTAATAATATTTCCCCTGAGAATTGCACTAACTTCGTATCTGGAATACAGAGATTACTTCCCTCTGTAATTAACTTAGATGAAGTAATCTTTTAAATAAATTTCTTAGGAACGTTTATATTTTTTAAACCCCTTTTAAGTAAAAATAAAAGAATAAATATTAAAATTATTAGTATTATATTAATATTCAATTTGAAGTTGATTAATCCAATTTGAAGTTGATTATTTCTCATTTTGAAGTTGATTAATCCTTTTGCAGTTGATTAATTTTTTTTAAGATAAGTTCATTTTGAGGTTGATTATTATCATTTTGAAAAGGTATAGCAATGAGGCGGAATTAGATTGATGTTTTCTCGAAAACATTAACCGCAAAACAAAATGATCGAAATATATTCATTCGGAATTCAAACTCAGTTCAATTATTCCATTGGATTTACATCGTACTGCTTCTCTCTATCACTCCCCCCTCTCTCTCTCTCGATTTCTGTTTTTCTCTTTAAATTTCTCTCCCTCCTCTCTCCCTCTCTCTCTTTCAGCAACGAAAGTGAATTTACCCCATTCATCATTCCTGAGTCGATTCGAAACTTTTCCCGCGTTTTCTTCTATTACATAAACTAAGACCGACATTTTGGTAATTAAAATGTCTTAGATTTCGTATTTTTCAGAGGAAATTATTAAGCGAATGTTAAGCTCCGGCCGCGTCTTCTCACAGACAGGATGTACGCTGACACTTCCTTTCAGGTTTGGGTGTGGGTAAAGAGCATCCTATCCCCAACCTTGGCTCCTTAAGAGGCTTACATCAGACTACACAGGAAGGAATAGGGGTAACACAGACTCAGAAACCCCGAGAGTTTCACTGGTGGAATAAAATCTTAGAAACTGACTCAGTCACATATTTATGGTGAGAGGGGGGAAGGAGATAGATAGATAGATAGATAGATAGATCGATAGATAGATAGATAGATAGACGCCTTTTAAAATGAATTAGATAGATAGATAGATAGATAGATAGATAGATAGATAGATAGATAGATAGATAGATAGACGCCTTTTAAAATGAATTAGATAGATAGATAGATAGATAGATAGATAGATAGATAGATAGATAGACGCCTTTTAAAATGAATTAGATAGATAGATAGATAGATAGATAGATAGATAGATAGACCGCCTTTTAAAATGAATTAGATAGATAGATAGATAGATAGATAGATAGATAGATAGATAGACGCCTTTTAAAATGAATTAGATAGATAGATAGATAGATAGATAGATAGATAGATAGACGCCTTTTAAAATGAATTAGATAGATAGATAGATAGATAGATAGACGCCTTTTAAAATGAATTAGATAGATAGATAGATAGATAGATAGATAGACGCCTTTTAAAATGAATTAGATAGATAGATAGATAGATAGATAGATAGATAGATAGATAGATAGATAGATAGACGCCTTTTAAAATTTTGAAAATTAGAATTAGATAGATAGATAGATAGATAGATAGATAGATAGATAGATAGATAGATAGACGCCTTTAAAATGAATAGATAGATAGATAGATAGATAGATAGATAGATAGATAGATAGATAGATAGATAGATAGATAGATAGATAGATAATGAAATGGCTTAGATAGATAGATAGATAGATAGATAGATAGATAGAGATTCATAACATGTATATTTAAAGGCTTTTGGAGTTCTACAAATCCCGATTTATTTTTGGTATGTTTTGAGATGAATCTTCTTCCTGTCATCTATCATACAATAGCATAACGTGATTTTTCCGGGTATTATTAAAGCTTGTACAACTCTTCTGTGTAATTAAGTCTAACGTTCTGTTGATTGTAGGTGCAGTCAAAATGTTTTTAAAGTGAAGGACAAAGTATTTTTCTACAGCTGTCTGGTACGACGAAAAAGAGAAGACCTACACTTTTATATGATAAAAAAACAACAACATAGTTTTAAGTTAGAGTAAGTGGTTAAATATCAGGACTTTCCACTAAACAGAACTGATGAAGTTTGTAATAAACAATAACAAGAAAAAAAAAGGCGAAAAAATAATACAAACAAGCAAACAATATACGCAAGGCAAATTACCAGTAATAATCTTGACATAAGTCTACGGCTATATCCGATCACCGAAGTTAAGCAACATCGAGCCTGGTCAGTACTTAGATGGGTGACCGTTTGGAAAAACCAGGTTGCTGTGAAACATAAGGAGCAAGAATGGTCCACCGGTCCTCCAGGTTTGGGGGTTGGGCGCAGGGCCAACAATTCTGCCCCGTAAAAAACAGTTTGTTACGGAAACAGTCACAAAAAGTTACTGCCCTACACACCATTGGGTGTAAAAGGGGTGGGATGATGATGATGAAACTTGACATAAACTTACGGGCAATAATGAAGTTTTCAAGAAGGAACCTCATTCCTGATTTCAAAAGACTTGTTGAAAATTGTGAAACGTTACATTTGTGTCTCATTGAATTTCTTGATTTACATTTACAGTCAGTCAGTGATACACGCTTTGGGCGATCATGTCTCGAAAGACTAGACAGAAGATTATCCCGCAGTAGGTTGCCATTGCTTTCTGCGGTATACTGGTTGCCAGCCAAGGCTGCAGAATCCAATCTGTCTTATTATTCAACCCATAACTGGAGGGAAGAGACGGATTAATACATTTAATAACTTATCACGGTAAATGTTAGTGCTGACAAATTTCAATGTTTTAAGAGTTTTGATGGGAAAATGTTTTCTATTTTTAAATCCACAGGCATCAATGAACAATTTGTTTTGTTTTTTTGCATGAACAGCAACAAAAGTAAAAATAGGTCTTCTCTGATTGACATAAACTTACAGGCAATGATGAAGATTTCAACAAGCAACCTCATTCCTGATTTCAAAACACTTGTTGAAAAGTGTTAGACGTTACATTTTTGTCTCGTTGAATTTCTTGTGCTGAATGATGTGTATTTGTACGTGAACAATTTTATTAAAACATTTTCTGATTCCACCATTATTGTTTTTGTCTTATTTATTTATCACACGTATTACGCAAATAATTTACATTTACACTTCGAATTATATATTTATTGTAAACTAACGAATATGACCAATTTCAGGAGGTGTGGCCTCCGTTAAATGTGGCCTACTCAAAGTGGCCCCTGGGGTCAAATTAATTGCATTTCAATCTGTTCCTTTTTCCTTGTTTCTCTTTTCCTCATTCTACCTATCTTTTCTTTTGCACTCATTAGATAGAATTCCCACGTTTCGATTACTCCCCCTTCCCATAAAGGCTTGGGCTGCATGTGCATCCCCTGCAGAGCTAGAAAGCCTCACCCAATAGACAACTGTACGTAAAACAAGAAGGTGACCCGCGATCAAGGCCGACTCGCGGTGATATCATTCACTTCCGGTGTAGACCGGAAGTCCGATAATTGTTAACTTTTCAGTCTATGAATGTGGTAAGAAAATACTGATCGTGTTCAACAGCATCAAACTAGTTTGATTGATGAACACTTGAAAGACTTAGCGAGAGCGGTAATAACTAATCGCAGCCAGCTATTAAAGATGTTGCAGCGCCATTAAAAGGTGCAGAATTTGATTAATTCTATTACTAATAAAAACTCCATATCGTCGCTTTTTTATACTATGTCGTTCTTTTATACATAATTTAGAAATTATGATATCATCGCTTTTCTTTAAGGCATGCTGTATTTATGGATAAAAGTGCTCATTATCAGAGACAGAGCGTATGTCAGTTACGTCCAAAGTCCGGCACGGGGGCAAATTACGGCCTGCGGTCAAATGTCATATCACCCTTCATCCTCTGAAATAGAATGTATCACTTATAGCTCGTCTGTATTGTTAGAGTATGTAAAATACACACCTGAGAAATGCAATTTCATGTTCTACCAAAAGATGGTAGCATCACTGTTTGTTCGACCCCTGGCGGTGTGACTGGCGTTTTCAAGTCAATTCTTTTAATCACTGCCTTTGAACTAGACCTGAACGAATATACTACAGTCTGGATATCACGCTTCGATTTGGTGCAGGCAAATTACTGGTTTTGGTTATCTGAGATAAATTAATTCTAAAATCTAAGTAAATTAAATTTGTTTTGTTTTGGTTAAAATCAGTTCTAAATATACTTGGACATTTGGACTTGTGTCACTTTATGTTTTCTACTTAAGATGAATTCGTATTTGTTTTTTCGTATTTGTGGGGAAAAAAAAGAAAGAAAGGAAACTATTAGACAAAAAGGAACAAAGTAAGATAGAATGAATAAACAAGGAAAGTGGAACACGTTGAAAAAAGGACTGATAAAAAAAGAAACAGGGGTAGAAAGAGAGAGGGGGGGGGATAAAGAATGAAAGAGAGAGAGAGAGAAAGAAAGAATGAAAGAGAATGAGAGCGAGAATTAAATCTGATTTGTGTTGGTCAAAATCAGTTCTATATATACTTGGGCACTTGGACTTGTGAGACCTTAAGTTTTCTACTTAATTCGCATTCATTCTTCGTATTTATTTCTCACAAATACGAATAACAAATGGGAACAGAAACAAAGAAGAGAGTACTGGATTGCTATGTGATGTCTGTCCTTCAATATGGCAGCGAATGCCAGACAATCTCATCAAAGATGAAGGAAAGACTTGAAGCAGCCGAAATGTGGTTCTACAGAAGGATGCTGCGGATATCATGAATCAAGCATGTGAGCAATAATAAGGTTTTAGAAAGGATGGAAACAAAAAGGAAATTAATACTGAGCATCAGGAAGAGACAGCTAAAGTTCCTGGGACATGCAATGAAGAAGGAAGACTTGGAGAATCTGATACTAACAGGCCAAATTGAGGGGAAAATAGACACGGGAAAGTAGCGGATAACATATTTGAAAGACCTGATCAGGTGGATGACAGAGCGGGGTTTGTGTGGAGTAAATAGAGAAAGTGTGCTAAGCGCCACCATGGATAGGGAAACATGAAAAGCCATGATCGCCTACGTCCTGAAGGGACATGGCACATAGAAGAAGAATATAAATTTCAACTGTTTATAAGAAATTATAATGTGGATATAAAGTAGGAGATCAAATCTATATTATAATCAATATATAAAATGATCCCTCATTTTGTGACCATGCTAGTTTCTATATATTTATATTCTAGATTTATGGGCTTGAGTTAGTGGATGGCAGAGCGGGGTTTGGGTGGTGTAACAGGAGAAAGCATGCTAAGAGCCACCATGAATAGGGACACGTGGAAAGCCATGATCGCCTACATCCTGAAAGGACAGGGCACATAGAAGAATAATAATATATAAGCCAAATGTTTATAAGAAATTATAATGTGGTTATAAAGTGGGGGATCAAATCTATATTATTATCAATATATAAACTGATCCCTCATTTTATAGCCATGCTAGTTTCTATACATTTGTATTCTAGATTTATGGGCTTGAGCTAGTGGATGGCAGAGCGGGGTTTGGTTGGTGTAACAGGAGAAAGTGTGCTAAGAGCCACCATGGATAGGGAGACGTGGAGAGCCATGATCGCCTACGTCCTGAAGGGACATGACATATAGAAGAAGATGATTATGATGAAGGTTGGTGTTAGTGCAAAAAGTGCAAAAGGGAAAATTGCTGAACTTAAAATCAAAAAGTATGTGTCGACCTGGCTTCCCTGTAGATTTGTGTCCCTAGAAAGTTTGAATGGCGTAGCTTAAAAAATGTAGGCGTGCATAGGGAACAGTCACACACAGACTCACAGATTGCCCTTTGTAGATGAATTGTTACGCTTTCATAGGAAAGATAGTTGGGTGATTTCCCGTTACATTCTCCACGGCTAAAACCTCAGAGATTTATATGCCTAAATCTTTTTATTTATGCGGGAAGTTTTTCACCCCGAGAGACTTACTTGAACCTTCACTGCTATCTTCCATTCCCCGTTTGTTGCACGAGGACTTTATCCGCTTTCTCTGGCAATATGGGTCTCTTTAGGCTTGGTGGTGTCTGGGAATAACTCATAATTATATATCCACCTAAGTGTCCTTGACAAAATCCAACGGAGAATCTGTAATGTGATCGATACCGACTTGACAGTTCAGATGCAGTCACTTTCTCACCGGCGCAATCTGGCTTCCCAGACAAATATTTTCAAGGCTTCTGCTCCGATGAATTTAGCTCACTGGTGCCCTTATATATAAATTTACTCGAGTCACAAGATTAGCAAATAGGTTCCACCGTTTTACTGTGAAACCAATAAATTGTAAACGTAAATTCTACTCTAACAGCTTCTTTTCTCGTACTTCCCGTCTGTGGAATTCCCTTCCATTTACTTGCTTTTCTCACAGCTATAATCTTCAAGAATTTAAATGTAAAGTCAATAATCATCTCCTATCTCACTAACCTGCATCCTCTCTTTAATGCTCCTTTCTCCGTCCACTCCACTCTCATCAGTATTCTCATCCTTTTCTTACCCACTTCCTGACACTCCTATAACCTGTTAGTCTTTTTCATAACTTTCCTCCTATGTAACCCTCTGCAAAGTAGTGGCAATAAAATGCCTTGCTTGGGGCGATAGGATTATAAAAGCAATGAGAGTATTTATTTATCCACCTCTCTAGGCCGGTTGATTCTATACACATGAAGGAGTGTTGAAAATTTCTCAGACCGATCCACTTGCAAAATCTAAGCAACTGACTAATTTTCTTTTTTTTTTTTTTTGACTAATGTTCAGCTGGTTACTTTTAAAGAAATTGCTATCTACGAGTCGATATAGTTTGGTTCTAGTTACACGAACATAGCGAGCCTTTTTTATTTTCTGTGTTAAATTGGAAGCTGGGATCCTAATGCTCTCGATACACATGAAAGACATGAAAATGTTAAAATTTGGCGCATCCTGCGAAACATTACATTAGATCATCTTCCTGTTATAGTTCGCTAAATATGTGCCCGCAACGATTTAATACACCCTATAAACAAAACCTATTATCTGTTTTTGTTCAAAGATAATTTTGCACCAACGATTCAGGGAATCCACTTAAATGTAATCGAAACGCGTCGATTCTGTTTGTTACTCGGCGCCTTATCCATTCTGAAATCTTTTCACGATCCATATTTTGACCCGAAAATCCTTAAGAGTTTGTATGACTGGTGTGGAATCCATATTCACGTCAACATGGACTCACCCACTGCTATATTAATAGGTGTGTGATAGCAGTAGTGGGGGAAACAGACAGTAGCACTGTGCGCATGACCGCAGTCGACTTCCAAGGACTATACTGGATTCGTAAGCTCTACTTTACTGTACCTTCTTCTTTGTAACCTTTTCCATAAATACATCTGTGGTGATACCGAGCAAAAGCGAGGGACCGGATGTTTGCTCTATAACGACCAGAAAGCAAATAACAAAAATTGTCTCCGCGCAGGTAGATTCGTGCAGATGTTCCGGTTGAAAAATAAAAATTAATCAAATATCAAATTTCCATTTCGCGAGGCTACACGAAATTTATTTACCAGCCAATGGGAAGCCCAGAATCAAATACAAGTGTGAAATCCCAAAACGAGCTGTCGTGATCCAAAAAGCTGATATAAAAAGCCGAGACAAAAAGCACCCAGCAGAGAGACCAGGCAGAGACCAAGGAGAAGAATGTAATTAAGATCCCCTACACTTGCCTTTTTCCTTCTCCCCTGTTTCAAAAGTACTTACTGACCTAAAGACCGACTACTTCAAAGATATTCCTCACATACCTCCACTCCCCACATTACTAAACACTAATTATCTTTTTCAGCATTATATTTGCCATGAACATTTAACCTCCGTTTAACATTTAACCTATATTCAAATATTATTTTAATTGTAAAAACATTAATTGATATGTGTATATATAAATGTTATTTTCTAATCAAATTGCCTTTCTTGATTTATAATCATTTTATGACTTATAGTGGGTTATCTACAACAAGGCCAAATTCTGTTAGCCTGCAACAATATACAATTACCCTTCATTAGAACGAACTCCCACTACAACTAGAAAAAGAATAGATAAGCAACCCACTATACATCTTTCTTTAACCTACACCTCGTGTTCCGTGTTATATTTTCCGTGGACCCATTTTTGGCTCCACATCAATTATTCTAATCATAACTATGGCATCTCTTCTTCCAGTTCTAATGGAAGGATTATCGAAAAGGGCAATACAAATGCAGATGAATGTATAAATCTAAACTTATTTATAAATGGAACTGTGTCTGTGTTTGTGTGTGTATGTGTGTGTGTCTCTGTGTGTGTGTGTGTCCGTTACCTATAGACTCCGAAACGGCTGAACCAATTTTCTTGAAAATTAACACAGTTGTACTATAAACGTCTGCGAGTGTTCTTTGCTAGGTTTTGTGTCGAGGTACCTCCGATAAATATCAATAATCGATAATCGAAAAAATCGGGTTATAGAAGGAGTGGTCCGATTTTAATAAAATTTGATGCACTCATAGACAAAGACATAAGAAACGATATTCAGATGTTTCAAGGTTGCAGTTCTTACAATAGTGCAGAAAATCGATAATATATATATAAAAGGCAAGATATTTGTGTGTGTGTCTGTTTATCTGCCTGTATGTTTATATCATTTTCAGCCCTTTTATTTTAGTTTTTGCTTCAGGTATAATTGTAGTTCTTAGTCTAAGCCATGATACCATTTACTCAGAGGACTTATTTAGCCTTCAAAATTCAGTTTACGACGAAAAAAACTCATTTGATATCGATACCAGGAAATCAAAATTTGACTTACATCCATTCATTTTTCTTTCAGTCTACGGTTTCGCTTTAAATGGAAACAACTATTGCTTTTTAGTCTTTCGTGCCACTGTCCAAAGAGTTTGAGCTCCAAGACCATGGATTAGTTTTAAAGCTTTCATTACATCCGAGCAACGCCGGGCTATACTGCTAGTTGTTTCATAAACTATGTGAAAGCATTTGATATATTGCAAAAATAGGAGCTACTTGAACTGCTAGGAAAATTTCATTTATTCAGAAAGGCTATAAAAAATTGCTGGGAGGAGTTTGGGTGCATACGGATAGAAAATGACCTGCATAGAATCACAAAAATAAAAAGGGACATAAGAGAAGGGCGTGTCTTCTCACTAAATTTATTCAACCGTCGATCCGAAGCAAACAAGAAATCCTACCAGGATTTATTGGTAAATGTTCGTTTTAGGTGCCGACGGCTTTCCCCACTTCAAATTTATCCAAAATAGCATTATTTCTGTGCAAATGTATCTGCTGAACTCAAATCAACAATTAGTTATTGAAGAAACGTACCTTTTTTGCTTTGAAAGTCCATAAAAAAACACGAACTATATCTCGCACTTTTTCTCTCGTAACTCTCACGAAGTAATGTAATTAACTGCAGAATGACGTACTGCGTAGGACAACAAATTTCTGTCGATTTTTGTTCGATTTTCTTCCTTTACTGAAACTTCCGGCGATTTACTTCCTGTCATGAAAGTAATAAGCGTAAAAATTCAACAGTGCATAATTTTCATTACAGGAAGTACATCGCCGGAAGTTTCAGTAAAGGAAGAAAATCGAACAAAAATCGGCCGAAATTTGTTGCCTACGTAGAACGTCATTCTGCAGCTAATTACATGACTTCTTGAGAGTTACAGGAGAAAAAAGTGCGAGATATAGTTCGTTTTTTTATGGACATTTAGATAAAAAGGGTAGGTTTCTTCAATAACTAATTGTTGATTTGAGTTCAGCATATACATTGGCACAGAGATAATGCTATTTTGGATAAATTTGAAGGGGGGGGGGAAAGCTGTCGGGTGCTAAAACGAAAATTTACCGATTTATTCTTGGTGAGTACAATCTTAACGGAAGATAAGAGTTTTGATAGAGGATGCAGAAGGAAAACTACAGGAATTAGAAAAGTGATATGTCTCGGAAAAGGATTATATATCAATACGAGGTGGTTAAGTGGATTAGGCAAATGTAACCGTGTAGGTTAATCCAGTACGTATACGTAATAGAAGGTACTCGTCGTATGTAGTATCCTGAGACGTAGGCGTAGTCAATAAACGTAGACCAATAGCCGTAGATCTCTAGTCGAAGACCTCTCGTGGTAAACCTCTGGATCTCTATGCGTCCCCGCTTCAGTCTATATTTATGGCTGACACCAGCCAATCACATTCCAGTGAGGGGGAACCAAGGTGTATACATATTCAATACCTATTCATTACATCAAAAAGTTAGTTAAGGAAAGCGAGAAGAAAGGACTAACGATAAATTCTAAAAAAGGAAATGTGCGGTTTTCGGCTAGCGGTACAGTCCAGGACGTAAATTAAGAAATGGGGATGTCAAAAATTAAGCAAAAACGAACTTTTAAATATCTGGGAAGTGTTTTAGAAAAGGACAGAAAATGTGACAACGAAGTGGCATTGTAATGACAAAAAATGCCTTCCAGACGATAATTAAAATTTAAAGAAACATTGATTTTTATCATTTTAGAAGGAAAGTCTTGTTAAACGCAATATAACTTAAAATCGACGCCTGACTTTTAAAAAAGTTATCAGAACTGATAAAATGATAAAAATTAATGTTTTTGATTTTGAGAAGTGTCGTCATCTATGGAGTGTCTAAAGAATTGCAATGGACAAAAGAAATTTCCCACAAATTATTTCCCTATAGAAAAGGTGTGTTTCATTATAACAGATCGGTAGTAAGAATCATGAATTTGAAATAAAGCCTCCAGTAAAATTCGAGCTTTCATCTTGTATTCCCATAAATGTTAGCTATCCAAACAGCTGTCCTCTCAATTTGGCCACAAAGACCAACCAATTACGGAAACTCAAATCTAAATATAAAGTTTTTATTGTTTTTCCCTCGATAATTCACCATCTTTTTTTTTATTTTATTATATTTTATTTTTTACATATGCTAGTGGTATTAGTACTGATATTGGTACTATTTAAATCGACTGCTCTACGCATGAAAAATAGGGAAATAATTTGTGGGAAATCTCTTTCGTCCATTGCTATTCTTCAGACACTCCATAGATGACGATACTTCTCAAAATCAAAAACATTAATTTTTATCATTTTATCAGTTCCGATAACTTTTTTAAATTCAATAAAAATGTCAAGTTGATTTGATATTAAATATTTTGACGATTAATTTTGTGATGAATCATGTTCTCTATTTTTATTTTAGCCGGTTTATTTGTCTGACCGCTAAATTAAACACCTAGAACTTAGAAATGAACGACACAAATGTTGATATTGATAACATGATCTGTCAGTGTCCCGTGTTTTGACCAGTCTGCTAAATTCGCACATCCCACCAAGTGTTGGTCAAGATATATGCAGTTTCTATCAACCAAAGTCTTTAAACCAGTTGAAGTGGCCGAACGAAAAACAAATCCAGACAAGTGCTCCTTTATGCCATTTTTTTTTAAGTGGGAAGGTCAAAAGTGGAAAAGGAAAACGAAAGGAAGAATCAAGCAAGTGCGCCCAGTAAAAAAACAAAACAAAAAAAAAAAAAACAAAAAAAAAAACAGAAACACACAATTGTTGATTTCTTTTCTAGGTGAGGTCATTTGGTGAGTATAAACTGACTGACAAGCAATTGGTCTATGAGGCTCGTTAACAGTAACTGAAAAAAAAAAAAAAAAAAGAGAAGACGATCGAAAGACCGAGTAAAACTAAAAGACCTTCCGTTGCGTAATCAGCGACGTCAAAATCTACATCAGAGCCTTTGGGATTTTACAGTTGATTTACGCCAGAAATGTTTATCAGAAATTCGCGAAATGCCATAAACAGGAAATTATTAAAACGGAAATGTTCTCCTCGATGACCTCATATATACCCAGATGACCTCATATATACCCAGATGACCTCATATATACCCAGATCAGGAAACTGATAGTTCAGTTTTTAACATTTACTTTGTTTTTTTTTAATTTAAAACTGATCCAGGAATCTCCCTTTAGGTATTAAACCCATGTCCATTATTCTATAACGGACAAAACATGTTATACTTTGTTTCTAGTTCTTATCATAGTACTAGCAGTATGGCCCGGCGTTGCTCGGGTGCAATGAAAGCTTTAAAACTAATCCATGATCCTGGAGCTCGGACTCTTTGGACGTTGGCACGAAAAACTAAAAAGCAATAGTTGTTTCCAGTTAAAGCGAAACCGTAGACAGAAACAAAAATGAATGGATGTAAGTCAAATTTTGATTTCCTGGTATCGATATCAAATAAGATTTTTTCGTCGTAAACTGAATTTTGAAGGCTAAATAAGTCCTCTGAGTAAATGGTATCATGGCTGAGACTAAGAACTACATTTATACCTACTTAGAGCCAAACCCGAAGCAAAAACTAAAATAAAAGGGCTGAAAAAATACACATATACAGATAGATAAACAGACACACATACAAACATCTTGCCTTTTATATATATATATTATCGATTTTCTGCACTATTGTAAGAACTGCAACCTTGAAACTTCTGAATATCGTTTCTTATGTCTTTGTCTATGAGTATCAAATTTGATTAAAATCGGACCACTCGTTCTATAACCCGATTTTTTCGATTATCGATTTTCGATATTTATCGGGGGTACCTCGACACAAAACCTAGCTAAGAACGCTCGCAGACGCCTATAGTGTAACTGTGTAAATTTTCAAGAAAATCGGATCAGCCGTTTCGGAGTCTATAGGTAACGGAGACACACAGACACACATATACACATACACACACAGACAAAGTTCCATTTATAAATAAGTTTAGATGTAGACAAGATACATCTTTCAATATTACAAAACTACAAAATATGTCCGTATGAAAAGTCTAAATTCGTACCTAAAGCAGATTTTGTTCCTTTCTTAATGTTACTAAGCTAACTTTCATTAACACGTGACTAATGTATGCCGAAATTGAAAAAAGAACATTTTTTAAAAAGTAAAAAAAAGACAAATAATTAACGATCTTCTAAAATCTAAAAGCCGTTAAAGAAATATAGCAATAGACGAAAATTAATTCCCGATGTCATCATTTTCGAAATCGTTAAATGAAGGTTGTTTTGAACGGGCAAGCTTCCATATCCTTTCATACGAACGTTTTCTGGTCTTCGTCAATGATCTTCCTGATGTAATCTGTTCCCAAGTAGACATCAGTGCATACGACACCACCATTTATTCCCATCTCAATAGGAAATCTGCTCAGGCTGACAAAGTAAACATGGCTGTTACCCTTCAATAGAACCTCTAATCTGTGATTGAATGGGGTAGGAAATGGCTTGCAAATTTTAATGTCACCAAAACAAAGCTGGTTTTTTTAACCGCCATAGAAAAACTTTCCATCAGAATGGACGATGCTAGTCTCCCAGAAAGCAAAACATTGCGCCTCCTTGGCCTCACCTTCTCAAATGATCTCAAATGGAATGACTACATCGAATCCATAGCTGCATATACTGCTAGGAAGGTTGGTTCACTGTGTAAGGCCAGGAAGTTTTTTCTTGTCAGAATACATTTTGCACATTTAAAAGTCTACCATGGGTCTGTGCATTGAAAGCTGTTGCCCTATATGGTCTGGTGCTCCTGCTATTCATCTTGAGGTTATCGACAAATCTAAAGGAGGATCTGCAATATAATTGATCCTGACTTGGCAACCCGCCTTCAGTCACTTTCTCACCGACGTGATGTAGCTTCCCTCTGTCTTTTCTACAAGTATTTTCATGGGAATTGCCCTAACGGACTTTTTATCCTGGTTCCTCAACCACATGAATTTACTTGATTAGAATCAATGCCCCACTCTTTTACCGTCAAAATAGTTAAATGTAACCACCTCTTCTACTCCAACAGTTCCTTTTCTCGTACTTCCCATTTGTGGAACTCTCTTCCGTTTGCTTACTTCCCTGGTAGCTACAACCTCTAAAATTTTAAATTCAACGTCAATTGCCATATTCTATCTCCTTAATTCCCATCATTCTCTTGTCCTTCCTTCGACATTCCCTGTACCTTGTTTTCTCTCTCACTCTAATCTTCTGCGCACCAGTGGCACTCCTGCCTTACCTGGGGTGAAATGATTATAAAAAAAATTCAGTGCTGATGTAACAAACATTTGCTTCAACCTTAGGAGCAAGCCTGACAAATCTGCTCTAAAAAACGACCTCCAATCATGGTTAATTGGTGCAAGAAATGGATTGTAAATTTTCACGCTCCCTAAACGAAACTGCTTTCATGTAATCATTACAAAGAGCCTTTTCTGCCTGCCATAAGAATGGCTGATACTAACCTCCAGGACAGTAACCCTTTGCACTTTCTTCGGCTCACATTTTCCACTGATACGAAGTAGCGTGACAATATAGAGTCAATTTCTACATTGACTGCTAGGACGCTTGGTCATACTAAACAATTCTTTTCGTCATAATCTATCTTGTATATTTATAAATCCACCATTCATTCGTGTATTGAATATTTCAGCCATATCTGATCAGGTGCTTTTTCAGTAAATCTGAAGATTGTTAACGAAATTCAAACAAAAGTCTATAAAGTAATTGAGCATCTCAACTTCAGTCACTCTCTATCTCTCTCTATCACTCTCTCTCTCTCTATCACTCTCTCTTTCTCTCTCTATCACTCTCTCTTTCTCTCTCTCTATCACTCTCTCTTTCTCTCTCTATCACTCTCTTTCTCTCTCTCTATCACTCTCTCTTTCTCTCTCTATCACTCTCTCTTTCTCTCTCTATCACTCTCTCTTTCTCTCTATCTCTCTCTATCACTCTCTCTTTCTCTCTCTCTTTCTCTCTCTATCACTCTCTCTTTCTCTCTCTATCACTCTCTCTTTCTCTCTCTCTATCTCTCTCTCTTTCTCTCTCTCTTTATATATATATTCACTTCTATTCATTTTCGATACCTACGTTTTAAATCGAATTTTTAAAATAAAATTTTTTTCCTGAAGCTTTCGTTTTAGCTTCAATTGAAAACTAAATGATTAAATTTACTATTTCCAGTAAGTAAAATACTCTGGTCTGTTTCAAATTGAAATTATATTGATTTAAATCTCAACTTTTTAGAAGTTTCAAAATTAATCATGTTTTCGTCTATTTTGACAGCTTGATAAGTTTGTAAGCAAAACTTAATGCTCGTGTTTTAAAATCTTGCAAAAATAAAATATACATCTGTGACCCGTTATTTTTGAAAAATTAGCAAATTCAAAGTTAAATTAATCTGATTTACAGAAATATTACTTGTCTATGGCATGAAATTTAGAATAAAAGTATTTCTTAATGAAGAAGTGAAATGATTGATGTGTGAAATGATTGATGATCTCAAGATGTGGTAATAAACTAAGTATGGTTTAACCAGAATTATTGTACAATTTTTTTTATAAGGAGAAGAAATCTTGAAACACGTGACGTTTCAATGTAACAAAAAATACCATAATTAACAGAAATTTCTGATGCGCAAAAAAAAAAAGAATATATTTTAAAAATCTTTTAACTCAAAGGTTTGTATAAAACTTTTTTATTTTACATTAGCAAATATAGTCTTCATTTGATGACTCAATAACCTAACCTCGACAAGGCATGAAGAATTTTAAAGATATTTTTGAAATTTTATCAATCATTAAAAAAGAAAAAATGTAAACATTTCTTGTAAAATTTCATTATTCATCGAAAACATTTTTTTCTTCAAACTATAATATATATATATATATATATATATATATATATATATATATATATATATATATATATATATATCAAAGTAACTAAAAATTTAACTAATTAAATTAAGTCATAATTTTACAGCATTTTAAATTTTACTATTTGAAGCAGATTTTCGGAAGAAAGACCAACTATTAGAAATTTATATATATATATATATATATAATATAAATTTATATATATATTTATATTTATGCATATATATATGAAGAGTCATGTGTTTAATTAATAAAATAAATTTTAGATACAAAATTAAAGTTCTTGGTGGGCGGGAGCATCAGATGTAAAAAAATACATTTTTATCAAGATTTTATAAAAATAATGATTTAAAAAATAATTTCATTCATTTGCATATAAGTCCTGAAATTTTCATTAAAATCCGACAATTATTTGATTTTTGAAAGAATTTCGAAATTAATGTGCTTTTCACAGAAAATAGACTGAATTATGTAATATTACATTGTCCATAGTAAACTCTGGTAATAATTTGATTACCCGCTGAAGAAGAAAAAAATACCAAAATTTCGAACGTCTGAGAAACGATTAAAAAAATTACAAAAATAACAAAAATTACTTTGATCTTTTCTCTTAATAATAACAAAGATTTTGACAGAAAAAACTTTGTTTCTATTAAGTTTACGGCCTTTTTTCTTCATGCGATGCTGTTTTTCAGCGAATCAGTGGACATACCTTGAATTCTTTAGAAATTGGTTTGTTTACGTCGTTTCATTTACGAAACTTGACAGTCGAGAAAATCTAAACGGCAGTGGTTTCTCCAGCAAAGGTGTACGAAGGTTTGAAGCCAGTCAAAGGGACACATTTTCTGTAGTAAATTTTCTCGGTAAATAAAACAAATACTGATTAAAATAAACGGAACGTCTACAAAAACTACGTATATTCATTACCATTAAAAAAGTTTGACATAAAAAAAATACTTCTTTCATTTTCTCTGCTATGATACACTTAATTCTGTATATAAATATATAAAAGATGTGTTGACTTCTAAAATATAACCAAATCGTAACAAAGACTTTTTTCGCATTTAGACATCGTTTGTTAGTGGATCTGGTAGAAGCAAGTGAGATAGTACTGGATTGTTATGTGATGTCTGTCATTCAATATGGCAGCAAATCCTGACAATCTCATCAAAGATGAAGGAAAGACTTGAAGCAAACGAAATGTGATTTTACAGAAAGATAGTGAGGATACCATGGTCGGAACACGCGAACAACGACAAGGTTTTGGAGAGAATGAACACAAGAAGGAAACCTTTATTTAACATCAGGAAATGACAGCTGAAATTTTTGGGACATGTAATGAGGAAGGAAGGCTTGGAGAACCTAATGCTCACGAGATGGAAAGAGGAAAAGAGAGACAAGGGAAAGCAACGTGTGTCATACTTGAGAGACTTGAGCAGATGAATGATGGAGCGGGGATTGAGTGGGATAATAGGAGAGGGAGTATTAAGAGCGACAAAGGATAGAGATGTGGAGGGCCATACGTCCTAAAGAAACACAGCACATAGAAGATATCCGCCATATTAATAATATTAAACACAGACTAAGACGATAACGCTTGGAGATTATTTTCGTATGTTTTTTCTTTCTTTCTAAAAGCCCTTAAAACTGTGGATGGGATTGAACAGACATCTTCCTTTTTTTTCTTCTTTTGGCGACCCGCCCACCCCAGAAAACTAAACAGAAATGAAAGTGTAGTCGGTTTCGCGAAAGTCGACGGTTAATGGAAAGCGTGTGAAGAAATGTAGTCGCCATCTTTGATGTAAAACATTGTAAGAAGCAGCAGACTTTGGTGTAAGTGGAAAACGACGGTCAACCGTACAGTCAATATTAAAAGAAAAAAAAAGGTATTGCAACTCAAATCTTATGAACAATTCACATTTACCACAACACACACAAAAAAAAATAAAAAAAATAAAATGAAATGGCACTGACAGACACGGCTGTAGAGGGGGCGTCAATCGCCTTAGCAAGGACAAAGAAAACGTTCATGAGTGCTGACTTCCTTCTGTACTTTTTTCAAATAAGTAGGTAAACTCGTTAACAGGCACTTTATGTATAATGGCGAGGTGGGGGTTACGTTAGCATTTAAAAGGTTAAACAAAAAGAAAAAGGAAAGGTTAATGTAGAACCTTCAATCGTAAGCCAAATATTCGGTAACGTAACGTTGTCAGCAGCACAGATAGATGAATAGCGGTGTATTTGAAGTAGTAGGGAGATGGTTGATGTGTAATAAATTGGCCTTGTGTCAAACTTAACCGGACTCCCTACAACTTAGTGTTATCAGTAATCATCATCATTATCAGAAGGTTGAAATGTGGAAGAATTAAAGTATTTAATTTGTATGTTTAAAGTAAAATTGTATTAACAACAGAACATAATCAATTTGTAGGAGTTGAAAGTTCCAAGAGAAATAGTAGTAAGGAATTAAGTGTCCAGAATTCTAGTTGTAAATAACAGAATCTGTTTATGCAGAAAGATTAACAGGTTAATAAAAAAGTTTGTGTTCCTTTCCTTTTTTATGGCCGGCAAGAAAGTGAAAAGGAAGGTAATTGCAATAAATGAAATTGTACTAATCGGACGTTAGTTTTTAGGAGTTGAAGTATCTTGTTGTTGTTGTAGTTGTTGCCGTCATCTTTGTTGACTGCGAAAATAGTGAGAAGGAAGAAGAGATATAGGAAATTAGCACTCGAGAAGTAGAAGGAGAACGAATGTGTGTCGGGACCTTATGTCCGGGTCATTGGCTTGAAGTTTCTTTTGACACATCATAGCGTGTCGTCTCTAATTTCTGCTTCCATCTGATTGATTGATTCGACTTTCTTTGTTTTATAGCGATTTACATAGGCTTGTTAACTTTTCTTTCAGTTTTGCAAATCGCTTCCTTTCATTGGTTAGAAAATAAATTTAACATCGGATCGCGAAAGTTGACTTCGTCTTTTTCTTTCAGTAAGGGGTCAATTTTTTTTCTTATTCGTCAAAATTGTGATTTCACACGGAATTGTGAATTTTTGTAAAAGTGAAGAAGAGACGAGAGTTATTTTTTTAATTCCGTGTTGACAACATATTAACTTATTCCCAGCTGAATAACGTTTCGACTAGTCAAGGATAATTTTGGATTATTTCACAAAAAGAAGTTGATAATGCCACAAGGACGCAACGGGTTACGGAGAGCGAAAGAGAATGAGAAGACTTTTCTAAGGAAAAAAGACAATAAAAAACGGGTCCAAGGAAGACAGAAAATGGCGATTGGTGTTAAATTTAAACCTTTGAAGATAGTAGATGACAGGGAAGCAAAAAATGGGAAAGGAATTCTAGAGAAGAAAAGCATGAAAAAAAAAAAAGGAATTATCAGATAAGATTTAACGGTTGCATCTAGTTACTTTAACAGTAAAATGGTGAGACCTAGTTGGGAATCTATGAGCACGCTTAAATTCATGCAGTCGAGGGCCCAAGGAGGAAAGTTCATCAGAACAGTTGTCATGAAAATACTTGTAGAAAAGACAGAGGGAAGCTACGTTATATCAGTAAAAAAAAATAACTGCAGTCGAGATGCCAGGTCAACATTGATTATATTGCGGACATTTTGGATTTTGTGAATGGATGGCAGAACGCGGTTCAACAAACTAAGGTCCAAAATGGATAGGAAGTTGTGGAGAGTTATGATCGCCTATATTCTGAAGAGACGTGATATACAAAATTTATTACTGTCTCTAAAACGAAACCACTCGTGTTCAATTAAAGAAGAAGTTGCGCAAAAATATATAATTGCTCCAAAATATAGAAACCAAGAAATCGGAATAAAATGGGGGGGGGGGGGGGGCTGCAGAATACATTCAAGAAATATTTGCTCTTATCTGGCGCTGCATAATCCATCGTATCTACGACTACCATCTGTGTATATAAGTTTTTATGGCATAGGAATAGATGAGATATTCTAGCCTAGTTTATTTAAATATTTTAATGGCTTCTGCTACGACGAACTTAAGTCACTGGGGCACCCGCCACAGGAATTTACTCTTGCAACCAGACTGGCAACTAGATCGCACTCATTTACAGTTAGATCAACCAGATGCAGCCGACAATTCTACTCCATCAGCTTCTTTTCTCGCACTTCCCGCCGCTGCAACTCCCTTTCGTATACTTGGTTTCTTGACGGCTACAACCCCCAGGAATTTAAATGCAATGTCAATACCCATCTCCTATCCACTTGACTACTGTTCTTTCATCGCCTCGTATAACTTGTTCTTTTTTCTCTACCTTCGCAACTGTCTTCACACCTGTGTTCACATCCTTCTCTTGTTCTTTCTCTTTCACTCCCTGTAGTTGGTTCGTCTTTCTCTTCATTCTTTCTACATCACCCTATGTATCTTGTTCTTTTCCTTTCTCTCTACCTTCGCAACTGTCTTCACACCTGTGTTCACATCCTTCTCTTGTCCTTTCTCTGACACCCTTTGTAACTGATTCGACTTTCTCTTCACTCTCCTCCTGACTAAACTTTTACCCTTATGTAGCCCCCTGCACATCAGTGGTGCTACAGCCTTGCTTGGGGTGAAACGATAAATATATCCATGTCTATAAACTGGCTTTAGTCTAACTTATACCCCGAGTATAAAACAGCGGAGCTTAGAATAAATCTGGTTATACTCTGGGCTGTTCAACCGGGTATAGCATAATATTAAGTTAGAATTTCTTAGACATATAATGAGGAAGGAGGGCTTGGAGAATTTCATTCAAGAAATATCGTAAGCAGAATGGACAGGAGAGCATGGCTTTCTGATTACGCCTTCATTGCCCTTGGAGCTTTGGACAAATATTTGATAGATATCTAGAGCTAGCGACACGGTCTTTTCTATGACCTTATCTTAAAAACAAAATGTTGCAAAAACACTTAAATAAGCAAGAAAGAAAATGTCTTCAGAAATGTCAGTATTTTAAGATTTCCCCCTCCATCAAGTGGCGAGTGAACTACTCATAAAACTCTTCCTTTGGTTAGCATCGCCACCCACGTATATTAAAAAAAATTCCTTCCGCTCTTCAATGTATTAAGAGGCCAATGCAATAGACAGCGGGTTAAAGAGGTCTGAGGTCCTATTTTTGCTGCCAGGGTTCGTAGAGTTTGTCATTCAACACCAGACGGAGTAGATATCGTGAGGGCTAAGAGTAAATTATACCATGAGTGCTTTATTTCTTCAGAATGAACACCACGCCTTTCAAACTAATCGTCGTGAAAGAATTCTGTCATAAATTCTGGTCTGTTAACTCAGGATCCATCTCATAGGCAGCACGCCCCCCTTACATTGATAGATAAAAGCCAGGGTAGAGCCTGATGTCTGGAGTACAATTCAAGTCATCTATTTTGTGTTGAGTCAGTCAATCAGTTAACTGCCATACGAGATACACGTTTGGGCGATCATGTCTCTTTCGATTCATGACTGATTAAGCAAAAGATTTTCTAGCTGCAGGTTGCCATTTCTTTCTCTTCTAGACTAGTTTTCATCCAAGGCTATAGGACTAAATCTATTCTGCTATTCAACCTATAGATGGGAAGAAAAGAGATGGGTTCATGCCTTTCCCAAGGGTACTTGTACGTAAATGAGTGTAACAAACCAGACTGGAATTCGAGCTTGGCTTTCTGATTTCTCATTCCGAACCGATATCCAGTACACAATGCACATACTGTAAATATTGTAACAAGTAAGTCCCGTCAAGGTTGATAATGGGTGTAGCAGTTTTTGATACAATTACCTGAGCAGGTAAGGGAATTGCTTCCTCCTCGAGATTAATTCACTCTTTTCATTATGACATACTTATAAAAAAAATAATTGTTGAGATACCTGGAAATGAGACAGACCACAATGAAGTGGTTTCATCCCTTTTCCTCATTTATTCATTACACTTTATGAGGCATTTATGTAGCAACTACTGCAAAAGATGCCAAAAGTTGCACATCTAGGTAAAAAAAAATGTAAAACCTTTGCAAGACTAAAATTAAAAACACATTCAGTCAGTTAAGTGCTATACGTGATACACGCTTGGGTGACCATGTCTTGAAAGAGACATGACTGACTGGGCAGAAGATTATCCCGCAGTAGGTTGCCATTGATTTCTGCTGTAGACTGGTTGCCGACCAAGGCTATAGAACCCAATCAGTTCTGTTATTTAACCCATAACTGGAAGGAAGAGACGGATTAATACCTTTCCCAAGGGTATTTGCGCGCAAGTGAATACAATGGATTCAACTGGAATTTAAACTCGGCTCCCCGGTTTCTCGTTCCGAGCCGATATCCACTGTACCACAATTCATTCTGCTAATATTTTAAGAGGGATCAAGCGCCAGAACTGCTTGCAATCAAGTCGCTCTGATCATTTTATAGCAATTTCCCCATTATTACTAATACTATATCCTGCTCTTTCACGGAGTCAGTCTTTTCATTTTCTACCTTCGTGAACATTTGGAATAGTGTAACATTGTTAGAACAAATGCAGTGTAATCTGACATCACTGGTTAAAGTTTGATAATTCTAATCTAAACTTATTTATAAATGGAACTTTGTGTGTGTGTGTGTGTGTGTGTGTGTGTGTGTGTGTGTGTGTGTGTGTGTGTCTGAACCGATTTTCTTGAAAATTTACACAGTTGTACTATAAGCGTCTGCGAGTGTTCTTAGCTAGGTTTTGTGTTGAGGTACTCCCGATAAATATCAAAAATCGATAATCGAAAAAATCGGGTTATAGAAGGAGTGGTCCGATTTTAATAAAATTTGATACACTCATAGACAAAGACATAAGAAACGATATTCAGAAGTTTCAAGGTTGAAGTTCTTACAATAGTGCAGAAAATTTGATATCGATAGCAGGAAATCAAAATTTGACTTACATCCATTCATTTTTCTTTCAGTCTACAGTTTCGCTTTAACTGGAAACAGCTATTGCTTTTTAGTCTTTCGTGCCAACGTCCAAAGAGTCTGAGCTCCAGGACCATGGATTAGTTTTAAAGCTTTCAATACACCCGAGCAACGCCGGGCTATACTGCTAGTATAACAAAAGAAACAAAGAATTAGTCTATGATACGAGAGGGTGTTGTAGATTTCTCAGCCCATCCTATGATAGATTAATTTTCCCTTTTATTTTGTAATAGAAATAAAAAAAAAGGCTAAACAAACAAACAAACAAACAAACAAACAAACAAACAAACACAAAAAACAAAACAAATTTAAAAAAAAATGGAGGAAACAAAATCTAAGTGCCAACACTAAGTTCAATCGCAGATTAGGCGTGAACAGTCCGGCAAGCAACGTAGTTACAAAAACGGGGTAAAAAATCCAACGTTCTCCTCACAACTGCAAAAATTGCACTTTCGCTCATCAGGATCAAAAATCGTACTTTTTCTCTTAAAGCTCAAAAAATCTCTTCTCCTAGTAAGCAAAAGCAACGGCCTTTATTCACCGAGTGATTTTTCTGGTTGACTATGCCAAACAGGGAGGAAAGAAATTTAGTATAGCTTTTGACACTCATAGCAATTTTTTTTTTTGTATTAACAATTCTCTGTAATTTTTTTTCGGCAGACTACAAAAGGGACACGAACACGTTTTTGGAGGAAGGGGTTTTCTCCTCGTTCGTTCCAGATTTTTATTAGGTTCAAATTTTCCCTGTAAAAACAGAAAAATATTCCAAACCGTGAAAAAATTAAATAAAAATTTTAAATAAATCTTCAACTAAAGCTGTATTAATCACAAATTGCTTTCCAAATGCAATCAATAATAATAATAGTAATAACACACACACTCATATATATATATATATATATATATATATATATATATATATATATATATATATATATATATAATAAACCCTCTACTCGTTTCTGTGTACACTCTTCTGCTGGGGCGTTGGAGGAGGTAGCTAATCATTGAGTGAACATTAGTTACAGTTTTTGGGAGAAAGTGTTTAATCCGGCATGATCAACAACTGAATAAGGCCAGGACGCAGAAAGAAAGAAAGAAGAAAGGATGAAAGAAAGGAAAAAAGATGAAAGAAAGAAAGGATAAAGGATGAAAGAAAGAAAGGAGAAAGGATGAAAGAAAGAAAGAAAGAAAGAAAGAAAGAAAGAAAGAAAGGAGAAAGGATGAAAGAAAGAAAGAAAGAAAGAAAGAAAGAAAGAAGAAAAGATGAAAGAAAGGAAAAAAGATGAAAGAAAGAAAGGATAAAGGATGAAAGAAAGAAAGAAAGAAAGAAAGAAAGAAAGAAAGAAAGAATGCAAGAATGTGAAGAATGGAAGACTGAAAGAAAATATTTATCTTTGGATTTATATTTTGTGTTTTGTTTTTGTTATCCTTTTTTTTGTAATTGTTGTTTCCGCCCATTTCTTCTGCGAGGCACCTTCGCAAGAAATATTCGACTGTGTTTAAATGGCTGTTCGTGTGTTTCCACAAAAATAAATACATTTCTATTTTAATAGCGGGAAATCTGATCTGTTATTTTGACCTACATTGCGCATAATAATTGGGTCTTTCCTCGTTTTCGGAGGAAGAACTTCTTGCCGGCCATCTCCTGCAACCGTAGAGTCAAATTGAAGTAATTAACCTAGATCAGAAGAGGCAGGGGCATACTTTTACTCTTACACGCTTTGTTTTTAGAACGTCTGATGACCCGTATTAGAAACGCGACACCCTTTAGGGTTGGCGTGGATGACCCGACCGGCGAATGAGTTAGGCGGCACGGGTTTGCCGTTTACGCATCAAGATTTCCTGCTTCGAAAAAGAATAAAAGGAAATGGTTTTGTCTTTTCAATTTTTTTTTTTCCAAATTTTTAAAGATTATGACCACGCGATAGAAACGACTTTTGTCGTTAATTCGAAAGGTTGTGTCACGTTGTTCTCTTCGATTTCCGGCCTAGTATGTTTATCTTGTTGCTTTTAAACACAAGTAATGTATCCTGGATGTGCGTTGTGGTGCAGTGGATATCGACAAATCGGGGTACGGAGTTTAAATTCCAGTTGAATTATATTCAGTCAGTCAGTTAAGTGCCATACGTGATACACGCTTTGGGCGATCATGTCTCAAAAGAGACATGAGTGGCTGGGCAGATGATTATCCCGCAGTAGGTTGCCAGTACTTTCTGCGGAATACTGGTTGCCAACCAAGGCTATAGAATCCAATCTGTCCTGTTATTTGACTGATAGCTAGAGGGAGAAAAGATGTATTATATTAAGTATTAATTAGTGGGCGATCAGTGTATTACTACATAACAATATAAAACCGATCCCCACTTTATACCCAGTCGAAGCCTTAATAATGTTTTCAGCTATTATATGAAGTCAGTCAGTTAAGTGCCATACGTGATACACGCTTTGGACGATCATGTCTCAAAAGAGACATGACTGGCTGGGCAGATGATTATCCCGCAGTAGGTTGCCATTACTTTCTGCGGTAGACTGGTTGCCAACCAAGGCTATAGAACTCAATCTGTTCTATTATTTAACCCATAACTGGGGCGAAGAGACGAATTAGTACCTTTGCCAAGGGTATTTGCGCGTAAGTGAATGCAAGGAATTCAACTAGAATTCGAACTCGGCACCCCGATTTGTCGTTCCAAGTCGATATCCACTGCACCACGATGCACATATAACCCAAAACTTAATTTTCCACATCCTGTAACCCCCTTGCGTCTTAGTGGCTTTACTTCGTTGTTTGATGGTGATACTGATTATTAAAACAACAACAACAAAAAAACAACAGCAAAAAAAAAAAAAAAAAAAAACCTGTCGAGATACGGAAGATGAGAAAGGCATTAGAAAAATTCCTGATTCTTATATTGCACAGAACGGAAAATTCTTGGCGTTCCCATCACTAAGGGCTATCAAGTCAAAGTCGCGACTGCCACACCGTCATCACATTCCAGGGAACAAATACATTTTTTTTTAATGTATATCGAAAGCAAAAAACAAAGGAAATAAAATAAAAAAGAGAACATATTAAATTCGGCCGGCAAGTATTTGTTCGCCTATTTATGGCGGCAGATTGAAGCGTTTAACGCGACCAACACCGTAATCAAATTGCTTGAAGGATTGACGACAGACAAGAGGCACACGTTGCGGAACAAGCCACATTCTTATCAACTGAGCCACAGCATTTACTTATCTTACACACCCATATGTGCGTTGTGGTGCAGTGGATATCGGCTTGGAACGAGAAATCGAGTTCAAATTCCAGCTGAATTCATTGCATTCACTTACGCGCAAATACCCTTGAGAAAGGTATTAATCCGTCTCTTCCTTCCAGTTATGGGTTAAATAACAGGACAGATGGTGCTCTATAGCCTTGGCTGGCAACCAATCTACCGCAGAAAGCAATGGCAACCTACTGCGGGATAATCTTCTGCCCAGTCAGTCATGTCTCTTTCGAGAGATGATTGCCTAAGCGTTTTTCAAGTATGGCACTTAACTGACTGACTGACACACCCATATACAAATCGATGTATGTATGGGTCATGACTTTCCAACCATTAGAAAATAAATTCGTTAAATATTATGTCTGTATTTTTAATGTACCGTGACCCTTCAGAACGTTGACGATTATGGCTCTCCACATTTTTCTGTCTTTCGTAGAACTTAACTTTTTTTACGTCTCCTAAACCTTGTTTCGTCATCCATTTAATCAAGATCGCTTTGTAGGTCACGCATTGTTTTACCCTGTTCTTGCCTTCAATCTATTTTGTGAATACCAAATTTTCCAAGCCGTCTTTTCTCCTTAATCGCCCTAGAAATGTTAACTTTCTATTCCTGATGTCTCCATATTGTTTTCATTTTCTCTAAAACTTCGTCGTTGTTCATATACTTGGTCTATGGTATTCTCAGTATCCTTCTGTAGAACTACATTTTCGTTGCTTCAAGCCTTTTCATTCATCTGTGAGGAGATTGTCCAGTACTCATTGTCATAAAGGAGGACAGATATCATGTAACAGTCCAGCACTCTTTTATCAGTCTGACTGTGAACATTTTATGAAGTAAGCGGGTTTTTTTAATCGTTTCACCCCAAGCAAGGCGGTAACGCCACTTATGCACAGGGGGCTACATAAGAGTAAAAGATTAGATAGGAAGAGAGTAAAGAGAAAAACGAACCAGTTACAGGGGATGTCAAAGAAAGGAGCAAGAGAAGAATGGGAATACAGGTATGATGACAGTTGCAAATGTAGAGAGAAAGGAAAAGATATACAGGGTGATGTAGAAAGAACTAGAGTCCAATGGTTAAGAGATGGGTATTGACATTGCATTCAAATTCCGGGAGGTTGTAGCCTTCAGGAAAGCAAGAATATGGAAGAGAGTTCCACAGCCGGGAAGTGCGAGAAAAGAAGTTGCTGGAGTAGAATTGTCATCTGCATTTGGTTGATCTAACTGTGAAGGGGTGAGACCCAGTTGCCAGCCTGGTTGCACGAGTAAACTCCTGTGGCAGAGACACCAACGATTTAAGTTCGTCGGAGCAGAAGCCATGAAAATATTTATAGAACAGACAGAGGGAAGCCACACCCCGTCAGTGAGAAAGTTGCTGGAGTTGAGCCTCCAAGTCGGTACCTATCACATTACTAATTCTCCTTTGGAGCCTGTCGAGAACACTGAGATGAACAGCGTGGGCACCTGACCATATATGACAGCAGTATTCCATGCACGGACGGATGGTTGATTTGAATATGTGCAAAATGGATTCAGGCGGAAAAAAACATCCTGGCCTGACACAGTGACCTAACCTTCCTAGCAGTGGATTTAGCTACTGACTCAATGTAATGGTTCCACTTGAGATCGAAAGAGAGGGTAAGGCCGAGGAGGCGCAGTCAAACGTGCGTTGTCCTGGTGCTAACAGGAACACTCCGGTGGTCCTTCTGCTCTTATATCTCATGGAACTAAAGAATGACCTGCCTGGTGGCTGAGAAAAATTAATATAAAGAGTAGAATCATAGACCGATATTCGAGCTTAGAAAAAGTTTCGAAACCTGATTTTAATTGCAGATAAGCTATTGAGAGATTGCACAACACAAGCTTTTCTTTCAAATAACGAGGAATGGAGAGAGAGAGAGAGAGAGAGAGAGAGAGAGAGAGATGAAAGCAAAGTGGATGGCAACAGGGAGAGGAACGAAGAAAGAGAGAGGAGGAGAAAAACATCGAACGATAGAAAGAAGGTGGGAGTCAAGATACAAATAGAGGAGGGAGGGAGGGAGACGAGTGATAATTGAAGCGAGGCGCGAGAGAGCAGACGGGTTGAATGTTGCTTTTAAAAAAATTGCAGTGGAAATCGGTTAACAATTCACAAAATGGCGCAAAGAATATCCGTCCGGTTTCATGTGTTGGGGGTACCGAACGGTGAAAGTGTGTCAAAGGAAGCAAAACTTTCTCTCTTTTTTCTTCTTATTGTCTACATACTGTGAAGCGAAAATTTTTTTTTCGGAGCGAGGTGGTGGGACTAGAAGGCCCTCGAACCAACAAAGAATTCTCATGTTTGGTCATTTAGTCAGAGATTAGGAAACAGGGAAGCTTTTTATCACATCCGCGTGCGCAAGACGAAAGTCAGCGCCCAAACTATTATCTTCAACTTTTCTTTCTCTACCGCAATTCAGCAATATTATTAGTCCTGACAGCACAGATTCAATCAATTTCGCACCGACGTAAGGTTACCTCCCTGTGCTTTTTGTTTTTATAAATGCTTTCATGGTAATTATTCGGATGAGCTCTTCATTATGGTACCGAAACTTTTTAAAAATTTAATCTCAACACTCGAATGGCGTCGAGACCTCATCAATTTACAGCTGAACTGGTTCTATGCCACCAGTTTCTTTTCTCGCACTTCTCGCTTGTGGAACTCTCTTCCGGTTCCATGCTTTGTCCAAGCCGCATTCACCCTGGTCGGGGTTGAGCCGGCTTTCTCTCGATGAAGAAAGTTTCATTGGGATTTGTTTAAATCAACGTCAACCGAAACACACAGCAGAAATCGAACCTGTGTTTCCTTTTAACTACGCTTATACCAGAAGCGTGCGCTTACAAATTATGTCACAGGAGACGGACATGATAAGGCCCAACACAAATACCTACTAAGGAATGCGGACCTCTCATGAGGATTATTGTGCAGGGGGTTACATCGAGGGGAAAGTGGTGAGAAAGGATGGTTAGATATAGGAAATGTCAGAAGAAGGGTGAGAGACGGGTAAGGATACCGAGAATGAGGGTTAGATCAAATATAAGAAAAATTAAGGCAGCCACGTTATTTCATAGTAAATGGAAGTGTGGGCCTTTTTTAGGCGAACCATCATCAGCTTCCGTCTTTATTTTACAAAGGATTTTACACAAATTCGCTGATAGTGGTTCGCCTGAAAAAGGCCCAAACTTCCGATTTACCATGAAATAACGTGTCTGCCTAAATTTTTCTTTAAGATGTAGATATGCGACAAATTCTCATGAGAGGTTCGCATTCCTTAATAGGTATTTGTGTTGGGCCTTATCATGTCCGTCTCCTGTGTCATAATTTGTAAGCGCACGCTTCTGGTATAAGCGTAGTTAAAAGGAAACACAGGTTCGATTTCTGCTGTGTTTCGGTTGACGTTGATTTAATTGTTTCATAAGGATGTCGACTCAAACACGTGTAGTAAAAAAAAAAGATAAGTATTATGGAGTCGTAATAATAATGTCCCCGAAAATATATTCACATTTTGATTTTGTTATCAGTTTAAATGTATACAAACAGGCATTTAATTTTATTTAATGTATTGTAAACCGTTAATTTTGTTTGCGCATCTCGTGTACGTACACCCACCCACACACACACACACACACACACACACACACACACACAGAGAGAGAGAGAGAGAGAAAGAGAGAGAGAGAGAGGGGGGGAGAGAGAGACAAAGTTCCATTTATAAATAAGTTTAGATTTAGATTTTGCAGCAAGTTTTAGATAAGTAAAAAAATATGAACTGCAAAATCGTCTGACCCTTTGTATTGCTAATGATGGAGGACATGTGGAAACTTAAATAAAATTTCAATAAAACCTTAAAAAATATAAATTTACTTCTTTCTAATTGTTTTTACGAATTATTTCTATCGCAAATACAAATAAAGTTAAAAATGTTTTAAAGTGCACACAGACTTTATGGACACCCTGTAGCGCATGTATATTTGTCACATGTCTGACTGGTTGATTTCTTGATGTTATCGTTCTGAAAGGAGGCGATCCTTGCGTGCGGCACCTTTGGAAAGTGCCTGAAAACTATACTACTGGTTGACCGAAGCCTTGGGAGTGAAATTTAGAAGCCGTCAATGGTTGTGGTAGCAAAAAGACACACGTCATCATGACCGAGAGTTTGAGTGTGCTGGCCTCGTTTAGACTGTTGATCATGTAAGACGCGGTCTCTCCCAGAAACCGTAACTAAGGTCTGCTCAGCATAGTCACAGTATAAACCATTGTTCGGCTCGGTGGGTATTGAATTAACACAGATGTGCATGAGCAGGCGTTTCTAACAGAGACTGACTATTATATATATATATATATATATCGAGCACTGTTTAAATTAATGTTTTGGACGTTGTAAGGATTCTTTCTTCGTTCTGTATTCACTCGTATATATATATATATCGAGCACTGTTTTAAATTAATGTTTTGGACGTTGTAAGGATTCTTTCTTCGTTCTGTATTCACTCGGATATATATATATCGAGCACTGTTTTAAATTAATGTTTTGGACGTTGTAAGGATTCTTTCTTCGTTCTGTATTCACTCGGATATATATATATATATATATATATATATATATATATATATATATATATATATTTATAAACAGAGTTATTACACAACCTAGGTTTCTACTATTCTATTTATAAACGCGTTATTACGCGACCTTGGTTTTTACCATGAGTGGTGTCTTCAGGCGATTTTAAATAACTGATTTTACCGTTTACTGCTTTTTTAAGAAGGCTCACGTTACGGTATTTCTTTTTTTTTTTTTTTTTTTGAACGCTCAGGTGGCAGGGAATTTTTGAACGCGAAAACACCAAAATTACAAGAAATTATAACGTTTTCTCATCCATGGTTGTATGAACCTAATAGGTATTTTTTAGTATGGTTAAACTTCGTCATAATTTCTGTTCTTTCATTCAATAGTTCGTTTTTTTTAGGGGGGAATAGCATAATCTCTAACTTTTCTTCTTGGCACAGTCTACATATTTTGCCACCTTTGTAAGGCTTGGCTGTTTTCACTATACTCCATGTTATGTCTGGGTCTTTTCCATATTTTGATTTTAATTTCCACACGACAAACTCATATATATATATATATATATATATATATATATATATATATGACAAACTCATATATATATATATATATATATATGTGTGTGTGTGTGTGTGTGTGTGTAAAGAGTTTGTCTGTTGAATAATGCAGATTCATGCTGACTTCGAAGTTTTATAAGGAGTCGGTATGAATCTGCTTTATTAAAGAGACAAACTCTTTGTATCTATTAATGCTCTTTCTACACCCCGATATCGAGCACTTTATGTTTACGATAAAATACCTGCTTGCCTAAATATATTTTATCAGTAAATCCACTAACAGCCTTGGCGCTAAACATTGTCACAATTAAACACTGTGTGTGTGTATTGCTAAGTAAGATTCCTGATTATTTTAATATCTGATTCTCCCATAAAGTAAATTCTATTTATTTAAAAATCTATAATAAAAGCTTTTTTTGGTTGTACTTATTTTGTAGGAGGATAAGAAATTAAGAATTAAAATCAACCGTCTTCTTCATTTTTACAAAAATTCACAATGACGTGTGAAATTCTGGTTTTTCCCTATTAGAAAAAGAATTGACCATGTGCTTAAAGAAAAAGTCGAAACCAGATTTCGCAAGTAGGTGTTAAATTGATTTTTGACTAATGGGAGACTTGAGAACATCGCGAGTCAGTGCGGAAAATCTAATGACAATAAAAGGGCCCGATCAGCGTCAGTCAGTCAGGGATGAAAACAGCAAAGACGACAAGCTAAAATGTAAAGAGAGAAGCTTCAAGCTGACTCGGACATTCGTCCTCTTTCTCTTTCTCTTTCCTTTCTCTTTCCTTCTCGTGTGTTGATTTCTTTTACTTCTTTTTCTCCACCCAAAGACATTCTTACCCAACAAACACATACATACGTACGAACGCATATACTCTTTCAACAATTACTACTACGAACATTTTCTACAAATCTTGATACCCATGACTTTCTCATTGAACATTAATTTCTACGAATTCTTGTTCTTCTTTCCTTTTAAGAAATTTCTATTTTAAATGCAAAATGTAACCCTAATTCCACATATTCCAACCTGCCGACAACCAACCTTCTGATGATGCCTACCTTCTAATGATAACTGCATAAAACTTGTAAGCAGTAAGGAGTTCGGTTATGTCTGACACAAGGCCGAATCAAAGAAACATTAACCAGCTCCCAACGGCTACAATTTTTCCTGTAGACATTTTTTCACAAGTGAGAGATGTTTTAGAAGCGAAAGTTCTTTTTTTAAGATGGCAAGTGAAGTTTTCTGATTTATTTTGAAAATTAACAGCCCTAAAGATGCGGTTATATTCCATAGCCTTGTCATAGATCGAGAAAAGAACCATTTCTTAAAGAAAAGCCCACTAACAGGAATGAACAGATAAGTAATTGGAACAATAAAATAATAATACAACTACTACTGTTACGACGAATACTAAATAATATATTACGGAAATTAACGAAACTGGTTATAAACAACCGACAATTTGGAATTATTTGTTTGAATATTAATTTTGATCGATACTCATATTTAAGTAGATATTCAGTCAGTCAGTTAAGTGCTATACATGATACACGCTTGGGCGACCATGTCTCGAAAGAGACATGACTGACTGGGCAGATTATCCCGCAGTAGGTTGTCATTGCTTTCTGCAATAGACTGGTTGCTGACCAAGGCTATAGAAGCCAATCTGTCCTGTTATTTAACCCATAACTGGAAGGAATAGACGGATTAATACATTTCCCAAGGGTATTTGCACGTAAATGAATGCAATGGATTCAGCTGGAATTCGAACTCGGCTCCCCGATTTCTCGTTCCGAGCCGATATCCATTGCACCACAACGCACATCATCGATCAAAATTCAAAAATACTGTTCAAACAAATAATTTTAAATAATGTATATAGATAAATAAATAATAAATACTAAATACTAATACAAAGACGATAACAAGAGGCAATGACTAATAAAACTAATAAGGCCACTACTTGCAGAATAACTGCCTAAAAACTAACTAAAGTTAAAACGGTAATTATGTGCCGTAACGTTAGCGAGGGTGTCGGTCGGTTCAGGACACGGCCAGATATTTCGTGCCTATCCCTGCTGCAAAATTACGAACAATTAAAACAACCCCACCTACACACAAAATGAAAACTAACAATTTACATACCGACGTTATGTTGAAACAGAACTGTCGTCATTGCTTTATGTGTCCTTAAAAATGCTTTTACTAATTGGTGTGGAAAGAAGAAGAAGAAGAAAAAGGAAAGTAGGCTGATGCCAGCCTCCAGGAGAGTGACTCGTTATGCATTATCGGACTAAAGTTTTCCGTTATGAAGAAGTGGAATGATTATTCGTCTATATTTCTGAGATGAGGTAGTATTTACAGTATTTACATTATTCGGACTATTGTCCTCATTTTTGTTGCCGTTTGTACGACGTTTCGGCCGTTGTATGCTCCGACCTTCTTCAGGTGCTAGGAAATTCGAACTGAACCCTTTGTCTATATTTCCGAAATGAGGTGGTATTTACAGTATTTACATTATTCGGACTATTGTCCTCATTTTTGTTGCCGTTTGTACGACGTTTCGGCCGTTGTATGCTCCGACCTTCTTCAGGTGTTAGGAAATTCGAACCGAACCCTTTATTACAATCACTGGGATATATGATTTTCATTCCTTGCGTATTAGTGCCTCTTTTAATCGTCATGAATTATCTTCCTCTCAAACAGCTAGTTACTTGTTCACCACTGCTGTAGCCTGGTATTGAACTCACAATACGGAGTACCAGAGAAAATCATTAGTGTAAAAAAATTGCAATATGAGCACTGGTAAAAAATACTAGAGAAAATCATTAACATAAAAAAATTGCGATATGAACTCTGGTAATTTAGGGTTATTGGACATTAGGTTTATAAGTCCCAAAAATTCAGTTGTTCTTAAGGACACATGGCCCAGTGGATAGTGGTTAGTTCCTGGACTTGACCCAAAGAGTTGTGAGTTCAATACCAGGCTACAAGTAACTTACAGGGTTAGAAGGAAATAACTCATGACCCGAAAGAGGTACTACTAGGCAAGGATATGCGAATGATATACCCCCAGTGATTGTAATAAAGTGTTCCATTCAAAATTTCTAATAAGGCTGGAACGTACAACGGCCGAAACGTCGTACAAATGGCAACAAAGATGAGAACGAATAATGTAAATGCTGGAAAGATTATATTGAATCAATTGCTAGGTCTGTAGCTTATAAAGTTGGTTCATTGTGTCAAACGCGACAATTTTTCGACAGAATCTATCTTACATATTTATAAGTCTTGGAATACTGCTGTCATAACATGGCTTTTGCTATATATTTGGAGATTCTTGATAAAATCCAACGAAAAATTTGCAATGTTATTGGTACTGGCATCTCGGCTTCAGTCACTTTCGCACCACTTTAGAGTCCATATACTTTTTTCTATAAATACTTTAATGGTAATTGTTTTGAGGAACTTTCCGTTACTGTACCTAGACTTCATGAATTTAAACGCGGTACTAGACTAGAGGATGTGCGTTGAGGTGGAATGGATATGAGCTTGAAATGAGAAATCGGGGTGCCGAGTTCAAATTCCAGTTGAATTTCTTGGATTCACTTACGTGAAAATACCCTTGGGAAGGGTATTAATCCCTCTCTTTCCTCCAGTTATGGGTTAAATAACAGGACAGAATGGGTTCTATAGCCTTAGCTGGCAACCAGTCTACGCAGAAAGTAATGGCAACCTACCGCGGGAAAATCTTCTGCCCAGTCAGTCATGTCTATTTCGAGACATGATCGCCTTAGTGTGTATCAAGTATAGCATTTGACTGGCGGCAGGGTATCATTATTCTTACAGTTGAAATGGCTAGAAGCAACCGTAAGTTCAATGCTAACAGTATCTTCTATCGCACTTCACTCTTGTAGAACTCTTCTCGATTCTTGTTTCCCTGTCAACTTTGATCTTCAAAAATTGTCTTTTTAAATCTTGTGCTTTTATTATGTTCTCTCCTTAATAATATATTTTCTCATTTTCTAACACTCAGTAACCCCTTGCGTCTTAGTGTTTTTTTTTGTTTTACTTAGCGTGAAATCATTAAAAAAAATGATGAAGCAGAAATCACCTTTCAAACCACGCGTAGGGCGTCAATTAAGCTGTCTTGGTAAGTAAACAATAGAAAAATTGCGTAGTTTCGAATCATCTGTGTACTTTGTTGGCGGTATGGTGACGTCGAAGTGGAATCGTCCGCTTAGTATAGCGGTTGCCAAAATTTTCTCTGGGCCGAATTTTCGGAATTAAAATAAGGTCGCACATCACCAAATTTTTTGTGATAAAAAGTACATGGGGGAAAAAATGAGAGAGAGAGAGAGAGAGAGAGAGAGAGAGAGAGAGAGAGAGAGAGATGTAGCGGTTAAAGGGAAATAACTTCAGATTCGAAGTCCGAATATTGTTATTGATAACTTTCTCCTCCAATTTGCGGACCCTTATTACTATATTCTTAATATTCGATATAATGCAAAAATGTCACAACGATAAAATAAGTAAATAATTATTTGTAATTATTTATACTGTGACTCATGCATTCAATCACAAATAATGCATAATAATATTTTCAATTTTGAAATTATATTTATTTTTACCATTTGAATTTTTGGAAACTGTTTCTAAATCTTTGATATTCTTTCAATCATTCCGCCTCACCTGCTATCTTCTTCCGCTGCACCTACAAGTCGCGACGCACCATTTGGGAGCCACTGACTTAGTAAATAACCTTCACCATCATTTAGCATTTTGTACATTCGAAATCGGTCATTGTTTGTTTTTTTTTTTGTTAGAAGTGACAGATTTTTTCTTTGCAGTTTTCCTCCTACATTCTTATAACGACCTCATTCCGTAACTCTTCAGTTTGAATGGCTCTTGCGCCTTGCATTGTGTGAACAATACAAAGAAATCACAATGTGAAAAGCAATGATAGAAAGAATTCCCTCCGGTTTCCTGGCAAGCCAAAGATTTTGCAGTCGAACAATGGTGATTTGAAAACATGTGCTTCATTGTCTTTAAGACCCCAAATAATGGAATGGCACAGATATGTGTACTCTTATCTTTTGCGTATACATGACACCCCCATCCGTCAGACCATAGGAAGATACAGAAAAATGCTATATGAGGAACAGAAATATAACAGATATTTACAAATAGTATTTGTCTATATTTCTGAGATGAGGTAGTATTTACAGTATTTCCATTATTCGGACTATTGTCCTCATCTTTGTTGCCATTTGTTCGACGTTTAATAATAGATCATTCTATTTGTCTATATTTCTGAGATGAGGTAGTATTTACATTATTTATATTATTCGGACTATTGTCTTCATCTTGGTTGCCATTTGTACGACGTTTAATAATAGATCATTCTATTTGTCTATATTTCTGAGATGAGGTAGTATTTACAGTATTTACATTATTCGGACTATTGTCCTCATCTTTGTTGCCATTTGTTCGACGTTTAATAATAGATCATTCTATTTGTCTATATTTCTGAGATGAGGTAGTATTTACAGTATTTACATTATTCGGACTATTGTCCTCATCTTTGTTGCCATTTGTTCGACGTTTAATAATAGATCATTCTATTTGTCTATATTTCTGAGATGAGGTAGTATTTACAGTATTTACATTATTCGGACTATTGTCCTCATCTTTGTTGCCATTTGTTCGACGTTTAATAATAGATCATTCTATTTGTCTATATTTCTGAGATGAGGTAGTATTTACACTATTTACATTATTCCACCACATTTTTTCCTCTCTTCTTGTTCTGCACTGTTTCACTTTGATTTTGTGTTCTTACGTTTTTCTTAGTCTGTCATCCTCTTCCAATCTGCCACCCTTCTCTATTTAGCTTCAATTCTCTCTCTCTTTCTCTTCTTAGATGAAAAGAAAAAAGGGGATGAAAGAGAGATAAAGAGGCGCAGAGGGAGGATCACAAAGATAGATAAAGGGAAGGGGGAGAGATAAATGAAGGTGAAAGAGAGAGAACGGAAGAAAGATGGATTAAGGGGAGAACGCGAGAGAATAAAATGGAGAGAATAAAAGAGAGAAAATAAAAGAGGGAGAGAGAAGAGAGCTAAATAAAGAGGAGGGAGATGGTGACAAAGAGATAGATGAAGAGAAGGAAAGAGAATCAAAGTGAGAAACGAAGAGAGATGAAGAGAGGATGACAGATTAAGGTATGAAGAAGAGTAGATAAAAAAGATAGAAAAGAAAAAAGTGGAATTTGTCATTCTCTCTCTCTCTCTCTCATCCTGCATCCCTCTTAAAGTCTCTCTCCTTCGCGTTAATTTCTCATTGTCATCGTCTCTGATTCAAGCTTTCAGCTATGTCGTCCTGTCCCCATCTCTTTCTCTCGCTCTCTCTCCGCCATCCACTGCCTATCATTCTCCCTCTCTCATTCATCTATTTTCTTTCCCTCCCCACCCTCTTTCACTCTCTGGCTTTCGTCTGTTGCATTCTGAGTTTTCCTTATGACAAACTGGATAAATAGCCTGCCGATTCAATACTGCAAAAGGCGCGCTCTTGTTCTGTGTTTTTTTTTTAAACTAAAAAGGAATCTGAATATTTAATTAGAATAAAACTCTGCCCCTTCCTGGTAATATTCAATCCGTCCACATCAACTGTCTTTTTCAGATGTGGTCTCAGAACGGAGTTCGTGTGTGTTGGGGAGGGAGAAAGGGGTTAATTGGCCCGTAATACGGTTCCGTCGAAAAAAGAAGATTCGGGAATGGATAGAGGCAGTGGGTAGTGCGGAAATTAATAACGCCAACTAAAAAAAAAAAAGGAATGAATTATGAACTAATTATTTTGCTTAAGTCATTCAGTCTGATAGCGTTAGGTTCATTAGACGTAGTTAAGCAGCAACTAACCACAGATGTTCGACGAATGACGCTTGGGAGCTGCTCGACTCATGCCTCTTCTTCGCCCTATTGTGCAACCTCATTGACAACCTCTTCACCTTTTCGCAACGACAAACGCTTTTTTGTGATCTCAATACTCACTGGTCTCAATAGCGGCGACTGTAAAGGGGGTCTCATTGAGGACAGAGCGCAGGTGGAACTTTGACCGCAACTGCGTTTGGTCATCTGTACCGATGTTTTGTACACGTCATTCGGCTATTGTTTGATAGATGCAATGCCATAATAAAAGGATTACCATCACGTGCGCGTAGTATCTTCCTCTCTCGTTCTCTCAATGTGTCATCTCCATTTAGTGGGCAATCATAACTCTCCACAGCTTCCCTTCGATTGTTCTCAGAAATACTTGTTCGCTTACGACCCCACATTGTTTTCGTGGCACTTTGCTGAAACTTGTCAAGTAGGAGAACTAGCGTTCGCACAATACAATGCTCAAGAGCCACTCAAGGTATAGACTTACTGAATGAGATTTGTGACATGAACGTAGGAAGGGGTAGGAGGAAATGAAGGTTACAATAAGTAGAAACTATAACGAATGATATTTGAATTGAAGAGGTTAAGATATCATCAAAGATGAAAGAAAAACTTGAAGCAGCTGAAATGTGGTTCTACAGAAGGATGCTGCGGATATCGTGGGCCGAGCACGTGAGCAACGATGGGGTTTTGGAAAGGATTGAAACAAAAAGGAAATTAATATTGAGCATCAGGAAGAGACAACAAAAGTTCCTGGGACATGCAATGAGGAAAGAGGGCTTGGAGAACCTGATACTAACAGGCCAGATAGAGGGAAAAAGAGACAGAGGAAAGCAGCGGATAACATATTTGAAGGGCCTGAGCAGGTGGATGATAGAACAGTGAACTTGATTCTCAATAGATGTTGAAAGTTACAAGCCGGTTTTTGTTCGCCGGAGAGTTGCTAGAACGATTTATTTCCTCTACTTTTAATTGGCCTTGTGATTTTTAAATTCTCCAGTCATTTTTCACCATGTATTTCAGTGCCAAGAAAAATGTTCATAGCTTAAAAAAAAAAAAATCATTACCTCAATCTGTTCTAATTTAAATACGTGCCACTAATGCCGGAACCGGAAGTTATATTTATCTTTCAGACATCGTTACACAGACGCCAAACTCATAAACAATGTAGTTATGGTTTGCTTGGTGGCTGAAGCGGTTACACTTTTTTTAGTGGTATAAATAGTCAAGATTTTCTACAGAAGGCTTTGTAAATGTTTTTCCTACTCGGAAGATTGATGCTACACAATCTTTCTACTTCATCCACCTTAATTTAGCTAAGTGAAGCAACTGTTATTAATAATAGCCTAAGAGCAGGGGTTTTCAAACTGTGGTCCGCGGATCACAGGGGGTCCGCTAGGATAAAAAAGGGGGCCCGTGGATTAACTCATCACGTGAAATTCAAAGTAATTTAAATTTAATTTTGTTACATTTTGTATCAACATGCAGTATTAATTTATTTTATTTGAACACTTATGTCTAAAGTAAGCTTAAAATCAGTTTTTACTACGTTAATGCAAAATTATAAGCTATTTTTAGTAAAAATTTATGTATAAATTTCATAAGTGTTTATAGTGGAAATATAAAGGAGTCCGTAAGTCGAAATGTTTGAAAACCTCTGCTTTAGAGGATAGTTGTTTTTTTTTTAATGTATAATTTATGGCTGCAGAAGGTGGCCTTTAGGCTCGATATAAAACTTTTATAGAACAACTAAGGGTATTTATTCTGATCAGGTGATATTGATTAACTTTAGCTTACAATGGAGATCGAACTCATAATAATTAGGGTCTGAGAGAATGACCCTCATTAATACTCCATAGTTATATGAAAAATTAGTTTAGTCTGTCACAAGGCTTCAGGTGTGAAGCATTTCATGAGAATCAAACTTGCTGATTTGTTGACCACTCCAGAGAGGCACTCAGTTGCTATAAACATTACTCCTTCGATCTAATGTATTTTTAAAGAGAAAGTAATTTTTCTATGGGTGGTAAAGTCAAGGGCGATTTTATATGGGAAAAAGCAGAAGAGGCCAAGCCCCCTCCCAATTTTGGTTGGCCCCTCGATTGACCCCCACTTTTAGAAGCTTAAAAAATTTATGAAACTGATCAGTCTCTGATTTTGATAAGATTTGATTTTCAGAAATTTTCCTTCTTCAAAACGTATTGACGTTAGTAGTATTAACCCTTTGATTTTGTTTTGAAATTAACCTCTCTTGTGTTTAAACAGCTTGAGAGAGGAAAAGAGAGCAAGAATAGATTAGAACTCTTCTTCTTCTTCTTCTTCTTCTATGTGTCCTGTTCTTCCAGGACGTAGGCGATCAAGGCTTTCCACGTCTCCCTATCCCGGTGTCACTTAGCACGCTTTCTCCTGTTACTCCTCGCAACCCTCGTTCCGTCATCCACCTGATCAGGTCCTTCAAATATGTTATCCGCTGCTTTCCCCTGCCTCTTTTCCCCTCTCGTTGGCATGTTAGTATCAGATTCTCCAAGTCCTCTTTCCTTCAGTTGTCTCTTCCTGATGCTCAGCATTAATTTCCTTTTCGTTTTCGTCATTTCCAAGTCCTCATCATTGCTCACATGCTCGATCCATGATATTCGCAGCATCCTTCAGTAGAACCATATTTCAGTTGCTTCAAGTTTTTCCTTCATCTTTGATGATATTGTCCAGCATTCACTCCCATATTGAAGAACTGACATCACATAGCAATCTAGTAGTCTCTTCTTTGTTTCTAGCGAAATTATCCTGTTTCTTAATACTTTATTCAACTTCTGGAATGCTTCCTTCCCCATGCCCACTCGCCTTCGGATCTCTGTGTCGCACTTTCTGTCTCTTGTTAGAACACTTCTCAGGTATTTAAATCTTTTGCACCTGCTTGATTTTAGTATCCCCCACCTGTATTTCGCATACTGAGTGGCCCTTTTTACTGAGGACCATGCATTCGGTTTTCTTGTAGTTTATTTGTAGTCCTTTCTTGTCACTTTCTTCAGCTACCTTAAGGTTATTCCGTTTAATTTAATGTAGTAACATACTTATACTCAAACTCATTCCTAAGTTAGTGTATATGATAGGGGGGGTGTCGTATGAAAATGAAGACGCTGCTTGAGTTTGCCCCCCTACTTCGCAGAAAAATCTCGGTGCCTAAGTGCCCCCTCTACTTTCAGAGTTCCACAATCGCCACTGGGTAAAGAATATTTTCATAAGACGTTTATGTATCGTTAACCTCGAAAGTTTGAATTCAGGAAATCGAAAAGAAGGATGTCGACTAGAAATGAAACGGCAGGAATATTAAGGTTGAATATTTCCCCAACAAAATTCAGTTTTTTTTCCTTTTTTCTCGTCTGACACAAGGTTAATCACCATCATTCCATATGATGTGGTCTTAGAATTGCTGCGAAGTTTAGAACCTGGCCAGCCTGCTGTGCGTCAATGTCTGAGTCTCTATGAAGGATATTCCAGTCTACTTAATGACGTCACCAGCCCATCTGTTCGTCCGTGTGACTTTTGCCGGGGGGTAGTACCTTGTAAGATGGTAATGGAGACAATTGTTGTTTGCTATGACGTGGCCATACCTTTTCAACTTCGTCTTATTGACAGAGGTTATGAGGTCTATCAATGGCTCGATTCTGGTCTGATGTTATTCCGGACAGCATCACAAATGACGCCGTCTACCTAGGAGAGGCTTCTGGTGGTTTAATTTTTAATGCACGGATTGTTTTTTTTATGTGTTTGTTTTTAGTGTTTTTAAAATTTTAATCAATTCACAAGATTTAGTCATGAAACTCTTTAAATTGATTGATCAATCTTTTGCAAGCTATATAAAATCAGAACATTTTTAGACTGTAAGCATTTAGTTGGGGGGGGGGGAGATAATGAGGAGTTACTGATACAAATCTTACTAATTAATCCAGAGATGGAAGAAGAAGTAGATTAATACGTTTCTCAAGTGTATTTGTAGCGGATAAGAAATTAATTAAAATCGACCTTCTTTTTCATTCTTACAAAAATTCACAATGACGTGTGAAATCTTGGTTTTCCCAAGTAGAAAAAAAGGATTGACCATGTGCTTAACGAAAAAGTCGAAACCAGATTTCGCAAGTAGGTATTAAAATGATTTTTGACGAATGGGAGCGACTTGTAAAACTTGGAAGGACTTGGCGACTCAGTGTGAAATTCAAAAGGTCTGTATAAATGACCTCGGCGACAGTCAAGAATCAGAGAGGTGGAAGCAGCGAACGAGAGACACACATCTAAAATGTAACTTCAAACTTCAAGCGACCCCAGACATTGTCCTCTTTCTCTTTCAACAATTACTACTACGAACATTTTGTACGAATTCGACCCTTAACCTCTTAATAATGCTCATTAACCCCTGCAACTTATGTTAGTCTTTCCCTTTAATAAATTACTAATTTTAACATTCAAAATGTATATTTTATTCTTCTTACGCTATTCCACACAATTCCACATATTCCAAACCTGCCGACAACCAACCTTTTGATGATGAAAAGTCTTCTGATGATTATAACTCTGCATAAAACTTGTAAGCTGTAGGGAGTTTGGTTAAGTAAGGCACAAGGTCGAATAATAATAAAAAAATTAACCAGCTCCCTACGTCTTCATATTAGCGCATAAGTGAATATAACGAACTCAGCTCCCCGATGAACAATTCCTAGCCGTTATCAATTACGCTACCCAAACATCCAAACTTACATCACCTGATATTCCCAAGTACACACCCATCTAGGTGCTGACCAGGTTCGACGTTGCTTAACTTCGGTGATCGTATGAGAACCGGTGTTTTAATTTGATGTGACCATAAGCCAATACTTTTTAAAGTGTCTTATTTTTAAAAGTGGACGGGGCGAGAGGTGAGGGGGGGGCGAACATAAAGATTCCAACGTATATAATAAACAGGGACTTAATAAACGCCGATATTTTTTTAGGATTTTCATTTGGATCCAAATAGTGTGCCAAAAAGGTGCCAAAAAGGTCCCTGTAATGTTCGCAACAATGACAAACCCAACATAATATTTTTATCTGTTCTAGAAATTCGACAACACGGCTACGCTGGAAGCCTGTATCAACATTGCATCTTTTTTTTTTTATTTCTCACCAGCAGCATAGCCCGGCGTTGCTCGGGTGTAATGAAAGCTTTAAAACGAATCCATGGCCCTGGAGCTCAGACTCTTTGGACGTTGGCACGAAAGACTAAAATACAATAGTTGTTTCCAATTAAAGCGAAACCGTAGACTGAAAGAAAAATGAATGAATGTAAGTCAAATTTTGATTTCCTGGTATCGATATCAAATAAGTTTTTTTCGTCGTAAACTGAATTTTAAAGGCTAACTAAGTCCTCTGAGTAAATGGTATCATGGCTTAGACTAAGAACTACAATTATATCTACTTAGAGCCAAACCCGAAGCAAAAACAAAAATAAAAGGGCTGAAAAAAATGCAGACATATAGGCAGATAAACAGAAACACACAAACATCTTGCCTTATATATATATATATATATATATATATATATATTATCGATTTTCTGCACTATTGTAAGAACTGCAGTCTTCTGAATATCGTTTCTTATGTCTTTGTCTATGAGTGTATCAAATTTGATTAAAATCGGACCACTTCTTCGATAACCCGATTTTTTTTTATTATCGATTTTCGATATTTATCGGGGGTACCTCGACACAAAACTTAGCTAAGAACACTCGCAGACGCTTATAGTACAACTGTGTAAATTTTCAAGAAAATCGGTTCAGTCGTTTCGGAGTCTGTAGGTAACGGACACACACACACACACACACACACACACACACACACACAGAGACAAAGTTCCATTTATAAATAAGTTTGAATTTAGATTTAGATTAGATCTCTGTACAGCCACGTTTCCATTCACATTACCCTATCATCCTACTCACACTGAACAATTGCGAACTCTCTGGTTTACTCTTGTAGACACAATACCAGGATAGTTTAAATTCTGATTAAATTTGTGGCATAAAGCCCGCAACAAAAACAATCACCTCAAGAAATTTTAGTGCGGAGGAAAATGGTCATAGCTTTTTAAAAATGATTCCCTCCATCTGCTTCTAATTTAAATACGAGCCACTAATGCCGGAACCGGAAGTTATCAATTTTTCATATTAAGACATCCGTTACACTAGCGTCAAATCCATAAACAGTGCAGTTATGGCTTGCTTGGTGGCTGAGGCGATTGCATTTTTCCAGTGGTATAAATAGTCAAAATTTTGTACGGAAGGCCTTGTGAATGTTTTTTCCTACTCGGAATATTGACGCTACACAATATTCCTACTTCATCCACCTTAATAACAATAGCGTTAAGTAGAGGCTAATTGTTTTTTTTTAAACTCTTTCTAAATGCATAATTTAAGGCTACAGAAGGTGGCCTTTAAACTCGATACGAATCTATTTCGTATTCATAGAATTTATTTTATATAAGTACTAGTTCGGTACTTGTCTCTTCCCTGACAACAAAAAGATCAGATCTCACATCTAAATAATACATTTATAAAAAGTATAAGCAATTTGCATACAGAAAGATTCATAAAAATGGTATCAAATGGCCACACATTTTGGTTTATGCTATTTTCCTGTTACTCTAAGGTTGTTGTCAGATAGAAAAGAAAATTAACCCTCGCGACACAGATTTCTCCTGCTATCCACCTAGGTGTCCTTGACAAAATCCAACGGAGAATCTGTGATGTAAGAGATCCCGATTTGGCAGCTCATATACAGTCACTTTCTCACCGGCGCAATGTGACTTCCCTGTGTCTCTTCTACAAACACTTTCACGGCTTCTGCTCCGATGAACTTAGCTCACTGGTGCCCCCTATATGTGAATTTACTCGAGCAACAAGATTATCATCTAGGTCCCACTTTTTACTGTGAAACCAATAAATTGTAAACGCAAATTCTACTCCATCAGTTTCTTTTCTCGCACTTCCTGATTGTGGAATTCCCTTCCGTTTACTTGCTTCCCCGACAGCTACAATCTCCAAGAATTTAAATGTAAAATCAATAGTCATATTTATCTCACTAACCTGCATCTTCTCTCTCATTCTCCTTTCTACGTCCACTCCACGCTCATCAGTATTCTCATCCATCTCTTACCCACTTCCTGACACCCCCTATAACCTGTCACTCTTTCTCATAACTTTCCTCCTATGCAAACCCTGCAAAACAGTGGCAGTAAAATGCCTTGCTTGGAGCGATATGATTATAAAAAATTCTATACTATTATAATGTGGATATAAAGTGGGGTATCAATTCTATATTACAATCAATATATAAACGGATCCCTCACTTTATTGCCACAGTCATCCTTCTTCTTGGTTGTGATAGCGCTGCATATTTTAATTTAATGTTTGTCCTATAAACATTATTTTTTCGTAGGTCCACATGTTTCGATTTTTGTTCCTGTTTTAGTTTAGTTTTATTAAACAGTGAAATTAATAACAAGCGGCCTTGGATTGGGAAGTTGTACTTAAGAAAAATTGCTTGTTTGAAAGGAATTGAATCTGCACCCTTCTTTAATCACCTTTTAAGCCAAAGTATGCCGTTACCAGTTCGGCCACGGAGACCAGCCTGACAGAACAACGTTTGAATGACCTATTTAATGAAAGCATGCCTTTCTCGATAGAACTTCTACGAATCTGTATCATTTAGCTTCAACTTTGTACCCGAAACGTAAACAACAGTAATATTTTGAAAGGATTTTTATCTAATAGTATTTCTTAATACTGTAAACATTATTTTTAATGAGTACAAACAAATAAATAAATAAATGAATACCCCCCCCCCCACGAAAACCTCCAAAACAAAATTATATATATTACCGAATAATTTCTGAAAAGTTCATTGAAATCGTATAATTATTTACGCTCTCTCTCTCTCTCTCTCTCTCTCTCTCTCTCTCTCTCTCTCTCTCTCTCACTCACTCACTCACTCACTCACCACACACACACACACACACACACACACACACACACACTCACACTCACTCACACACACACAGAAAAACACACAGAAAAAGACAAATTGACTTACCGGCACAAAGAGTTCACACCTATAATGCAGGTAAAATACCCAAAAAGGAAAATGGCCGCCCCGAGTCAAAATATCTAAAGCCAATAAGGTCACGCGTGACTTTTCGAGATATACGAAGTAGACTCTGTATAACGCGAAACCAAATTACTGCAGGGATAGTTTTTATTTTTTAGTCTTGAAATTATGAAGAGTTACTGGGTAGTGAATCTATTTAGCCTGGGATGAAAGTGTTGACCCTTTTCACCCTTTCGGCCTTGTGCCACAATTATTGTATGATGTACGATAATAAATATACGTTTTGTTTCTTAGTCTTGCCTCGAGACTGGTGAATGATTTAAGCTGTTGTTGCTGGTGTGACTCGGAGGTCGTTCCAAGTTGGCGCAAACGCGAATTGTTCCGAATCGCTCGTGAATTGTTTCATTTAGTTTTTGTAACGAATTTCTTTTTGCTACTGACGGTAAAAACGTTGTCACACATTTAGATTCGGATTGCAAAAGTTCAGCCATAACTGGCACGCTTTACACCAACTCAATTTTACATGGGTAAATCTTTCTATTTTTATGTGCTATTTTGTTACAGGACGTGGGAAAACGCGACTCTGCAAAACTTCCTTTGTAACACTAAGATTATCTTTTTGCTATCTAACCTAATCTCTGTTCTGCCAACTATTTACACAATTTTGTTAGGTAGGTTATGCGTTGCTTTCATCTGTCCTTGCTTTCATTAGGTTTTGTGAGTGTTAAATTCTCAGACCCCTCTTTCCTCAGTGAAAACTGGGAATTTCAACAGTCTCTTTCTAATCTTAAGTATAAGTGCCTCTTTTTTTTTTTTTGCTTATTTTCCCATAGAACTTCATTGTTGCTCACATATTTAGTCCATGATATTTTTGGCATTCTTTTGTAGAAACACGTTTCTGTTGCTTCAAATTTCTTCTTCATCTGTGAGGGTATTGTCCAGGATTCATTTCCATAGAGGAGGACCAATATAACATAACAGCTCAGTATTATTTACATTTATTTACATTGTTCGGACTGTTGTCCACATCTTTATTACCATATTCACAATGTTTCGGCTGTTGTACACTCCGGCCTTCTTCAGGTGATTATAATTTTGAACCGAATTCTTTATTTTGATCACTGGGGTATATTGTTCTCGTTCTATGAGTCATGCCAATGCACTGTAAATTTGGCAATACAGATGAGGACAAAAGCCCGAACAATGTAAATAATTACAATATCTCATCTCAGAAGTATAGAAAATACAATTTTTTTTTGCTTGTATTTCTATTCCTGTTATTCTTCTGAGCATAAATATCTCATTCATTGTTTCAATGACTTTAAAGATTTGTTGGTTGGTTGTTTTGTTTTTATGGCATATAAACCTCAGCGAGTCATTTATTGCTAGTAATACCTTTTTTCTTTCAACAATTTGTTGTTGTTTTTATATAAGTTTTTGTGTCGAGTTATACATTTTTCTTTTCGAGTATCAAGATTCATTGGGATTTGTTTTTAAGGGCAGGGTCCCCAAGTCCTACCCTGTTATTTAACCCATAACTGGAGGGAAGGGACGGATTAATACCTTTCCCAAGGATACCAGTGCTTAAGTGAATGCAGTGTATTCAACTGGAATTCGAACTCGGCTCACCGATTTCTCTTTCCTAGCCGATATCCACTGCACCACAATGCATATCCGTCACTAGACGCTTACTGCACCAAGGTATTCCATCTAAGTTCTGACCAGGCTCAACGTTGCTTAACTTCGGTGATCGAGCGAGAACCGGTGTATTCAACGTGATATGGCCGTAAGCCCTGTCTTTAAAGAAAATGCACTGTTATTGTCCTATTTCGGATTTTTGCTTTGCGCTTTATCTATCAGAATTCGGATCTAGTCTCATCGTATGGCTGATTAAGCTGATTGCCCAATGGAGTTAGCATTCGTGTGCAACTGACTTCTTAGGCAGTGCTATAAAAATGAATCTACTTTTTCAGATCTCCTTTATTTTAAGGGCTATATCTTCTTTTATGTGCCATGTCCCTACAGAACACGGGCGACCATGGCTTTCCACATCTCCCTGTCCCTGGTGGTTCTTAGCACGCTTTCTCCTGTAACATCTCGCAACCCTCGTTCTGTCATCCACCTGCTCAGGCCCTTCAAATATGTTATCAGCTGCTTTCCCCTGTCTCTTCCCCTCTATCTGGCCTGTTAGTAACAGGTTCTCCAAGCCCTCCTTCCTCATTGCATGTCCCAGGAACTTTAGTTGTCTCTTCCTGATGCTCAGTATTAAATTCCTTTTCGTCTCCATCCTTTCCAAAACCTCGTCATTGCTCACATGCTTGGTCCATGATATCCGCAGCATCCTTCTGTAGAACCCCATTTCAGCTGCTTCAAGTTTTTCCTTCATCTTCGAAGATATTGTCCAACATTCACAGCCATACCATGATAATAAATCGTAAACATTTCACTCCCTAGATTCAGTGAATCAGAATCAGTAGTTCACTTAGTTTTCAGTTGGGATCAAAGCCTAGTACCTGTTCTACCTGTTGATATTGCTATGTTCACAGACTCCGGCAGTTCGATGCTTGCGATAAAGTGAGCCTAAACCAGGGGTGATTTCAAATAAATAGCAGCGCCATTTCCATTGCACCAATGATGGAAGGTAAATGGTTTCCAATACCTGCAGGACATTTGTCGCATTGGACCTCCCACCACTGTTAGGCACATTCTAGCTCTGTGAGGAAGTGACTGGAGACTTGAATCGGATGCTAATCATTAATAAAACGTAGAGGGAATTTTTATTAGGGGTTTCCTTAATTGTACTAGTTTGGCTCCGAAGGTAACATCCATCCAATTTTATGATGGCCCACTGTTGTTTGTAATGTTATATTCCAGGTAGTCATGTATACCTGTTAACTCACGAAATAAAGAAAAAATGCATAATTGCTTTATCCAACGGTGTTATGCTCCCACCCATGTGGCTGTTCTAGTTCAATGGAAATAAGAGGAATACCAATGCTTTTGTTTTCTTTTATACCACCATACAGATGAATTTATCTGGACTATCGTGTACATCTGGAGTCAACTTATCCACGAGGCGTTAAAGAAAAATTACTAACATTTCTTAAAATACATCAAATATCAAGCCAATCATAGCGATCGGCCCGACTTATAAACGGGCATACTCGATGTGTATCTGTTGACCTAGATATCGGCTCCATGGTACAATGATGTGTTATTTGCATATCTAACACAATGTGCGTTGTGGTACAGTGGATACGAGAAATTGGGGAGCCGAGTTCGAATTTCAGTTGAATTCGTTGCATTCACTTACGCGCAAATACCCTTGGTAAAGGTATTAACCCGTCTCTTCCCTCCAGTTATAGGTCAAATAACAGTCTACCACAGAAAGTAATGGCGACCTACTGCGGGATTATCTTCTGGCCAGACAGTTATGTCTCTTTCGAGTCATGATCGCCCAAGCGAGTATCACGTATGGCACTTAACTGACTGAACAGAAAGGAAAAGTGGGGAAAAAACCCTGTAACTGTGAAGTTGAGTCATCACTTTTGATGCCAATTTTAACCAAACCCATGAGTAAAAGAGAGGGAAAAGTAAGTCAAAGAAAAACATTTTTTGTCGATGGAAGCAAAGTTAATAAATCAAGTCTTCTGTGTGTGTGTGTGTGTGTGTGTGTGTGTGTGACCTCGCGCACACGTGCGTGTATGTGTGTGTCAGCGATGCATGTAAGCGCAACATTTCAGCGCGTCTCTATATTCACGACGTTTCGGCCGTTGTACGCTCCGGCCTTCTTCAGGTCAATGGAATTCTGAACTGAACACTTTATCTCGTTCACCGGAGTAGATTAGGATACAATTCGAAATGTCAATAATTACAATAACTCATCTCAAAAATATAGACAGATCCTTAAAAAGGCTGGAGCGTACAACGGCCGAGTTGTTGTGAATATGGCAACAAAGATGAGAACAACAGTCCAAACAATGTAAATCGTATAAATAATTACAATACCTCATCTCAGAAATATAGACAGATATTGAAGGTGAATATGGCAACAAAGATGAGGACAACAGTCTGAACAATGTAAATAGTGTAAATAATTACAATACCTCATCTCAGAAATATAGACAGATATTGAAGGTGAATATGGCAACAAAGATGAGGACAACAGTCTGAACAATGTAAATAGTTTAAATAATTACAATATCTCTTCTTAGAAATATAGACAGATATTGAAGGTGAATATGGCAACAAAGATGAGGACAACAGCCTGAACAATGTAAATAGTTTAAATAATTACAATATCTCTTCTTAGAAATATAGACAGATGTTGAAGGTGAATATGGCAACAAAAATGAGGACAATAGTCCAAACAATGTAAATAATTATAATACCTCATCTCAGAAATGTATACAACGCTAGAGAAACTGAATGAAAACGCATTTAGGCACCTCCACTAAATCGCTGATAAAAACAGCATAGTAGGAGTTAAAAAATCACAAACTTAATAAAACAACTGCAACCATCAGAATAAAAAATTACAAAAAATGACGGCGTTATTCACACTTCGTAAGTAGGGGCGATGTTCTAGGTACTTACAAGGAATTTCTTATAATTAAAAAAAAACATTTTAGGGTTGTTTAGAAAAAGCGCATCCGAGTCACCTACATTTAGGGCGATAGCAAAGGTCAACCCAACCAGAGTGCAATGGAGGGAAAGATTTTGGAAAATTTGGTGTAAATGTTTAAATAATATTTATTTTTGTTTATATATATATATATATATATATATATATATATATATATATATATATATATATATATATAATTTTAGATATTCTACAATTTCATGGGTTAAAGAAAGCTGCTCGCCAACTTTCTTTAAGCTGTGAAATACGTATTACCCATGAAATTGTAGAATATCTAAAAATTTTTTTCTAAATTATATTACTCTGTTAAATTAAATAAATAAATTTAACATTGAGTTCTTTTGAGTTCGTCTCTATCGGAATTTACCGGACTTATATACCAAGTATTCTACGTTATATATATATATAGCACAAAGCCGAATATGGGGATTAAAGAATGCTGGTCTTAATCTGTCTTAAGTTAATCTAAGTTCCCTCATTCGCTGGCCCAAGCAGACTATACGGTGTTCCTTGATTCCTTGCACCAAAACATCACATTCTTACTTACCAATCTTACTACAAACACCATAATACTTTAAAGACTCCGTGAAAATTCTATCCAATCCTGTATGTAAAATTCTTCTGTGAGGAGTGGGAAATATGAATTTTAGTAAATATAATGTTTTTTATTTTGGCGAATTAACAGAAAAGAATCGCTTTTTATTACAATAAACAATAAAATTCACAATAAAGTTAAACAGCAGGAATCAAAAAATAAAATCTAAATCTAATCTAAAACTTATTTATAAATGGAACCTTGTGTGTGTGTGTGTGTGTGTGTGTTACCTATAGACTCCGAAACGGCTGAACCGATTTTCTTGAAATTTTACACAGTTGTACTATAGGCGTCTGCGAGTGTTCTGAGTTAGGTTTTGTGTCGAGGTACCCCCGATAAATATCGAAAATCGATAATCAAAAATATCGGGTTATAGAAGGAGTGGTCCGATTTTAATCAAATTTGATACACTCATAGACAAAGACATAAGAAACGATATTCAGAAGTTTCAAGGTTGCAGTACTTACAATAGTGCCGAAAATCGATTATATATATATATATATATATATATATATATATATTTATATATAAAGATGTTTGTGTGTGTGTCTGTTTTTCTGCCTATATGTCTGTATTTTTTTTCAGCCCTTTTATTTTAGTTTTTGCTTCGGGTTTGGCTCTAAGTAGGTATAATTGTAGTTCTTAATCTCAGCCATGATACCATTTACTCAGAGGACTTATTTAGCCTTCAAAATTCAGTTTACGACGAAAAAAACTTATTTGATATCGATACCAGGAAATCATAATTTGACTTAACATTCATTCATTTTTCTTTCAGTCTACGGTTTCGCTTTAATTGGAAACAACTATTGTATTTTAGTCTTTCGTGCCAACGTCCAAAGAGTCTGAGCTCCAGTGCCATGGATTCGTTTTAAAGCTTTCATTACACCCGAGCAACGCCGGGCTATGCTGCTAGTGAGAAATAAAAATATGGTGACGTGAAGTTGAACTTACAAAAATCGTTTGTCGTCATGAGCGACTTTCGTTGTTCAAATTCCATTGAATAGTTCGGTTAAAAACACTGTTATCATCTCTCTCGCTTTCTTTCTTTCTTTCTTTCTTTCTTTCTTTCTTTCTTTCTCTCTCTCTCTCTCTCTCTCTCTCTCTCACACACACACAAACACACACACATACACACATACACACACACGGAAAATACATCAAACTATTAATATATATGTTCTTCATTTCTACTGAAAATTTAAATGTGATGTTAAATGTGGATCAGATATGAGAAAATTAGCAAGCATGGATATTGTTCACCACACAAAGATATTTGAATTTGGGCTATGCCAAAATAATCTTTGAGTAATGATCCTCACTGTGTGTTCCGTACTTGTGTTTGTACGACAAGCCTTAGGCAACTCTGAGTAAATAATCACAGCGTAAGAATGAGGCTGAAAACAAGAAGATGAAATAATTGCCAATTTCAAAAACCACAAAAAAATTGGTTTCAATATCTACCTTATTTGTGTTTCGTTGTTGAAAAACACCGCAAGTCTTCAATGTGGATAGAGACGCTGCCTGTGTTGAGGGCAGTGAAGAAATAATATTGTCCGCTTTAGGACGGGGAGGAGGTGGGGGGTCGAAAAGAGGAAACTGAGGCACGAGAGAAGTCACTCCTCTTTTCTTCTTCTTTCACGTTTCTTTTTTTTTTGTTTAATTATGTGGGTTAGGTATTTGACTTCCTATTTATCCCAAACAGACATGATCTTTGAAAGGTGCGGGCAAAGAGAAAAACAGACTTAAACTCTTTTCCTCACATTTTCTTTTTTCACTCACTCACTTTTGTTCTCTCTCCCCACTCTCTCTTCCCTCCCCCTCTCTCTCTATATATATATATAATTGATACCTCCACTCATTTTCGATACTAGTTTTTTAAATTGAATTTTTAAAAATAAAAAAAAGTTTTCTTGAAACTTTTATTTTAGCTTTAATTGAAAACTAAATGACCAATTTTTACTATTTCCAGTAAGCAAAATACTCTGGTGTATATCAAACAAAAATTATATTGATTGGAAACTAAAATTTTGAGGTTTTAAAATTTTTTTTTCAGTTCTTCGGCCATTTTTGAGCGTTTGACACATTTGTAAACAAAAGTTAATTCTCGGTTTTACAAATCTTACAAAAATAAAATATACACCCGCGACACATTATTTTTGCAAAAAATTAGCAAATTTAAATTTAAATTAATCTGATTTATACAATCTGAAGTATTTATAGCATGAAGTTTAGAATAAAACTATTTCTTAATCACGGAGGTATCAAGTGATTCATGTGCAAAGTGAATGATGACAGCTAAGTATTGCTGACCAGAATTGATATAACCGTCCAATTTTTTTTCCTGTAAGGGGAAGAAACTATAAAACACGTGAACCTTTAATGTAACACAGAAAACACAGAAAATATCATACTAAAAAAACTTCAAATACACAAAAACAAAAAGAAATATTTAAAATGACGATGGCTCGACGATTGTATTAAACGTTTCAATTTTCCATTATTACATATAGTCTTTACTTAATAACTTAATAACCTAACCGCCACAAGGCTTTGTAAAATTAAAAAAAAAGCATTGAAATTTTATAAAATATTATAATTAAAAAAAGAAAGATTTAAAACAATTCTTTTAAAATTTCATTTTTCTTCGGAAGTTTTTTATAATGTCCTTAATATATATTATCTATAAAAGCAATTAAAATTTTATCTAATTAGATAATGTCATAGTTTCATTGTATTTCATATTTTACTAGTGAGAGCAGATTTTCGGAAAAAAATAAAAATAAAATAGGTGATTTACATTACCCAATGAGTTCTGTGTTTAAATAATAAAACAAATTTTCGCTACAAAATTTCATGAATTTACGAGGAAGGGGAGTCACAAATGCAAAAATATGTTTACTAAGTTTTTCTAAAAATAATAATTTCAAAAATAATTTCATTCATTTATGAATAAGTCCTGAAAGTTTCATTAAAATCCGACAATTATTTAATTTTTGCAAGATTTTAAAATTAATGTGATTATCGCAAAAATGAATGAATGAATAAATAAATAAATAAATAAATAAATAAAAACTGAGTTTCGTCATATTACATTATCCATTATAAACCCTGGTAACGCTAAAGAAAATCAAAATAATTTTTTTTACCAAAATTTCGATTAATTCAAAGGATTAAAAAACAATGAAATGGAAAAAAACAAGAATCTGTAAATCGTTCTCTGACATCTGTCCTTTGTGCTTAAATGAAAAAAACTGCTGCAGATTTTAAGGTTCCCTAAAAATAAAGGGCTGCTAAATCGTAGGGATGAGTTGATGGTTTTATGGAAACACCGAAAATATTTTTCTCTAAAATTTAATTAATTACACTTGTTTATTTATGACATATGCTCTAATATTGTTTAAAAAAACTATTTTGCTGAAATAAATACCCACACAATGCTTATTTGGTTTTCTTAACTCCAGTATACATTAGTATATCATGACTTAATTCTGATTCTAACCTAAACAATCCAGCCCCTTTAACAGATGACGTAGTACAACAACAACAACAACAACAACAACAACAACAAACAACAACAACAAACAAACAAACAAACAAACAAACAAACAAACAAACTAAAATCCAACCTGCTGTTAAAAATTATTGTCTACCCATTTAAATAACGTATGGTCCCAGCATGTATCCTACCCAGGCAAAATGAAAAGCGTCACGGTTTCGTTCTCCTTCTGACCCAAATTTTCAACTCCATAATTCGACCTAATCCTCACTTTTTGGGGGGAGGGAAAAAAATTCCCCATCGTCATCAACCTAAGATGGGGAATTTCCCCCACCTTTTCTGAACATTACCTAATTTTCATCCCTGAATTTTAAATTTTCTCCTAACCCTAACCCATGACTAGTTTGTCGGACGAAAGCCTCGTCTCGGTTTGTTTCTTTTAAGCGGATCTTTTGATCCTTTTTTTCAATCTATTTTTCTGTTTTTAAGCGATATCATTAAACTATTTGTTTTATAGTTTGCCATTTCTCACCATGGTCCTCTTCCATAGCATTTTGTTTTACGAAAAATCAATCAATCAATCAATCAATCTATCTATCTATCTATCTATCTATCTATCTATCTATCTATCTATCTGATGATGATGATGAAACAGATTGCAAGATGAAATTTATGAAAGTTCAGCCTGGTAACCAAACTGCAAGGTTTGAAAAAACGGTTACGTATGATGTCCTGAAACGAGTAAAACGAGTAAAACACAATGTTTTTTTTAAATTTCAGCTAAAGATCAATTATTCAGTCCCAGAGATTCAGATGATTTTGAAACTGGATTTAAAAACAAAACAAAAACTAATTTCCCCCCAAGCAAGATAATAAATCGACTAAGACGCAAGGGGGTTAGTTAGAGTGAGAAAATATGAAAAAAAAAAAAATTGTCAAGGAGAGACCAATGAAAGAACTGGAGTTAAGAAAACAGAAGATAACGATTGATATTGCATTTAAATTTCTGAAAGCTCAAAGTTGACTGAGAAGTAAGAAGCATTATGGTTTTTCCTATATAAATATTTTGTGAAGTCCCCACAAGCCTTTCCCTAAAAAATCTGTAACATTTAGTGTCTCCTTATAAAGATTCGGTGGACTTCATTCAATAAAAATTCGGAAACCCCTCAGTCTCTCTCCAGAAGCTTCTTCTTCTTCTTCTTCTTCTTCTTCTTCTTCTTCTTCTTCTTCTTCTTCTTCTTCTTATTATTATTATTATTATTATTATTAGAAGACCTATTCTTTTATATTCTTTTTTATTTTTAATCGTTTCACCCCAAGCAAGGCGGTAACGCCACTGATGCACAGGGGCCTACATAAGAGAAAAAGATTAGATAGAAGGAGAGTAAAGAGAAAGGCGAACCAGTTACAGGAGGTGTCAGAGAAAGGAGCAAGAGAAGGATGGGAATACAGGTGTGATGACAGTTGCAAAGGTAGAGAGAAAGGAAAAGATATACAGGGTGATGTACAAAGAACTAGAGTCAAGTGGTTAAGAGATGGGTATTGACATTGCATTTAAATTCCTGGACGTTGTAGCCGTCAGGAAAGTAAGAATATGGAAGAGAGTTTCACAGGCGGGAAATGCGAGAAAAAAAGATGATAGAGTAGAATTGTCGTCTGCCTTTGGTTGATCTAACTGTGAATGGGTGGGACCTAGTTGCCTGTCTGGTTGCACGAGTGACTTAAGTTCGTCAGAGCAGAAGCCATGAAAATATATATAGAACAGACAGAGGGAAGCCATATCCCGTCAGTGAGAAAGTTGCTGGAGTTGAGCCTCCAAGTCGGTACCTATCACATTACTAATTCTTCTTTGGAGCTTGTCGAGAACACTTAGACGAACAGCTGGGGCGCCTGACCATATATGACAGCAGTATTTCATGCACGGACGGATGGTTGATTTGTATATGTGCAAGATGGATTCAGGCGGAAAAAAACATCCTGGCACGATACAGTGACCCAACCTTCCTAGCAGTGGATAAAAAAAAGTATGTAAATAGACATATATTTCTTTCTTTATAAGTTGTGCTGTATTCTGGTGAGAGAGACATTATGTCAAGAGACAACGATAGCGTCATCTGTTTCTTTTTCTTTTTTCTTTATTTAAATCTTTCTTTAGGTTATTACTGCCTGGTCTTCCTGCTATTTTGAATTGACTTCTAAATTTATAACAATCATTATTATCTAGTCGTCATCGCTGAAGATTAAGTGACAACACATTTTCTTAACAATTCAAAACTTTCCTCTATGTTCATATTGATTTTGGCAATGCAAGTTTTTGAAGGATTTCAATTATGTTGTTAATGCACCTTCACGTAGTCAATGGGGATTCTGTTCTTGAGGCACTGTGCTAAGAAAACTCATCACAACTCAAGAATCTTTAAGAAAATCCCCGCAGAGGAAATGACGTCATATTTTTGGTGGTCTACAATCTTGGCCTCAATTCTAATATCTCCTTAAGTGCTTTCTCAGTTTATGGAAAAGGAGGAGAAGGTTGACTACTACTACTACCTGGTCCTAATCGTCGAAGATTAAGTGAAAATAATTTCCCTTAAACTCAGCACTCGTCTTTCTATTCATATTGATTTTTTAATAGAGGTTTCCTTAGGATTTCAATTATTATTATTATTATTATTATTATTATTATTATTATGTTCCCATTTTTCATCATATTTCAATTTCTGCTATGGTCGCACTACCTACCAAGTCTGCGAGAAGACCTAAGGCAGGTCGTGGTGAGTTGTTATAGATTATTATATTATTATTATTATTATTATTATGTTATTTTTCATCATATTTCGATTTCTGCTTTGGTCTCACTACCAACCAAGTCTGCGGGAAGACCTAAGGCAGGTCGTGGCGTGTTGTTATGGCCCCATTTCATGTTTTTTCTATCTTCCCTATCATCCCTAGCTTTACATAGATAAAGTTTTCCTTAGTGTGTGGGCTGTACTTAATAAGACAATTTTTGTATATCTCTTAAGCTGGGATTTCCAGGGATTCTTTCAATGTGTTACTTTGTTCCATTTTTTGTCATTCCAAGTGCACCTACTATCATTGGCACAACTCGTGTTTTCAATTTCCACATTTTTTTCTATTTCAATTTCCAGGTATTTTAACAGTTTTTCAAATTCCCTGGTTGCTATGTTACAATCCGCTGGACAAGCCATATCAATTAATAGACAAGTTTTCTCCTTCTGGTTTTTAACAATAATGTTTGGCCTGTTTGCTTCAATTTTTCTGTCTGTGTAGATGGTGAAATCTCATAGAATGGTGACATCTTCTATTTCTGTAACCGGTGCTGGGTGATGTTCATACCAGTGTTTGTTTACAGATTTTCCATAGTGTTTGCACATTGTCCAATGTAAATATTACCCAACTCTATCGTGGCGATTTTTATATTCATTTGGGGCAAGCACAGAACAGCCTGAGATTAGGTGGTCTATTGTTTCTTGGTGTTTATCACAAAACCTGTATTTTGGATCCATATTATTATGCATAATATTTGCCTGAAAGTTTCTAGTGAAAAGACTTTGGTCTTGTGCTGCAAGAATAAATCCTTCAGTTTCAGACTTAAATCCAGATGCACGTAACCATCGATGAGTATCAACTTTATCAACATTGGATTTATTGGCACGTTCTGGATATTGGCCATGCAGAGGTTTGTCTTGCCAGCATTGTTTCATCTGTTCAAGAGCTTTATCTTTGGCTTTCATTTTCATATTTTTTGCCGCAATGGTTGGTTCTTGGCTTCTGTTTTGCTTTTCTACAGAATCTACTAACTGTAAATCTTGTTTGTATTTACTGCCTTCTTTTATTATTGAATATTTTTTCTTTCTTTCTTCATGTTGCCTTACTAATTGTATCATCCAATCCTTTGTTGTTTTTCCTTTGTTAGTAAGCCAATAGTTGTTGTCTTGTATGACAATTCCAGCTTAATAAGACCTCTTCCACCTTCTTTACGGGGTATGTATAGACGGTCTACATCAGCCTTTGGATGATGCATCTTATGCTTAGAAAGAAGCTTTCTTGTTTTAGAATCCATTCGCCTGATGTCGTTTAGAGTCCAGTTTAAGATGTTGAAACTATATTGGACAACTGGGATTGCAAGGATATTAATGGCCATAACTCTGTTCTGAGAATTCAATTCAGTTTTTAATATCATTCGTAGCCTTCTATAGTACTCTTTACGCACTATTTCTATCATTTTTTTATGGTGAATGTTTTCACTCTCATTTACACCTAGGTATTTATAAGCTTCTTCTGGTTTCAATTCTTTTATTGTTACAGCAGGGTCTAAGATAATTGAAGATGTTTCTTGTATTGATCCACGTAAAACTGTAGCTTTAGCACATTTATTCAAATTGAATTTTATTCCAATGTCTTCGCTGAAGCATTTTAAAGTTTGCAGAAGACCTTCCAGCTCATTATCATTCTTAGCATATAACTTTAAGTCATCCATGTAAAATAGATGGCTTATTTTCTTTTGGCCTATTTTATAACCACATTCTGTCTTATTAAGTTGACTGGTTAGTGCTATTAATGATATGCAGAATAGTAAGGAAGATAAAGAATCACCTTGAAATATACCTCTTTTGATGTTTATTGCATCAGATTATAGGTTCCATTTATATGATTGAGGTAAAGGGTTGTTTTCCATATAGACATGCACTGTTTGATGAAATTGATGATGACGGGTGATATCTTGTATATATTTAAAGTCTTTAAAATCCAGGAATGTGGCACACTATCGAATGCCTTACGATAATCTATCCAGGCAATACTAAGATTTTTCTTTGTACTGCAGCAGTTTTCCAGGATCATTTTGTTAATAAGCAATTGGTCTTTACATCCATAACAGCCATGTTTGCACCCTTTTTGTTCAAGCGGTAACATGTAATTTCTTTCTAAGAATAAATATGTCCATTTTGTTAAAATAGATGTTAATAGGTTATATGTTGTCGGAAGGCATGTAATTGGTCTGTAGTTTTTCGGGTTGTTTGTGTCACCATTCTTGGGTAGAAGAAATGTAATTCCTTTAGTCATCAGGAATTTTAGTGGGATCGTCAACCATTTCTTGAAGTTCTTTGGCTAGTTTTTTATGTGCTGCATTTAAATAATATAGCCAAAAGTTAGGAATTTTATCTATACCTGGGAATTTCCAAATGTGTGCTTTTTTTAGTGCAAATTTAACATCCTCTTCTGTAATTCCAGCCCATGTCTGTTCTGGTTTATTTTTGATTCGTTCTATCTCTTGTGCAAGCCAATCTACTTCTTTGTTATGTTCTTTAGGGCAAGCCCATATCTTTTCCCAGAACTGTGTAACCTCTTCCATTCTGTGTGTGTGGGGGGGGGGACTGTCACTTCAATTCTTTATTTACCTATTTCCCTGAAAAATTTCTTTGCATCGGTTTGAAAAATCTTGTTTTGTCTGTAGAATCTTGATCTTTTCTCATAGCGTCTTATTCTTTGAGCCTTCAGTTGTATTGTTTGCTTTATTTTTTCCTTAGTTGATAGGACTTCATTTTCATTTCTAATATTGCATTTTCTTTCGACTCTTCTGCTTTTCCGAGTTCTTACATTTATTCCTCTACTCAGTTCATCCAGTACTGATAGTTCGCTTCTAAGTTGTTCGATTTCTTTTTCTATTTTTCTTTTCCAATGTGGATCTTCATGTCTGCGAGACTGCCTTGTTTTTAATTTGATATTCAATTTTTTTGTTGCTGCTATTGCTAATGCATATATTGCTTCATTGAGATTTGTATGAGTGTCTTCTTCATCCAAAATTAATTTGAGTGCTGCATTGTAGAGCTTAATAGTTCGGAGGTTATGCTTTGTTGGTTGTAATTTTGGGAGCTGTTCTCGTTCCTCCATTGCAATATTTTGTATTTGACTTATATGGTTCTTGATTTCTTCCTTGGCTTCTTGTATACTGTTCTTATTTCCCGTAAAATAAAATAATAATAAAATAAAATCATTATTATTATTATTATTATTATTATTATTATTATTATTATTATTATTTGTGGGGCAATGGTTAGCGAGTTGGATAAACAGACTGTTACTTTTGTGTAGTGAATTCGATCCTCACTAAGCGGCCCACACTTGTAATCATGTACATCACTAAACAAAACCTATTGAATAATAATAATAATAATAATAATAATAATAATAATGTGATAGGTGCACCTGGAATATCCTTATCAGACTGGGTATTTTGATAGATATTTGTATATTAAATATCAAAATGTTCTAGAATTATCGAATCAAGTAAAACAATGAATCTTATACAAGAGTGACAATATATTTCATGAATCTGACAAAATGCATGAAAAAATTGGAAATGTGAGAAAAAGTTGAATTCTAAATGGATTAGATTTAAATTTTCGGCGGACCTGAAGCAGACTACCACCACGTTTAATTTCGTTGTTTTTCATTTTTTTTTTTTTTACTTTTTTCAGCGCAGTCCTATCAATTGTTACTTAAACTTTCCGATTATCAAAAAAAGCTTTCGAAAAATTTACAATATTTAAACAAATTTGGGCGAGGGGTCAGTTTCTCATACAATGTTAAAGTAAATCGATCCTCCATTTTCAACCCACTATAAGGTTGTAAGAGAAACTTGTCCCCCCCCCACCACTAAAATTGTTTAAATATTGAAATTTTTGCAATTTTTTTTTTCGTCATTAGTAAAGTTTAAGGTGTAAAAGATAATATTGCACTGAAAAAAGTCCAAAAAATTTGATAACGAACAAATTTACCGTTGGCGGTAATGTCGTACCGGCGACTGGTTTCAAAATGGAGGCTCGATCTGCTTTAACGTTTTATGAGAAACTTATCCCCTCTAGAAAATATTTAAATATTGAAAATTTTCAGTCGTAAAGCTAAGTGGGTACTCAATCTTACTACGCTAAAAAAAAAAAAGATGAAATTAAACGCGGTGGTAGTCTGTTTCAGGTCCGCCAAATATTCAAATTGATTCATTTATCATAATCTTTTTTTTGTTTTGAGAAAATATGTTCACTCTTTTTGTGTAAATTTCATCTAGGACAAAAAAAAAAAAGATAAAAATAAGTGAAACATCAATTTATCATTTGGAAAAAGACTTGCTTAAGAATGAACAATACGAATTCCAGTCGAAATAAATAAATGTCATCTAGTAAAACAAAACAAAAAACATACAAGATATATTCGAGCAAGAATTCGATCTTTTCAACAAGCCTCGGTAGGATCCAAGCAACTTTGGTAAGTATATGGAGTTTTAAAAATGATTTGCTGTCCCTTGATTTAAAAGGAAAGCTGCTGGATACGAATGAAAACTAAACGAATGCATCAGAATAATGAATCAAAAGAAATACTAATACAGATTCGACAGTTAATGCAAACGATTCAAAAGATTTGCGTTTGATTGTGTGAACAAATGGTATGAGTCCAAACCAGAAGTTGACATAAAAAATAAATTGAACAAATCTGGGACCTTAAGGAGAAAAACGACAGCCAAATCGAGAAGATCGGATTTTATGGTCGTAAAAGCGTTATAACAGAAGACGGAAAGTGCGACACAGAGATCCAAAGGAGAATTGGCATGGCGAAGGAAGCATTCCAGAAGTTGAGTAAAGTATTAAGAAACAGGAAAATTTCGCTAGAAACAAGGAAGAGAGTATTGGATTGCTACGTGCTATCCGTCCTTCAATATGGCAGTGAATGCTGGATAATATCATCAAAAATGAAGGAAAAACTTTAAGCAGCTGAAATGTGGTTCTACAGAAGGATGCTGCGAATATCATGGATAGAGCATGTGAGCAATGATGAGGTCTTGGAAATGATGGAAACAAAAAAGAAATTAATACTGAGCATCAGGAAGAGACAGCTGAAGTTCCTGGGACACGCAATGAGGAAGGAGGGCTTGGAGAATCTGATACTAAGAGACAGGGGAAAGCAACGGATAACATATATGAAAGACCTTATCAGGTGGATGACGGAACGAGGCTTGCATGTTGTAACAGGAGAAGGCGTGCTCAGAGCCACCAGGGATAGAGAAACGTGGAAAATCATGATCGCCTACGTCCTGAATGGACAAGGCACATAGAAGAAGAAGAAGAAGAAGAAGAAGAAGAAGAAGAAGAAGAAGAAGAAGAAGAAGAAGAAATAAAGAGACAAGGACCTGCTAGATAATGGGGTGAATGATAAAGACAGAAAAGAAAGAAAACAATTTGAAAAAATAGGAGTGGAACGTGAAGATTAGAGTGGCATAAATAAGAGCTGGTGTATGTGGAATCGAGCTAAAATATTGGAATGGAGTGGAAAGTCTAGAACGAATTAAGGTTTTCCAGACCTCAATGTTGTCGGTTTGGAGTGGGTGTCTGCCACGATACTTAGACAGGTGCTGGGAATTTGGGGAAGCTTGATGTCTCTAGCGATAACCATCAGGCGTCTGTTGAGAGTGCGCAACGGCATGACTAATAAAAGATAATAAGGTTAAAAAAAGACATCAATGAGTTCGTCAAAAATCATTAATTGACGAGTAGATTCTTAGCAGACACAATTCTGTAAAGATGAGTCGCTTCCTGCTCGGCCGGAGGGGTGGGGAGAGGGTTAATGAAAAAAAGAAAAGAAATAAAATTACATTAATGGCATCATTTCCGGAGAAGTTTAATTCTCTTGTCTTTGTCATGCTTAGAATTTGACACGAAACGATTCCGTGATATTTTTTTAATTTTTTATGTGTAGCTGGTACAAGGGTAGAGGGTAGAAATAATAGTGGTGGTAAATGAGCTGTCTGTAGTTGATAGAAGCACAAGAGCAAATAACCAAGAGTGAAGAAAGAAATAATATTGAAGAACTGATAGCGTCATATTCTATTGAGATTAGTTAGGATAAGCAATGGAAACCGTGAAGAATTTACATCTTGGAGATTGTAGTGGTGAAGTATGGTGTGTCTGTTCTTTCTGAAAAATTACGAATTTCCGGTCGAAAACATTTACCATTTTCAAATTATTCCTGATTTGCTGAGAATGGATGTTCACCGAGACACAGTCTTTTTAAGTATGAATTTTCTGATATCTACTCATTCAGATCTCCCTCATCTAATCTCCACTCATTCGATCTCTACTCATTCTATTTTTACTAATTCTGATATCTACTCATTCTGATCTCTACTCATCCAATCTCCACTCATTCTGATCTACACTCATTCTGATCTCTACTCATTCTGGTCTCTACTCATCCGATCACCACTCATTCTGATGTCTACTCATTTTGATCTTTGCTCGTCCAATCTACACTCATTCGATCTCTGCTTATTCTGATCTCTACTCATTCTATTTTTACTAATTCTGATCTCTACTCATTCTGTTCTCTACTCAGTCGATGTCTATCAATTCTGATCTCAACGTATTCGATCTCTACTCATTTTGATCTCTAGTCATTCTGGTTTCCACTTATTCTCATCTCTACTCATTCGATCTCTACTTATTTTGATCTTTACTCATTCGATTTCTACTCATTTTGATCTCTACTCATTCGACAGCAAAAAGTTATAAAAATTTATTTTTGGATATTTTCTGTTAATTCAACTCAAATAATTTAAATTTACTTTTCGTAAACATTAATTCACCTCACGAAAGTAAAACTTTTAAATCAAAATTTGTTTGTTTGTTTATTAAATGTTTGGCACTCTTTTGAAATTATAAATTTTAAATAAAAATTTGTTAAGCTTGCCATGAAGTTGCTGGAATTAATAGAAGAATGCAACGACAAGGAGAGGGGTGTTTGCTTTTATCTGAGAGTAAGTATTCTTCCTACTTCGATTAAATGCTCTTCTAAAAAACATGATATGAGATTCAACAGAATAAATGGTGCTGTCGTCTTAGTGAACGCAGCGAAAATAATTCACCAAGGAAAGAAAGTTGGCTTCAATGACCCCCGACTTCCTGACCATAAAGCCATATTATTATTTATTGTCAAAAATGTACCGACTATAAAATTTTGTGAAGAATGACGCAGTTCACTCCGCCAGAAATTTGCAAACTGCATGCTGTACTGCTGAGCGTTCTCACCGGTAAGTCCAATATAAACATTTCAGAGTATTTGGGTGTCAATTTGACGACAGTGCAGACAGTTTGTGAAGTGTTGGATGAGTCTAATGGGGATTACAAAAGGTACGACAGCACGGAAATCTTACTCTGGTCATTCTAATGAGAAAAGAACTTCCGAATTTGCTGTTTGCAGGTCATGAAAACAAACTCTCCAAGTCAATCGGGTCTATAGCCAGGAAGATAGCGCTAATCTGGGTAAAGAGGGTGGCTGGTGGAAGGCCCTATGTCTTGTAACAGAAAGAACCCAGTCATGGCTGTCAGATAATTTCTTTGTAATACCAATATATATATATATATTGCTTCCTCAGCAACGAACTATATTTCAAAAAATCAAATGACAAAATGAACAAAAATATTATACCGGCAGAAGTCCCAAAATAATTTTCATCACGGAAAATTAAAGGGGTAGGATTAATAAGAAAGCAGACAGATATCTATGTCTATCTATGTCTCCTCTCTCTCTCTCTCTCTCTCTCTCTCTCTATATATATATATATATATATATATATATATATATATATTATCTTTAGAACATGTACAAACCACCAACTACTCCAAAATTGTACATTTTGTTTCGTTATTGAAAGAACAATGTCTCATCAGATAGTCAATAATGGTGGTAATAAACGTTTTTTCTCTCTTGTTTTCCTCTTTGCTTTTTGTTTCCTCTATGTCTTTGTCTTTCCTCTTTCTTTTCCATTTTTTGATTTCTCCTTTTTCTTTCTCATCTTTTCTGCCCTTTTTCTTTCTTCCCCTCTTTTTAAATATCTTTTTATTTCGTACAAAAAGATTTCCAAAAATATTTTTTAAAATTATTGCCATAATTATTAACTACCTGGTGAGATATTGTTCTTTCAATGTCGAAACAAAATGTACAATTTTGTAGTAGATTGTAGTTTGTACATGTTCTAAATTATAATTTATAATAAATATTCATTGCTCTATTCTTATATTGAGCACTGTTTTAAACTAATGCTTTGAACGTCGCAATTATTTTCTTCGTTCTTATTACAAGATGTTAAAAGAACACCTACATTAAAAACCCACTGTTCATGCATTTACTTTTATAAAGAGTGATAGATACTGAATAGAGCTTAATAATGTAACTTTGTTATTACAATAGTTTATAAAATCATAATATCACTACACAAAAATTTTCATGTTTCGGAACAGAACTGTTCCTCTTCAGGTGATATGTTAAAATAAATGGTGAAAACGATTTATTCTTGAAAATATCTAGAATATCTAAAGTCATCCTCCCCACTTTCCTAACCGAAATATTTATCTCTATGGTCACATAATTCTAAATGCTGATTGACTAGTTTTGACCCACCTAAATGCATTTCCTCCAACCACTACTCCCTAATTTTCTAAATAACCATGAATTCATCTTATATTTTCAAAATAAATCGTTTTCATCATTTATTTTAACATATCACATGAAGAGGAACAGTTCTGTTCGGAAATATGTAGTGATATTATAGTTTTATAATAACAAAAATAGAATATATATGGAAACAATCTAGCCGTACTGATGATCTGTGATACAGCGAAACAGGACTGTATGCGGATGACTATATATACATATTAGTCATCCACATACAAGCCTGTTTCACAGCTCATCAGTGTGATTAAACACATCCACTTGCTTCCAGCCGGGATCGAAACTCGACCGAGTTGGTGTCAGTCGGAGTCCCTACTCTGTAAGCTATATATATATATATATATATATATATATATATATTATCATTACGATTGAGCTCTCTAGAAAGGAAAAATTTTAAAACAGTTACCACTACAGCGATTTTTGCTTTACTCTTCATCAATGAATTGTGTTCTTTCGGTGACTGGCGTGTGCATGCATAACACGCTAAAATTTCCCTTCTCTGATTCCATGCGCCTGTTGTATAGGGGTTAACCACTGACACCAAATCGGTCGAATTTCGATCGCGGCTAGAAGCAAATGGATATCTAGCCACACTAATTAGTTGTACGTGGATGACATATATATATATATTAGCGGATGATTATTTACGCTCTCACACCCTGATTGAGCGCTCTCGAAGAATGGTAGACTTTGAAAAAACAGTAGCTACTCTGGCATGTATGCATCGCTCATTCAGTAATGAATTAGAACACTCTGGCTATTGGGTGTGTATAATGATAATATACACGCTAAAAAGTCTGCCTTCTTCTAGTGACCACCCATAGCCTTGAGGTAGAATCGCCGACTGACGCTAATTCGGTCGGGTTTCAATCCTGGGTTAAAAGCAATCGGAGTCTAACCGTACTGATGAGCTGTGATACAGCGAAACAGATCTGTCTGCGGATGACTATATATGGGCACGCCATGCTACTAACAGAGTAACGGACCGCCGTATTCCTTTGATGAGAAGTAATTTCCACTTGAACAGCTTCGTTCCACGAATCACTGCTCTGTGAACCCGGCTCCCAAGAGGATGTTTCCCCAATCAGTAAAATCTTAACCTGTTCAAAGTTAGGGTTAACCGTTATCTTCGACTTCTATCTGCATAAATTGCCTCTACCTCGAGTATTCCCCAGGTTTTTAAGTAAAGAAACTTACTGCAATAAATAAATGAATAAATAAATAAATAAATAAATAAATAAAACAGAAGTGGACATTGAAGTCAACACCAAGAGGCGCACTAACTTCAATGTCCACTTTTATATTTGCATAAGCTCTATTCCTGAGCACAAATATAGCGTAACTTAAAATTTTATTATATTCAAGTTTGGATTAGAATGCAACAGTACGATAGGATAATGAACAAATAGGAGAATACCTCAAGGGTTTCGGATAAATATTTTGACATCTATAAACATACTCTTCAAACACACTTTATTATATCAACAACTTTTATTAAATCCATACTTTAAGAGTCTACTAGAACATGTTTACCTAAAACCACAACCGGTGTAAATTAAAATCTTTCACCCTCACACAAAACATCCCTAAATCAACATTAAGAAAACCACCAGACACACAAGCGTATACACATTATCAACCGAATCCTACAAAGTACGTACTAGAATTATAATACATATACACAGATGAATTATATACACGACTATTGCTTCATACGACAGATACACATTAAACCATCTTCTTCTTCTTCTTCTTCTTCTTCTTCTTCTTCTTCTTCTTCTTCTTCTTCTTCTTCTTCTATGTGCGCTGTCCCTTCAGGACGTAGGCGATCATGGCTTTCCACGTTTCTTATCCCTGGTGATTCTGAGCATGCCTTCTCCTGTTACCCCATGCAATCCTCGTTCCGTCATCCACCTGATTAGGTCCTTCAAATATGTTATCCTTTGCTTTTCCTTTCTCTTTTTCCCCTCTATTTGGCCTGTTAGTATCAAGTTCTCCAAGCCTTCCTTCCTTATTGCGTGTCCCAGGAACTTCAGCTGTCTCTTCCTGATGCTCAGTATTAATTTCCTTTTTGTTTCCATCATTTCCAAAACCTCATCATTGCTCACATGCTCGATCCATGATATTCGCAGCATCCTTCTGTAGAACCACACTTCAACTGCTTAAAGTTTTTCCTTCATCTTTGATGATATTGTCCAGCATTCACTGCTATATTGGAGAACTGACAATAGACCGCAATCCAGTACTCTCTTCTTTGTTTCTAGCGAAATTGTCCTGTTTCTTAATACTTTACTCAACTTCTGAAATGGTTCCTTCGCCATGACAATTCGCCTTCGGATCTCTGTGTCGCACTTTCCGTCTTCTGTTATAACGCTTCCCAGGTATTAAAATTTTTGTACCTGCTTGATTCGAGTATCCCCGACCTGTATTTGGCATTTTCGGCTGCCCTTTTTAAAGCAACGCAAAAACACCTGAATTTTCTTTTCTTCAACATATTTCATTTTCTGATGAATCTTAACAAAAAAGCAATGTTAGATTCATAAAGATTTTCCCCCTAATCCTATCACACACACACACACACACACACACACACACACACACACACACACACACACACACACACACATATATATATATATATATAAGTTAAAAATAGGCTAAATATTTCACTGACATGTTTATTTCTTACTGGTTTCCTTTGATGACGGCATAGGTTCTTGCAATATTCTTCAATAAATAATAATAATAATTATAATAATAACAATAATTATAATAATAATAATAATTATAATAATAATAGTGTAGCTTTATCAGATTCGATGTCATAATACGCATATTCAGCATTGTTTATTTATAACCCTGATCTCATTTTGGTGGTTTTCCGGGTCTCTCAGTCAGTAACAATTATAGATCTTAACCATATGGCCTTCCGATCCGATAAAAAACTGCAATAGTAATCCCAGTAATAAAAAGAGCACTAGGAATTATAAAAAAAATAGTGATATATCATATTATAATTCGTTCGGTAGCATGTACGCTAAGCCTTGTCAATACCTCATAAGCAATGGCCTATTCCGATTTGGTCGCAAGTAAAAATGAAAAAGATATATCAGATATGCTGTTTGGTCTCAGCAAGGAAGAGAGAGAGAGAGAGAGAGAGAGAGAGAGAGAGAGAGAGAGAGAGAGAGAGAGGTGATACCGCTTTCGGGTCATTAACCTCTGCTTTCAGGAAAATGGAAAACAAAACTTGTCAATGTTTGTGTCTTTCCATTTGTACCCTCTTACATCTTGAAGTAGTAATCTGCAATTCTACTTATAATTTTATTGCAATAATTTGCAAAATGTTTAGGCCCAAATGATTAACGATGCAATTAGGCAATTTCCACGCGTGTTTTGCAGTCGTGGAACTCACAAAGAGTTTATTCGACCATTAACTTAAAAATTTTACCTCGCCAGAAAATTCATATAAGAAAACCGTGAAATTTTCACGGTGACTGTTCGTTAAGAGAATCCCAAGAAACCCCTAAATATTTGTAATTATGAGCACCGCTCACACAATCTGAAACAAAAAAAAAAAAACCCACTCTCGATGTCATATGATCAATAACTTTTCCTCCCAGGTCTCACTTAACAGATATGACAAAGAATTGCATAAAAAAACCCATTAAAAAAAAAACAAACTGGAAATAATATCAATAGGTCTTATGCAAAGAATTGTAGGTTGTCTTGTCATGACACGCAAGCATTATTTGTCAAGTAGATTGTACAGATGTTTCCTGCTTACTGTCATGGACGACAACTTATATAAAGCAGCACTTGTGTTTCAAAATTGCCATAATTCACAGTAGAAACAGCACGGGAGCAAAATCTTTTTTTAATATTTTACAAAGATCTTTGCAAGTTTTTCTTTAAATTCGAAGCAAAAGATCTTATTCGTATTGGTCCCTTAGGAACGCTACTGACATTTGGTTTAGAGCGTTTGTCCGAAGTTCCGGACAAACGGAATTTCGGATGCAAGCGAAAAAAAAAAATAGTTCATATATATTTATTTTCATCGTTTCTTTATAAGAATTTTTCTTTATTTAAATGTTTTCTTATTAGGATTTTTTCTTTATTAGGCGTGTCTATCAAAAATGAACTCTAAAGGAATCGTTTCCAGTGAAATATTTTTATTTAAACATTCACAACACTTTGTCCATACTTCTGAATTTATTTCCACTGTTTGGACAGTTATCCTAATCTTCATTACCATATTTACGACGTTTCAGCCGTTGTACACTCCAGTTTTCTTCAGGTGCTAAAAATTTTGAACCGAACCTTTTATTTCGATATATATCTTCTTTTCTCGCGCTTACCGCCTGTGGAACTCCCTTCCACATCTCTGCTTTCCCGACAGGTACAATCTCCAGGAGTTTAAATGTAAGGTCAATAGACACCTCCTATCACACTAACTTGCATTTATTCTCCCAAGACTCTCACCATCTACCCAACCCTCATTCTCGGTATCCTTACCCGTCTTTCACCCTCCTTCTGACATTTCCTATATCTAACCATCCTTTCTCACCACTTTCCCCTCTATGTAACCTCCTGCACCATAGTGGCAGTGGAATGCTTTGCTCGGGGTGAAACGATTATATATATATATATATATATATATATATATATATATATATATATACTATGCTATCTTTACGATTGAGCTCTCTAGAAAGGAAAATTTTAAAAACAGAGGTATATCATTCTCCTTCCAAGTGCGATGCCGCTTCCCGATGTCATGTAGTTATCTCCCTTTGACTCAACTCTTTAAGATATTTAGAGAGTTGAAAATGAGAATTATATACTCAAGTGATCGAAATAAAGGGTTTGGTTCAAAATTCATAGCACCTAATGTAGATCGGAGAGTACAACGGCCGAAACGTCGTAAACATGGCAATAAAGATGAAGACAACTTAATGTGTTCATAATGAAAAAGGTATTCACGACTCTATTAAATATTTTATGTAAATTACTACAAAACCAAAACATCAACATTTGAATTCTGATCATGTTCTTAAACAGCCTCGTCAAATCGAAACATTCATACGGACGTCATACATGCCACCATATTAGTTCAGAGATATAAAATCTGTTAGGCGTTTACAACCGCTTCCTAAGATCGATGGCGAGAAAAGAATTTGAGCAAGTGAAACGTGAGAAACTTGGCAAGAATAATTCTTCATTGAAAATTGTTGACTGGCGATACAGAATCACAAAGAAAACGGATCATTTATGGATGAACAAGAACAGTAACAATTAAAATCGATTGCAGTGTAACACGAAGAGAAAATAATGACATAATCAAGATGTTGACATCCCATACGACATCAAATGAAAGGGTAGAAAGAAAAACCGCCATTAATATTAAAAAGAGCGATAAAATCTACTGGACTTGAGGAACCTGCTTTCCAGAAAAGTTGTTTTAAGAAAAAGATTTCATAAATTTGAACCGAAAGAGAAAATGATGACGTAATTAAGATGTTGACATCCCATACGACATCAAATGAAAGGGTAGAAAGAAAAACCGCCATTAATATTAGAAAGAGCGATAAAATCTACTGGACTTGAGGAACCCGATTTCCAGAAAAGTTGTTTTAAGGAAAAGATTTCATAAATTTGAACCGAAAGAGAAAATAATGACATAATCAAGATGTTGACATCCCACACGACATCAAATGAAAGGGTAGAAAGAAAAACCGCCATTAATATTAGAAAGAGCGATAAAAGCTACTGGACTTGAGGAACCTGTTTTCCAGAAAAGTTGTTTTAAGGAAAAGATTTCATAAATTTGAACCGAAAGAGAAAATGATGACGTAATCAAGATGTTGACATCCCACACGATATCAAATGAAAGGGTAGAAAGAAAAACCGCCATTAATATTAGAAAGAGCGATAAAATCTACTGGACTTGAGGAACCCGCTTTCCAGAAAAGTTGTTTTAAGGAAAAGATTTCATAAATTTGAACCGAAAGAGAAAATGATGACGTAATCAAGATGTTGACATCCCACACGACATCAAATGAAAGGGTAGAAAGAAAAACCGCCATTAATATTAGAAAGAGCGATAAAAGCTACTGGACTTGAGGAACCCGCTTTCCAGAAAAGTTGTTTTAAGGAAAAGATTTCATAAATTTGAACCGAAAGAGAAAATGATGACGTAATCAAGATGTTGACATCCCACACGATATCAAATGAAAGGGTAGAAAGAAAAACCGCCATTAATATTAGAAAGAGCGATAAAATCTACTGGACTTGAGGAACCCGCTTTCCAGAAAAGTTGTTTTAAGGAAAAGATTTCATAAATTTGAACCGAAAGAGAAAATGATGACGTAATCAAGATGTTGACATCCCACACGATATCAAATGAAAGGGTAGAAAGAAAAACCGCCATTAATATTAGAAAGAGCGATAAAATCTACTGGACTTGAGGAACCCGATTTCCAGAAAAGTTGTTTTAAGGAAAAGATTTCATAAATTTGAACCGAAAGAGAAAATGATGACGTAATCAAGATGTTGACATCCCACACGACATCAAATGAAAGGGTAGAAAGAAAAACCGCCATTAATATTAGAAAGAGCGATAAAAGCTACTGGACTTGAGGAACCCGCTTTCCAGAAAAGTTGTTTTAAGGAAAAGATTTCATAAATTTGAACCGAAAGAGAAAAATGATGACGTAATTAAGATGTTGACATCCCATACGACATCAAATGAAAGGGTAGAAAGAAAAACCGCCATTAATATTAGAAAGAGCGATAAAAGCTACTGGACTTGAGGAACCCGATTTCCAGAAAAGTTGTTTTAAGGAAAAGATTTCATAAATTTGAACCGAAAGAGAAAATGATGACGTAATCAAGATGTTGACATCCCACACGATATCAAATGAAAGGGTAGAAAGAAAAACCGCCATTAATATTAGAAAGAGCGATAAAATCTACTGGACTTGAGGAACCCGATTTCCAGAAAAGTTGTTTTAAGGAAAAGATTTCATAAATTTGAACCGAAAGAGAAAATGATGACGTAATCAAGATGTTGACATCCCATACGACATCAAATGAAAGGGTAGAAAGAAAAACCGCCATTAATATTAGAAAGAGCGATAAAAGCTACTGGACTTGAGGAACCCGCTTTCCAGAAAAGTTGTTTTAAGAAAAAGATTTCATAAATTTGAACCGAAAGAGAAAATGATGACGTAATCAAGATGTTGACATCCCACACGACATCAAATGAAAGGGTAGAAAGAAAAACCGCCATTAATATTAGAAAGAGCGATAAAAGCTACTGGACTTGAGGAACCTGTTTTCCAGAAAAGTTGTTTTAAGGGAAGGTTATTTAGCTCAAAACAATACTGACTGCTTGGTTAACGAATGGCAAATGTTTTCTTGGAAGTAAATGATTAATGTTACCATTGCCATAATGGAACAATAAATAAGAGAGATTGCGATACAAAAATAGGTAATCAGCTGATAAACCCTTTCCTTTCTCCGTAGACTTTGGTCAATGGCGTCTTGAAGTCCTTGAATAGATTAGAAACCTTTTTTAGCTAAAAAAAAAAACAAAAAAAAAAAGCATAGACATACCTGGATGGGAGTGGTGGTTCACTCTGTTTATTCAAACGATTGAGTTGAGATCTACTCAGTTATGAAAATCAGAAGCTCCTTTGGCGCACAAAAGGAAAAGAAGTAAGATTTTTATCCGGGGGGGCGGGGGGGTTAAGATTCAAACGGAACAGCCCAGTCGGTATAGAAAGGTATGGATTTCTGGTACTGACAAAAAACAGAGATTTTTTTTTTTTTTTAACCCACAAGCACAAATTATATCTTTTATAGAAGTAGAGATTATATTTCAACCCGAGGGACGTAGAATGTTTTGTGAATGTTTGTTATTTTATACTGGGGAGGTGACAGGGAGAGAAAGACAAAACGCGCATATTTCTTCTTGAGTGAATAGAAATGACGCTTAATATTTATGTAAAATCTTTAACACCCTGTGCACAAAAATTGACAATTTTTAAAACAGTATATCATATCATAGCAATAAATGTTCATGTGTATTCCTAAAGTAATAGGAGGAGTAGTTATAGCAGAGGTGGGGGGAGAAGAAAGAGGAGGAGGAGGAGACGGAGAGGGTGACGAAGAAGAAAGTTGTAAGAGAAAACAAAATTTGTTTTTACAATATTTGTTAAGCAAACATTTGTTCATGAAATGGAGACTTTTGTTTCCATGGCCTATATATACATATATATATTTAATTTTTAATGTTTTAATTTCTATTCTGTTTAAATTGCCTACAGCAATGTTTTGAAATATTTCATAAATGCCTTTTGATAATTAAAGAAACATTATTTCCCTCACAATTCCAATTCGACTTTATGACCGACAAACATTCACTTGTAATTTTCTACATCTGCTCTTTCTTTCTTTCTTTCTTTCTTTCTTTCTTTCTTTCTTTCTTTCTTTTGTGGATTTATCCCCATCTGTATCCGGCTACCAAGTAAATAACTTAAGTTGTTAAAACAGTAGTAAAATAGTATTTTCATGAAAAGCAGTAACTAATCATCATCATCATCATCATCATCATCATCATCATCATCATCATCATTTTCTCCTTCTTTCGATTTCTACTATGGTCACACTATCTACACAAAGTCTGCGGGAAGACCTAAGACAGGTTATGTGTTGTTATGACTACATTTTATGATTTTTACGCCCGGAACGTCATTAGCGTTACATCGACAAAATTCTTCTTGGTGTGTTTGGTTGGGATTATCAAGGCAATTTTTTTGTATATCTTAAGTTGAAATTTCCAGGGATCTTTTTTAATGTATTGTGCCTTTTTTGCTTTTAACATTCCAAACACACCTACTATCACTGGTACTTGTTTTCAATTTCCACATTTTTCCGATTGCAATAACCAAGTCTTTATATTTCGATAGTTTATAATAATAATAATAATAATAATAATAATAATAATAATAATAATAATAAGTATTATTATTATTATTATTATTATTATTATTATTATTATTATTATTATTATTATGCCATTTTTGATCATAAAGAACCGGAAACAGAAAAAAATGTAGTAACATCACACAAGTCACAGGTCATAATGAAGAAACCGAGATACACACAAATCACTGTGAAGATAATGCTAAAACTTTAGAAGTGTTGGAAAGGTGGGATCTGAGTCGGTTAATTATTATTATTATTATTATTATTATTATTATTATTATTATTATTATTAGTAGTAGTAGTACCTGGTCATCATCGCCACAGTGAAAATAGTTTCCCTTAAAATTCAGCACTCTTTGTACTCTTCCTGATTTTGGTAATACAAGTTTCCAGAGGATTTCAATTATTATTATTATTGTTGTTGTTGTTGTTGTTGCGATTTCGCACTATTTGATTAAGTGACAACAAGTCTTACCAATGCACCATCACCAATCTCTTCAGTATTCGAGTTGCTTACAGTAAGTGCGTTTGTCTGAGTGGTCCTGACTCTTTAGTAAACTTTCATCGTTCCCAGTACTCCAAAAGTGGCTGGTATAACTGTTACATTCACGTTCTTATAATATTCTGGAGAGCACAAGATATTATTATTATTATGATTATTATGATTATTATTATTATTATTATTATTATTATTATTATTTCCTTGGATTTCTGTTGTATACTCATTTTCTTCTAGGCCCAAACCAGAGACCCATGGTCAGAAATGGCTTCGTTATTATTATTATTATTATTATTATTATTATTATTACTATCATCATCATCTGTGGGACAATAATGGTTAGCGAGGTGGACAAAAAGAGTATTATTTCTGTGTAGTGAATTCGATCTTCAATGAGCAGCCCTCACTTGTAACCATGTACCTCTGTAAACTAAACGTTAATAATAATAATAATAATAATAATACGCGATTGGATAAGAATCGTGCCAGTGATAGTAGGTGCACTTGGAATGAAAAAAATGGAACAAAACAACACATTGAAAGAATCCCTGGAAACCCCAGCTTAAGACATATACAAAAAATTGTTTTGTTAAGTACAGCCCAAACACTAAGGAGAATTTTGTCTATGTAAAGCTAGGGATGATAGGGGAGATAGAAAAAAACATGAAATGGAGCTATAACAACACACCACGACCTGCCTTAGGTCTTCCCGCAGACTTAGTGGGTAGTGCGTCCATAGCAGAAATCGAATTATGATGAAAAATGACAACATAATAATAATAATAATAATAATAATAATAATAATAATAATAATGGAATAATGGAATTGAAATTTTCCTTTTCCTGCAGTGTCTTTTAAAAAGATTACAAACATAAAGGAAAATGAGAACCACTCAAGCAACATCAGTACGAAGAGACTTGACTTGTTGCCACTTGTTCCGTTGGAAGAACTATCTGAAGAATAATGGTCCTGAAGAAGTGACTTACTGGAATTTTGAGAAGACTTGTGGTCTCTTGATGTCCAGCCTACTTGTTAGAAGTTGACGAGGTTTAAAACTCAATAACAAAAAATCATAAGAATAACGAGTGTTATTAGGGTGCGGTGAAAACTGGACAATTTTTAAAATGATTGACGTTCACTGGAAAGTTAATAAGGTTTCAAGAAAAGAAAATTTCATCTTTGCCAATGTTTACCGGCCCCCCCCACTCCACACACACTTTTTATTTAAACGTAAAAAGATGTTTTGATTATATAAAAAAGACCCAGTTTTTCATTTCGTCACGTCCTGAATAGAAATTAATAGATTTAGGAGGGGAGTGATGTACAGATGGCGTGAAAAGAAACGAAGGCAAAAAATAAAGAATATTCAAATATTTTCCCTCGCCTCTACTGGATTCAATTCAATCTCAATGGTTCTGGAGTCGGGCCAGAAAGGCAACATAAACTTCATTGTATAAAGAAATGGTTTCTTTAAAAAACGATGTCCTTCTTCTTTTTACAGCGATACACGTTTCTACAAATAACACCAATGCATTAACCATATATGCATGGATGAATGGATGTATGTGCATACCTGCTGTCATGAAGTTACAAAAAAGGGCTGTTATAATAATAATAATAATAATAATAATAATAATAAATGGGTCATTCGTGAAGGAGAATAAACCTGACAGCTCGATTAGCAACAATAACAAAAAAAGGCCAACAAAAAGAAAATCTTGAAAAGAAGCAGGGCTTCGGAAGAAAGGAGCAACTGTGCCGATGTCACGAACGAAAAGAATTAGGTGAAGAGAACTAAATTCGAACAAAGAGGGGATCATTTTGAGACTGGGTCGACATAGCCGGATGCAGCAGCTGGAACAGTAGCAGCAGCAGCAGCAGCAAAAAGTAGTCAGAGGAAGAAAGATGATTAAAAATAATGGAAGCTGGCAAGTCGAATCTTTGGATTTAGGGTGAAAGTTTTTTTTTTGTGTGTGTGTGTGAGTGTGTGTGTGTGGATGTGTGTGTGTGTGTTAAAAGGAGGAAGAGAAGGTTTTTAAATAATGGGTAAAATTAAAAAAAACAAATCCTTTTTTTTTCTATAAACCTACCTTGGGTGTGGGTTGAACCCGTTATGCTGGTTTAACTTAGTCAAGTTTTAAATGTCCACTCGATTCTCTGACAACTCGGTGTCTAAGAGAAAGTTCAATCCTTGCGTTATGTGCGTGTGCTTTGGAAAGAATGAGAGAAAAAAGTTACTGGAGCTGTTTTCGATGGTTTCTGCCCAGGCTGAGTGAGCATTTCCTGACGATGACGGGGTGGGGGCTCACTCAGAGGAAAAGCCTTTTCAGCTGTTAGCATGTACATGTGTGCGTTTGTATGCATTTTTTGTGTGTGTGTGTGTTCGTGTATGTGCGTGTGTGCGTGCGTGTGTGTGAGTGTGTGCGAGTTTGCGTGTGTGTATGAATGGTGGTGGTGGTGGTGGTGGTGCGTGTGTGTGTGTGTGTGTGGACATCCAACAATATTATATCAAATGATTATGAATATTAGAGTGTTAGTAGGTGCGTTGCGAAAAGTGGGGAAAGAAGGAAGAAGGCGAAGAGGATGTTTTGAAAAGTCAGTCTCCAATTTGTACATGTATTTTATGAGCGGGCGTGTAAGTGGGACAGGCAGACATAAATAGGCAGATAGATAAATATATATAGAGGAGAGGTAAAGATAGAGGCAGATATACAGGCAGATAGGTACAGATAGATATGAACGGAATTAGATAGATAGATAGATGGATAATGAAAAGGCTGAGATAGATAGATAGATAGATAGATAGATAGATAGATAGATAGATAATGAAAAGGCTGAGATAGATAGATAGATAGATAGATAGATAATGAAAAGGCTGAGATAGATAGATAGATAGATAGATAGATAATGAAAAGGCTGAGATAGATAGATAGATAGATAGATAGATAGATAATGAAAAGGCTGAGATAGATAGATAGATAGATAGATAATGAAAAGGCTGAGATAGATAGATAGATAGATAGATAATGAAAAGGCTGAGATAGATAGATAGATAGATAGATAGATAGATAATGAAAAGGCTGAGATAGATAGATAGATAGATAGATAGATAGATAATGAAAAGGCTATAGATAGATAGATAGATAGATAGATAGATAGATAGATAATGAAAAGGCTGAGATAGATAGATAGATAGATAGATAGATAGATAGATAGATAGATAGATAATGAAAAGGCTGAGATAGATAGATAGATAGATAGATAGATAGATAGATAACGAAAAGGCTGAGATAGATAGATAGATAGATAGATAGATAATGAAAAGGCTGAGATAGATAGATAGATAGATAGATAGATAGATAGATAGATAATGAAGAAGGAAAGAAAGAAAGTGAGATAGATAGATAGATAGATAGATAGATAGAGAGAGAGAGAGAGAGAGAGAGAGAGAGTGTGTGTAAACGGCCTTTTTTAAGGATTGTTGTAAAAGTAAATTGTTTGCTGGGCGCGAATACGGGCCTCCGATGTGTCTATTCGCGTATGTAAGCTTAAAACTTAAAGAAAGAATAAAAAGTTAACTTTCCAGACGAGAAAGAAATTTCCCAGGCGAATATACGTGTGTGTAAGATCCAAATAATGGCACGCGCGCATGCGTAAGAGAATAATTGTCATGAGCACGATCTGCAGACCTGTGCGTGTGTGTTCGCGTCGTATATATATATATATATATATATATATGTATATATATATATATATACACGAACAGAAGTAGTAGTAGGATTTGAACATTTATTAAGTAATTCATCGAGCTTTTTATTCGACCTCAACAGAATGAAGAAAGCACTGGACGGCCGTTTCGTCCTATATTTGGGACTCTTCAGCAGTGCGCATCCACTACCAGGAATCGAACCCAGACAGTTTTGATAATTAAGCTGATAATAACCGTTGTACAGTTGGTATAACATCAGCTTAATAACCAAAACTGTCTGGATACGATACGCACTGCTGAAGAGTCCCAAATATAGGACGAAACGGCCGTCCAGTGCTTTCTTCATTCTGTTGAGGTCGAATAAAAAGCTCGATGAATTACTTAATATATATATCCAAGTGAATAAGGAACGAAGAAAATATTAACAACGTTCAAAATATTAATTAAACACTACCTGATAGGTCATTGTTCTTTCAATGTCGAAACAAAATGTACACTTTGTAGTAGATGATAATTTGTGCATGTTCTAAACTATAATTTATGAAAAATATAAATTTATAATATATATATATATATATATATATATATATATAAACGTGCGGTGTAGATATAGATAAACCCAAAAGCCTATCCTGTACATAAAGTGGTAGGATAACTCTCTAGGAGAGCTCTAAATATATATGTATATAAATACATATAGAGCAAATATATGTAAAAATTAAAACAGACACGTTATTTCATGGTTAAGCGGAAGTATAGGCCTAGTTCAGGCGAATCTTCTTCAGCTTCCATCTTTATTATATAGAAGATTAAAATCTTTTGTATAATAAAGACGGCAGCTGAAGACGGTTCGCCTGAAATAGGCCTTATACTTCTGCTTAACCATGAAATAACGTGTCTGTTTTAATTTTTACATCTCTCTCTCTCTCTCTCTCTTTCCTCTCTCTCTCTATATATATATATAGAGAGAGAGAGAGAGAGGAGAAAATATATATGTATATATAGAGAGAGGGAGAAGGAAAGAGAGAAGGAGGACGGAACGAAAAAGAGAAAGTAGATAGAGAGAAAACGGATGAAAAAAAGAGAGAATGTATAACATAAAAGAGGAAATAAAAAAAGAGGGAGTAAAAGAGAAAGAGGAGATACAAGGGAGAGAGATAGAGTAAAAGAGAAAGTGGAGTAAAAGAGAAGGAAAGAGCAAAAGAGAAAGAGGTAGTAATTGAGAAAGACAGAGTAAAAAAGAAGAAGAGAATAAAAGAAGAAATGGAGTAAAAGAGAAAGAGGAAGAAAAGGAGAAACAGAGAGAGAGAGAGAGAGAGAGAGAGAGAGAGCAAAACAGAAATTGAGAGAGAAAGTAATTTCCGTCTGATCATCGTTATCATCTCATGTTGAATTAATATTATATATATATATATGTGTGTGTGTGTGTGTGTGTGTGTGTGTGTGTGTGTGTATGTGTGTGTGTGTGTGTGTGTGAAATTAAATTGCAAACAATATGTTTGCTTATTTTTAATAAAATTCGTTCATACTCAAGGATAAGCTTCGCGTATTACAATCAAAAGATGTCAGAAATGAGCTGTAACGTTGACAGATGTTATTGTCATTCATTTGTTAAGGTACCCAAGTACTTTCAACCTCTTCCTGAGGTCATCTTCAGGGGTGTGAGTTATGATTTTATTAAGAATAAGCAAACATAGTATTTGCAAATTATTTAATCTGACATATATATAATAGTCTATTGATAAATATCAGTGAGTCAGTTAATTGCCATACGTGATACACGCTTTAGCGACCATCTCTTTTACAAGACATGACTGGCTAGGCAGAAGACTTTCCCGCAGTAGGTTTGTATTTCTTTCTGTGGCAAACCGGTTGCCAACTAAAGTTATAGAACCAATCTGACCTGCTATTCAACCCATAGCAAGAGAGAAAAGAGATGGATTAATGCCTTCCCCAAGTGTATTTATGCCTAAGTCAATAATACGAATTCGAACTCGGCTGATATATATCAGTGACTGATAAAATCCATGCGAATGTATTTCACATATACATACTACGCATAAATCAGAACACAGACCCACACTCACACATATATATATATACCTGTAATATCCATCGATGAATGAATGTTTACACACTGATGCGTAAGCAGATACACAAAACATCCATCACCCTATTTATATCTGCCAATAAAGGATCCCACACACACACACACACACACACACACACACACACACACACACACACACATATATATATATGTATATATATATATATGTCAGATTAGATAAATTGCACACACTATGTTTGCTTATCTTTAATAAAATCCGTTCATACTCACGGATAATCTTTCAAGTATAACAATCAAAAGATGTCAAAAATGACCTGTAACGTTGACAGATGATGTTTTCATTCATTTCTTAAGGTACCCAAGTACTTTCAACGTCTTTCCGAGATCATCGTCAGGGGTGTGAGTTATGGTAACAAATGTAACCGGAAAACTATGTTGCTAAAAATTACTGTACATTACTGGAAAGAGGTTGAAAGTACATGGGTACCTTAAGAAATGAATGAAAATAACATCTGTAAACGTTACAGTTCATTTCTGACATCTTTTGATTGTAACACGCGAAAGACTATCCGTGAGTATGAACGGATTTTATTAAAAATAAACATAGTGTTTGCAATTTATTTAATCTGACATGTTTAAAAGAAAATTTGCTGCCTAAATACACAAATTTTAATATATATATATCTGTGTCTGTGTATGTGTATGTGTGTGTATGTGTGTGTGTGTATGTGTGATTGTGTGTATGTGTGATTGTGTGTATGTGTGTGTGTGTGTGTGTGTGTGTTTTAGGGAAACAAAAGAAAAAAGAAAAAAATATGTACAGTTTAGAAAACACGGTGACAATGAAAGAGATTAGGACAGAGAAAATGAAAGAAAGAAAAAGTTGCGAGTGAAAGAGCGGCAGTGTGTGTGCATGTGTGTGTGCGCGCATGAGAGTGAGAGTGAGAGGGAAAGGCGGCGAGAGGGAGAGAGGATAAATTTATAATTTTATTGAAACCCTCAAATAAAATAAAATTAAAAAGAAAACCTTAGTGGAAGAAAAAATATTATTTTCTTTTAAAAAGATAGTTACCAATTTCCAAACGCGATACAAAGGTCGGCACACGCAACCCCCGCACACACGCAACCCCCGCACACACACAACCCCCCCCCCCCCCGCACGCACACGCACATCCAGAGGAATAATGAGTTGTTTAGCATTGCATTGTAATAACTTATAAAATTTGATAGATTTAGTCTAACGTGAATCGGATATTGTAAGGTATTTAGATAGAAGAGTTAAATAATTAAAATGAGAAAATGCGAAATGGCCAACATAGAATAGATGATTGTGATATTAGAACAGGTAAATAAACAAAAGCAGAGAGAGAGAGGGGGAGGAGGAGGAGGAGGGAATAAACAGGAAGAAAGAAGGAAGGAAAGAGAGAGAGAAAGGAAAGAATAAGACAAAAATAGATATTAATAGAGACACATTAATAAATAGAAATATGTTGAGATAGATAAATAGATAGATATTGAAAAGAATCTGATAGATACGAACAAATATAGATAGATAGATAGATAGATAGATAGATAGATAGATAGATAGATAGGAATAAACTGAGATAGATAGATAGATAGATAGATAGATAGATAGATAGATAGATAGATAGATAGATAGGAACAAACTGGTATAGATAGATAGATAGATAGATAGATAGATAGATAGATAGATAGATAGATAGATGGGAAAAGACTGAGATAGAAATCTATGAGGAAACTAAAATTTATGGTGACATAACGGAGAATGGAGTGGGGAATTAAACTAAAGTGGATACAAAAAAATAAAAGTGGAGGTCAATGACCATACATATCCTAGCTAAGGTTAATCACGGAGAAAAACAAAAAAACAAAAAAAAAATAAAGCCTAAACTATCCTCCTTTCATTTGGGATTGACGATGCTTAATGCAGGATTTCTGTTCAGACGCAAGAACGTAAAGCAGAGGTGACAGCGAACAACCTTGTGGAATAGAGCGAGTCGATAAGAAAGACTTGGATCGTACCCCATTCACTTTCACTAAAATGGGCTGTCGAAAGAACAGACTCCAGAAAACTGTTTCGAATGCTTTGGACTGATTTAAATTCGTCAGCGCAGCTTCAGTGTCGACTTTCTCGATGATCAAGCGTACCAAATAAAGGTTGTCCTGAATAGCTCTACCCTTCAAAGCTTAAGTCTGTTTGGGGTGAATAAAACTATCGAAGACAGCCTGCAAATGGCTGGCTAAGACCTTGGATAAAATCTACAACTCTGCATTTGACATTGTCAAATGCCCGAAGTTATCTCATCCCCACCGTCCTTGTTTTTGCGCAACAACTTGATCACACCCCTGCTGAAGCTTTGGGGTATAGACCCCTGCTTCATCCAGTTGTAAATCATTGCCAGCAAGGGAACAAGAACGAGTGACTACCTCAAGTACAGTTCGGAAGGAAGACCATCTAATCCCGGAGTTTTGTCCTGGTCAACCATCTTCATCGCATCCCAGATCGCAGACTCTGTCCCGAGAACCACACCACCAGCCTCTTCTCCCGCCTCGAGGTGGGGAATCTTATCCAAATAGGCGTCTAACTGAACAATGCTCTGACCGGACTCACTAGTGAACAATTCCTGAAAGTAGTCACGAAGCTATGCCCTCATTTGTAGTCACGGTCCGCATATCCAGCAACGTGATGCTTGTGGTATACTTTTTGCTAGCATTTCTCGTTTCTCTGCACCCAATTCAGAGGCTATATTCGTTGCCTCAGGAGACATTCTTTTTAACCTAGCCCTAACTACGAGAGCTTGAGCCTTCTTGATAAATAAGGAAATCTGCTCCGCCCTAGCTATGACTAGGTCCTTGCTAACACGGGATTTAATCGTCATATCAACTTTTGCTTCTACTGCAGTTAAGGCAGCTTATCTAGATAGATTGATTCGACGATTATATTGGACAGCAAATGACCTAATTTTAGATTTTAAAGAACCGCATCACTTATTCTGAACCACAGTCCCCATCAATTCCTGCTGCATTATTAGTAGCAACTGGTCCTGGAAATATTGCTCATCAAACAATGAAGTGCTCAATTTCCAGTAGCCAGCTAATTTAACCTTAGGCTTATCTAAGTTTACACGAACCCGGACGAGCCTATAAGCGAGTAAACTACTGAATGGAAACTTTGACAACCTAAGAGTCCTACATCGACTTTCTCAATTAGAAATCGGTGGATGTAGTTAGAATGCACTACCGTAGCCGAGCTGCCTCTATTAGTACAAGTCAACACTAAACCCTGAGGGTGCTTATTTCGGTACTTATCGACATGATCGAACTCGTCGATAAATTCCCTAAATAGATTTACATCCGGGATGTAAGTACCAGATATTTCCCAGATGCGATCCATATCTGGGTCAAGGACTGCATTCCAATCGCCCGCTAAAACCACCCGACGAGATGTCATCAAAAAACGGCTCGATCCGCAGAAACAAAGCAGGTTACTGTTAGTAAGTTATAAAAACATAAACAGCAAGGAGTGAAGAATTTATAATGAAAAAGCACGTGCAAAAAATAAAGGTTTAACTAAAACAATATGGCTGGCTGAAAAATAAACAGAAATAAAACGGTCTAACAAAGAATATTAAGTGGCAAAAGAAAAAGACGTAAAATAAAGGCTTAAAAATAGGATTATAAAATGCAAGAAATATATAAACAAAAATACTAGTATAAAAACTTTGAGCAAAAAAAAAAAGAGAAAAGAAATACGAACAAAAAACCCGATGAGAGTGAAAAGAAAATAAGCCGAAAAGAATCAACAAATTAAAATACAAACAGCAAAATTCAATATAAAAACTAAAAGAATTTCACTTGGTCATTGGGCGCATAAACCCTAATGAGACGAAGATACTTATCCTTTATAGTAACATCCAGCACGCAAAGTCTGCTCGCCGGATCTTTGAAGACAAGAGCACACGCCACACCCAAAACACCCCTTGAACGTCCATCGAAACATGCTGAATTGAGAGTAAACCTACTAGACAGTATATATTCACGGTCGCGAGTTGAAAAAACGGTTATTCTGTACAAAAAGCATACATCCACACTGAGGCGCTGAAGATCGCGATTAAGACACGCTTTGCGAGTTTCCGATCTTAGATACCAGCCATTTACACTAACCAAGTAGAGATCCATTATCAGTCCGATTAGAGTTTGGGGTTTGCACCAAATATGTCTTGGAACAAGACACCGATATACTATCGCATTGATCTAGTGTCCATCTCACTTTTAGAGCCGTCAAGGGACAGCCCGCCAATATCTAAGGGGAACGTTAATTTGAGTGCTCTATACAGTGAGAGGTGAACATAAATAGGGGACTTCACCGAACAAAACTGATTCAATTTCTTGTCATCCAGTCTATTAAAATATGAAAGGGGAGTGTCTCTTGCAAAGGCATCATTTGCTTCACGGAACGTCCCCCATATTTGTTGGGAACCTTGTCCCTCCCGGACAAATGTCAAAATCCTTTTAGCCTTGGGAAAATTTTTAGGGTTTTCAACGTCCTTTTCATTGAATTTTAAAATTTAGTAGAGTTTTCAATTCTTTTTTGTTTTTGTTTCGTGAATGTGATAGCGATTTTTCTGCTTGTTCTTCTGAAACGCATCACACATCTTCCCATAACTTGTAACAAGGTTTGGATTTCTTTTTCTCGCTGATGTCTGAAGAGGGGCTTCACTGTCTTTTGGATGTAGATGATTTTATTTTTCAAGCTGAGCTAACTACACTACATGAGGGGGACAAATTTAAGGTTGTTTTGGGAGTTGTTTGTGTAGGCTGAGATTTTAAAAGTCTGGTCATTTTAAGTGGTGATACTGTTAAAGATTTTGTGATCGGTAGTGGGACCATAATACGCCCTTTTAGAGGAAAACGGCGCCGAGGAAAAAGTCGTACTGCTGACGGTTGCTGGTATCTTCTGGTTTTTAAAGATTCATTGTTGAATTAACTTTTCCTTTTTTCAAAGCTTGGTTCATATTCATGTTGCATTTCTTTTAGTTTGTTTGCGTAGCTGACCGACATTTTCTGGCCCTCTACGTCCAGAGAGTTGGGGATGCAGATTAAGGCTTGTCGGTCGATCATTAATTCGAAACTCCACCCCCTGCCCAGGAAGTCAGAGAAAGCATTGAGAATCTAGCTAAACTTGATCAAATAAGCAGCTAAGTTTTCGCCTTAGACCTGAGTAGGAACCTCGTATACTGCTATAGATCTGTTGCTTTTCTTTGTATTCGGTCCTTACAACAGAATCTTTAGTTATTAGGTCACGGCTGCAGACGTCTTCACAGTCGGCAGGCATCAGTAACAGTACGTTCTATGTAAAGTACCCTCTGCCTTTAAGCACTCTTTAGAGTTTAACCCCTAGAATCGTCAAAGACTTGATCACTGTTTATTTTGTGGTACGATAAATTTTGCAATTTCACTTGTCTACCATAAAGATGGACACAATTCTTTTCTCAAACTTCTGTAATTCTTGGGGGTTTCTACCAATAGTCCATCTTCTTTGATAAGATGTGCATAACCTTTGGCACTCTCCGAGAACTCTGTAATGTTTATTATACACTTCGGTGGGGACTTCCGGCAAGAAAGCAATTCCCTGGATGCTACATTGGCATTACTGCTTATTTAAATCTAGTTATGGTCAGTTTTCTGGCTTTTGGTCATATCTCAGTTTTCGCCATTATCGGCCACCATACTTTCTTCTAACGGTTTTTCTTCTAAATCCGGCAGATCTTTTTTTTTTTTAACCAAACTGGTTCTTCTTTACAACAGACTGACTTTGATTGGCCTTTTTTTTCTTGTCCGTTTTATTTATTTTTAGAGACACCAGAAAAAGAGGATAAAAAGTAATGCTAAAAATAAAAATAATAGTTAAATAAAAAATAAAAATAAGAAACGAAAACAAATACATTAAAGGCACAAAAAAGACGAAAAGAAAAAAGAACTTGTTAACGTATAAACGTTAACAAGTAAATAAAAAAAGATTTAACGATAACAAACTGAATTAACCAGTAACGGTAGAGATTTAACAAAAAGAAAACGGACACATAATTAAAATATACTTTTCAAAAAAATTACACGCTTAAATCTAAACTGTGTGTGTATGTGTTTGTGTGTGTGTGTGTGTGTGTGTGTGTGTGTGTGTGTGTGTGTGTTATCTATAAACTCCGAAATGGATGAACCGATTTTCTTGAAAATTTACACAGTTGTACTATAAACGTCTGCGAGTGTTCTTAGCTAGGTTTTGTGTCGAGGTCCCCCCGATAAATATCGAAAATCGATAATCGAAAAAATCGGGTTATAGAAGGAGTGGTTTGATTTTAATCCAATCTGATACACTCATAGACAAAGACATAAGAAACGATGTTCAGAAGTTTCAAGATTACAGATTTTACAATAGTACAGAATATATACATATATATATATATATATATATATATATATATATATATATATATAAGGCAAGATGTTTGTGTGTATGTCTGTTTATCTGCCTGTATGTCTGTATTTTTTCAGCCCTTTTATTTTAGTTTTTGCTTCGGGTTTGGCTCTAAGTAGGCATAATTGTAGTTCTTAGTCTCAGCCATGATACCATTTACTCAGAGGACTAATTTAGCCTTCAAAATTCAGTTTACGACGAAAACAACTTATTTGATATCGATACCAGGAAATGAAAATTTGACTTACATCCATTCATTTTTCTTTCAGTCTACGGTTTCGCTTTAACTGGAAACAACTATTGCTTTTTAGACTTTCGTGCCAACGTGCAAAGAGTCTGAGCTCCAGGACCATGGATAAGTTTTAAAGCTTTCATTACACCCGAGCAACGCCGGGCTATACTGTTAGTAAGTTATAAAAACATAAACAGCAAGGAGTGAAGAATTTATAATGAAAAAGCACGTGCAAAAATAAAGGTTTAACTAAAACAATATGGCTGGCTGAAAAATAAACAGAAATAAAACGGTCTAACAAAGAATATTAAGTGGCAAAAGAAAAAGACGTAAAATAAAGGCTTAAAAATAGGATTATAAAATGCAAGAAATATATAAACAAAAATACTAGTATAAAAACTTTGAGCAAAAAAAAAAGAGAAAAGAAATACGAACAAAAAACCCGATGAGAGTGAAAAGAAAATAAGCCGAAAAGAATCAACAAATTAAAATACAAACAGCAAAATTCAATATAAAAACTAAAAGAATTTCACTGAAAAATGAAATGCAAATTAAACAGAGAAAAGGGTCTAACAAAGTCGTAGATGGTTTGCAAAATCCATCACACTGAACGAGTCAAAACTGCGACAGCAAGGAAACACCACTCAACAAGTCAGTATAATTACTTTACTCTACCGATAGTGTCCACGTATTTAAGAGGTTAGGAACATTCCATGCCTGGATATAAGTAGGTATACAACACCTCATTTTTAGATTGGCTCTTTCCTGAGTCAATATTTTTTTCATTTTTAGGGTCGATGTCAATCCTTTTCGTATCCTTTCTCTTCCTCTTTCTTCGCCATTTCCGGACCTCTATTTCCGGATAGGCATATCAACACGTATCAAAGAGAACCTCCAAATGTTCCGCCTCGTTTGAAGAATTGTTCTCTTGAACTTCAGGCCTCTTTTTTTTATTTGGATGTAGTGCTTTTTGTGTACTAACTCTGGTTCCTTAAAAAGATATGCCATTTTTCTTTGGGCAACAATACCGATTTCCTAATACGTCTTATTTATCCGATACATGCGATAAAAATCTTTTAACCAACATTGTAAAACTTCTTCCCAGATTCTTCCCCGTATGCTCATATTTTGTCCTATTGGGAACGATTTTATCAAACAGTGATCGTATCTTACGCACAAACGTAATCTCTGCAAGAGACATAGAAGAAGGCGCGTTTTTATTCGGTGTAAGTCTATAAACCTGCTGAAATTGTTGTATTGCTGCATGTCTGGATCCACAGTTAGCTTTTTAAAAAGCTCTTTTAAATGTATCCACGAAACGCTCTGCCTGGCTGTTGCTTCTTGGTTGGTACGGGGGCAATTGTAATGTTAGTTAACACAATCATCTCTCAAAATTCCTTGAACTATCTCAGAAAAAATCGTATCTGGGACTCCAAAACTCGTGAACAGTTCCTGTAAAAACTGTATTACTACTTGCGTGGTTGGACTCTTACATCTGAAAAACTCTGGCCATTTCGAAAAACTGTCTCCGACAATAAGCTAGCATGATCCATTCATTGAACCTGAAAAATCATTATGAAGATGTGACGGTCAGTTTCTGGCCATGGGTTAAATTTAATTGGTGGTGTCTGAGCCACCAAATCACAGCTTTTGCACGACTTTACCAAAGTTTCAAGGTCTCCATCCTTGCTACGCCAGTAACCATAGATTCTCTATACGCTCTTTATACTGGATATAACAGAGTTTCCTGTCCAGAATTCCTTCAGGATCCTTTTCTGTAGTGCTAGAGTTACCACTACGCTTTCGCTGTTCAGGAGACATCGTCACATGTTGAATAAACTTCCCAGTTTTTTTTATTCTTGCCTTTTAATTTATTTATCATTTCATTAATGAATTTGTCATTCAGTGCTTTCTTTTTATATCCTACAACAGGTAATTCCTGCATAGTTTTGCACAAAATATTTTCAATCACTTTCCCCTATTGTAGAGCAGCAATGACTGTGTCTTCGAATGGTTCATTATTCCTTGGAATCAGTCTGTACAATCCGTCCGCATGACTTAGCTTTGTCAACAACAAAAAACTCATTCTAAAACTCTAGTCTAAAGTCATGATTTAGAAGAATGGTTCCCTATCGTTGTAATCGGTTAGCTGTATGAGTCAGTTGTTCTTTTTTTTTTTTGGACCCATAATAAACGTTTTATGATCCATTTTCAATGTAAATTTTCTCCCATGATTAAATCTATGGAATATTTTAAGGGCAAAGACAATCTCTAAAGTACCCTTTTCAATTACTGAGTATTTTTTGCACTGAAAGAAGCGTGCTGGATCAATGTGCAATCGGTTTAACAGAACCGTCATTGAGGCATAATACAAGCTCCGACACCATACGCACTCGCGTTACTTACTACGATCAATTCTTTTTAGGATTGTAGTGTGCCAAAAACAAATCTGAAGTTAGGATATTTTTTGAAATGCTTCCTGGCACTTTGGCGTCCAGACCCATTTTAAGTCTTTCTTGAAAAGTTTATTTAGCGGCGCTCTCAAACAACGCATGTTTTTCACAAAAAACAATAACAACAACAAAAAACAAAAAAAACAAAAAAAAAAAAACAAAAAAACAAAAAAAAAAAGCAAAAACAAAAACGTTGTAATAGCTTGCTAATCCCAGGAAACTTTGTAGTGTGCTGGCATTTTCCTTAATAGCACTAGCTACGCTGGATCCGGTCTCCAATCATCCTTCGCAATAATATGTCCCAATCTTAATTTTGTTCATAAAGTATTCATATTTTTTGTTTCTTAGCTTGAATTCATTACCCTGAATTCTTTTAAACATTTCAAAAACATTTTTATGTTTTCCTTGTCTTCAATTCTCAGCAAAATATCATCAAAGTATGCAACTGCAAAATCAAGACCACTTAGCACCGTGTCCATAACATGCTGGAAGATAGCTGGAGCGCCTTTAATGCCAAACAAAAACCGATTAAATTTATATAATCCTCTATGTGTATTTTTGGTAAAAAAAAAATTGAACATTCGTCATCGACGAATTTTAAGATATGCATCGCTGAGGTCTATTTTTGAAAAAGATTACCTTGCTAAGCTGGCTCAAATACCTCTTCCGGCTCCGGAAGTAGGTAGTGATAATCTTTGAGAGCATTGTTTAAGCCTGTGGAAAAATCAGTCCATATATATATATACTGTCGGCGAAGTCCAGTTGTTATGCTCGACTTTAGACAAAACACAGATTTTTAAAGGCTGTCAAGTTTGTCGATTATTTGTTTGATCGACGCAAATACTACATTTATTTTTTTTAACTGCTTGTAGGCCTTCCTTTAGGTCGAATTTCACTTTTAACTTGTTACACCTGCCAAGCCCACCAGAAAATACCTCTGAGAATTTTCTTTTCTCTTTTTGGAGCTTATATTTTGTTAATAGAACTCACTTTTTGGCAAAACAAACTTATTGGGCAGTCCCAAAATTTGAATTTTTCCTTCCAATGTTTGCCAAAAAGATTATTCGTATTTTTCATTACGAATATTTTTAATTTTAACGTTTTTTTGTTTTATCTTACATTCGCAATAAATTCACCTTTCTAATTTTTCCCAAGTATAAATATTTATTATGCTTAAATCAGAACCGCTGTCTAGTTGTAACTTGATATTTTTGTTCAGGATTTTCACCTGTGCAAATTTTCTCGTATTCTGATTTGAAGATTCTGTAGCGTTAGTGTCTGTAACGAAATTCTCAATTCGTTTTTAATTTTCGTCTTGAAGTGAAATTTTTTGTATCCTTTTTTTCCACTACGAAAGCATTCCTTGTTTTTAAGTGAACAAACATTATAGAAATGTAGTCTTCCACAAGCATAACAGAGGTTTGGCGTAATGTTTTTTTCTTCACGGTTTTATTTTTATGATACACCTTTTTGATGTGCAACACAGAGCTTATTTCGATATTCTTAGCGTTCTGCCGAATATTTATACATCTATGACAATCTTACGCCAGGTTTTGCAGAGTTAAATTGGGTTCGTTTTTGAGTTTATTTAGAACCTTTTCCCTGATTTCCGTGTCTTTAACTGGCGCTGAACCTTGCACAAACATGAGACATTTGAAATTGTAAGGGCTTAGTTCTGCTAAATTCCTCACAATGATTATTCGCAATGCTAACGAACGCAGTGAAATCTTCCTCACCATTTTACAGTAAATTCATACACTTCCATCTTTTATGACATAAAGACGTTTTTCGACTGAACAGCTCCGAAAGTAACGTAATCGTTTCATTAAATGTTTAGTCACATTTCTTTGTTTGTAGAATATCATTCATGAGCTTAATATGTTCGACATAGGCTAATTTTTGTAAAACAAGTCTGACCGTATTCTAATCCAGCAAATTTATGCACTCCGTCTTGTAAATGTCCTGGTATCTTCGATCATAAGACGCAAAAGTTACGTCTTCTTTAGAACTATAGTTAAAATCTATTATCGCTTTCACGATAAAAAATTCGAATTGTCATTAATATTACTTGTAAACATTTCCGCTCTTTTAAAAACAATTTCTCGATTTTTTCGAGCCTTTGTTCAAAGTGTTTTTTTTTTGTTTTGTTGTTGCTTTAAAATTTCGAACAACTCTTTTTTTAAACTCCTTATTTTGCTTTTCGCAAAGTATATATATATATCTATATCTATATATAATTTTCTTTTTCACAAATCAATAAAAAACCCTTACTTTCATATTAATTATTTCCACGTAAAACTTTTATTCCGAGAAAAACTCTCGATGTTAGATTTTTTTTTTTGCAAATTTATTTTTTTCAGTTAGCTTTTTAGTTGGAATAAATCGTGTTTTTTTTTTCTTTTGACTTTTTTGTTTTGCACAACTGGCTGATATCACGTAATCTGCGAAAATTCTTACAGCCAAAAAAAAAAAAATGCTTTATATTTTTTCTACTATATTTTATCTTTCTATACCAATGTTTCTTTGGTGAATTTTTACGCGAACACCTTTGCTCAAAAAAAGTTGACTTGGTACCTTTTTTTTCTGTACGTTCTGCCAATATTATGTTTGTGGAATGTTAAATCCGCGAACGTTTAGTTGAGCACAGAGCAAAATCTTTGTCACAAAAGTGTTATTTTGGTGATCTTTTTTTTTTGGTTGGCCAAAATTTTCGCCACCAAAATCTTGTCACCAAAATTTTCGCCACAAAAATGTTGTATTGGTGAACACCACAATCTTCGTTATGAAAATGTTATATTTGATCAAAGCCTTAATCTTTGACGCCAAAATGTTGTATTTTGGTCAATGGCACAATCTTCTTCGCCAATGTTGTAACCTTACAGTTATACTGTGTGAGAATCGCCAAAACGTGGGTTGGGGAAAATAGTTATCAACAAATAGAAAACTGCGTGATGTAGATGCACTACACGTGAACTGCAAGTCAGTATAATCAATCTACTCTTCCTCTTACTCCAATAGGTTTCGCGCATTTAAGAGGATAGGAACATTTCATTCCTGTATATAGGTATACAATAGATAGATAGATAGATAGATAGATAGATAGATAGATAGATAGATAGATAGATAAAAATGAAGCAAGAAAGAAAGAAAAATTAAAATATTAGGTAAGAAGGAACAAGGTTAGATAGATAGATAGATAGATAGATAGATAGATAGATAGATAGATAGATAGATAGATAGATAAAAATGAAGCAAGAAAGAAAGAAAAAAATTAAAATATTAGGTAAGAAGGAACATATATATATATATATATATATATAGATAGATAGATAGATAGATAGATAATGAACATACACAAATAGATAGATAGATAGATAGATAGATAGATAGATAGATAGATAGATAGATAGATAGATAGATAGGTAAAAATGAAGCAAGCAAGAAAGAAAAATATTAAAATATTAGGTAAGAAGGAACAAGGTTAGTGAGATAGATAGATAGATAGATAGATATATAGATAGATAGATAGATAGAAAGAATAAAGAAAAGAGAAACAAGTAAAATGAAACAGGCTGAAAAAAGGGCATGTAAAAAGAAAAAAATGTTAGAAAGAAAGAACGAAAGAAATAAGCCTTCTTCGTATTAGCAAACTTCTATATTAACTACATTCCTAACATGAATGAGCTTAGAGCACTTTTAGATAAATTGTTGAAAAAAAAAAAATGAAAAATTGGTATTGTCTAAAGAATGTGAGAAAGCATTTCAGAAATTGAAAGCCGCTCTAATTTCTGATCTATCCATAACACATTATGGCACGAGCAAGGAAATATATGTAGCAAGTGATGCTAGCAACTTTGGGTTAGGGGCCATATTGCTTCATAAACAAAATTATGGACAACTAAAAGCTGTTTATCACGTCTCAAGGACGATTTTGCCAACGAAATAAAAATATTCTCAAATCGAAAAAGAGGTTAAGGCTAGGTTTTTACTATAAAAAGTTTCACTAGTATATTCAAGGTAGACAGTTTATTTTTCAAACGGATCACCGTCCGTTTGTGACAATTTTTGGCTTGAAGAAAGTTTTCAACGCACACTGCAAACAGACTGTAAAGACGGGCGACTATCTTTTTCAACATTTCCTTTAAAATGGAGTATTTGCCTTTAAAAAAGATTATCAAGATTAATTCCGACAATAACCGAACCACTGGAAGAAACAGTAATAGCTTCATTGGTTTGTGAGTCTTATGTATAACATTGTAAGGGAATTCCCCTGTCACAATTGACGAGGTTAGAACTAAAGCGAAATAAAACAAGTTCATAGCTCACAAAAAGAAAGAGTTATTGGAAAAAAAGGAAAATATTTTTTCAATTTTTCAAGACATACTATTGTACAGTGAACGGGTGATCAACCCGGCAGTATTAACAAAAAAGAATATAACGAAATTTCCATACAGGACACCCGGACGTTTCACGTATGAAAACGTTTATGCGATTCGAATGAAATGGATAAAAAAGTTGAAAACTTGGTCAAAAATTGCCAGTTAGCAGCAAAATCACCACCCATAAAGTTTAATCCATGGCCAAAAAATGACAAGCTTTGTTCTAGGCTGCACATATATTATGCAGGG